>CM077153.1:214351688-214849606 GCA_039583875.1 Platanthera guangdongensis
TCCTTGGTAGGTCTAGAAAGAGCTGGAGGCTCGGTACTATAATTAGATACAAACTATCATGTGCAATGTGCATATCAGTGGTGTCTCCTCGGTATAGACAATCGATCACAACGTCGTCAGTATCGTTGACTCGGGAGACTAAGTCCTGGTTTTTGCTAGGAATAGTACGAAAACGTACGTGAGGGGCTATACAGGGTAGTGTGATTACCAGTCTAGGAGTGGAGAGGCCCAACCCACTGTCTCAATTGGCCACGACGAGAGGGTCCTGAGAGTTTAGCTAACTCCAAAAATGGGAACTAAAGGTCTGTGCGCATAGAGTCGTGTGTGTGAGTTGCACTTGCATGTGCATACCCCAACATACTTGTATGTCATAGCATAATCATTTGCATTTAACCCCTGACACTATCGTATAAAATGGTATGAGACGTTTTTATACGATAGGCCCCACAAAATGACCCCTTGGTCAATATGGGTAATCCCTATAAAACAACGGTATATTTCTCCTTGCTCTTACTTACTCTTCTTACTACCTTTACTTACTTGCTACTACTTACTGTTTACTTTTGTTACACACTTGTTTACTCATGTTTAATTATTGTAATACACCTGCCATACCTTATTATTATATTCCTTAGGGTAGATGTCACCTGCTTGATTATCCCTGCTTTTGGTCCTCCTTTTCACTCCTTTCCACCCGTGCCTAGGAGCCACGGGTAGAGGGGTGGGGGATTGTTAACTGAGTCTAGTTTGACTGACGGTCGTTTGACCACCATATTTTAGGTGCTCCAGATGGGAGACAGGGAACAGCCATAGGAGACGCAACACCAGCAGGGTACGGTGCAGATGGAGATGGGCCAGTGTAGCTCGGGTGGACAGGCATCCAGATCCGTGAGTGGAGCCCGAGTATTAGTAGTTTTACTTTTATTAGTGGATTGTAGTGAGGTTATCATGTACCGGGCTTAAGCCCGTATTCACTTTCTCACGATGAGGACTATTTATTGTCATCTGATTTCCTCTTTCTATTGTGGAATTGGATGCTTACACTTTCATTCATTATACATTCTGTCGATGGTGATCTATTTGGCCGGCAGGATCGGCATTTTGTAGTGATGACCTTCCGGGTGTGAAGGTGTCACCGCAAAGCAGCGGTTCTGGGCCTAAGACCCCGGTGGTTGTTGCAAAAAAAAATGCGGTCTTACAAGTGGTATCAGAGCGAAACTTCGATCCTACAGAATGTAGTCCACAAAACATGGGACACCCCGTGCGGGCTTAGTTTGAGGACAAACTAGCAGCAGAAGCAATGGTGTGCCCATGAGAGGAATCACGTGCAATGCTCACTAGTAACAGATAGTTTTAGGTCAATTTACTAAACTTAAGACCATCTTTTGTAGGGTGCGACAAATCCTCCCCTGCCGCAGGGGACACCTCCTGCCCCAAATATGATTCCACCCCCGCCGGCTCCGACCCGTTGCAGCAGACAGAGCTGGGACAAACTTTGACGGCCATCTTGGAGGCCTTTAGGCACAGCAGGCTCCAGCTCCTCAGCCGAACCCCGGAGCGAACTAGTTGAGTGTATTCTGAGGCCTTGCCCTACCATCCTACTTGGGGATAGAGACGACAGTGCGCACGGAGGAGTGGCTAGACATTATGTACGAGATGTTGGTGGGAATACAGTGCCCGTGGACCTGGCAGTATCGTTGGTTGTTTCTTGTCTGGATTCGCATGCGTAGAGGTGGTGGAAGTCGGTGATGGACACCACTTACGCGGAGTGGAGATCGCAGACATTACTTGAGAGGAGTTTAGGGTGGCACTACTGGAGCATTTTGTGCCGCAGTCCGCAAGGATGAATTGGAGGATAGATTCTTGCAGTTGAAGCAAGGGAACATGACAGTTCTGGAATATCACCGAGAGTTTACTCATTTGCCCGGTTTGCGGATTCTTACAAGCTGGATGACGTGGGTTACGCCAAGAGGTTCTACAAGGGCCTCTGTAATGACCTGAGGCAGGCCCTCTTGTTCGTGTCTGATGGTACCATGGCCAGGACCTTAGATATGGCCAAGAAGCTAGAGGCGGACCAGCTTGCAGTCCGAGGCAGGAAGAGACATGAGGATGATGCAGTGCTAGGAGGGAGAAGGGATCCGCAGAGGGGCTGGGTCATGGAGAGAGAAAGAAACGGGGATCAACCCTGCCAGGAGAAAGGCAGAACCAAGGAGCATGCAGTGCTGGCCCCGCAGCCGCTACAAATGAGGGAGGTGCCCAAGATAGGGCAGGGACCACCCACACCACAGCGGTGCTATCACTGCCATCAGCCAGGGCACATTCGGATTAATTGCCCGACGAGAATGGGGCATACCTGCTACACAGGGTGGTCCCACCGGCTCTCCAGATGGGAGGTCGTGGATGTGGTCGCGACGCAGATTTTAAGGGCGGTGAACACAGGTAAGGATGGGGAGCAGGTCTACGCTCTGGACTTAGCGCAGCCCCAGAACCCGAAAAGGGTTATTGCAGGTATGAGAGTAATTTTTAGTATTGTAGAATAATTACACAAACTAGGTTAGAAACTTTAGACCTAAGCTGTTTTTCCTTTAACTATTTAGGAATAGTGATGGCGTGCGGCGAACCTGCCCGCACCCTGTTCGACACGGGGGCATCACACAACTTTGTGTCGGAGGATTTCATCAAGGATATGGGCCAGATTCGATATTATAACGGGAGATGCCAGGAGGGTGCGTCTCCCCAATTGGATGGAGATCCAGTCCACAGAGAATGCCACCTGACGGTTACCATAGAAGGTTAACACATCGAGGCCCCAGCGACGATCCTGAGAATGTCGACATTCGACCTTGTCTTGGTTATGACATTGCTTGTCTAGAACCATGCCCATATTTACTGCCCATGCGAGGAGGGTCGTGCTGAGACACGATGACACTTATGCGACATTCGAAGGTACTGCTCCGGTTCCCCGCCGCCTCCTTTCATCTATTCAGGCCATCAAGGCCCACATGCAGGGAGACGAGGTATATCAGGTGCTGCTCGAGATGACTGAGCAAAGGACCCGATTGTTAGCTTTCCCGGTGGTCTATGACTACGCCGATGTATTTTCGGAGAAGCTGCCAGGACTGCCTCCGCAGAGGGAGAAGGACTTTCAGATTCAGTTGGTTCCAGGGGCTAAGCCGGTATCCAAGGCCCCTTATCTGATGGCCCCAAGGGAGCTGGCAAAATTTCGGACATAGTTGCAGGAGTTGGTGGAAGCAGGATTCGTCAGACCGAGTTCCTCGCCATGGGGAGCTCCGGTCTTATTCGTGAAGAAGAAGGATGGAACTTTTCGCCTGTGCATCGACTATCGAGCACTAAATAGGCTGACCGTCCAAATACCTATCCGCTCCCAAGGATAGACGAGTTGTTCGATCAGCTGGAGGGAGCCCATTATTTCTCGAAGCTGGACTTGAGGTCAGGCTACTGCCAGCTGTGGATCCAGGAGGTGGATATTCCGAAGACGGCCTTCAGTAGCAGATATGGACTGTATGAGTTCATCGTGATGCCCTTAGGGCTCACGAATGCTCCATCAGCATTTATGAGCCTCATGAACCGGGTCTTCGAGACTTATTTGGTGTGTTTGTCATAGTATTCATAGACGACATCCTTATCCACTCTAGGACAAAGGAGGACCATGCACGACACCTGGCACTGACTTTGGAGAGATTGCAGGAGTATCGCCTCTATGCAAAGTTCAGCAAGTGTCAGTTCTGGTTGAAGGAGGTGGCATTCCTGGGCCACATTATCAGTGGAGTTGGGTTTGCGGTGGACCCTACAAAGGTACAAGCAGTCAGGGAGTGGCCACCACTAAAAACGGCCACGGACGTGCGGAGTTTCCCGGGGCTTGCCGGTTATTACCAGAAATTTGTGGAGGGGTTTTCTCGGATCGTCCTTCCACTCACTTCGTTGACGAAGAAGGACATGCCCTTTGTATGGATGCCACAGTGTGAGGCAGCCTTCCAGGAGTTGAAGAACCGACTCATCTCAGCCCCTATTCTGGCCCTTCCATCTGGGAAGGAAGGGTTCCAGGTGTATACCAATGCATCATATCAGGGGATGGGAGCGGTGCTGATGCAGAATGGACACATCATAGTATATGCCTCCCGCCAGCTGAAGACCCATGAGAAGAACTATCCTGTGCACGACCTGGAGATGAGAGCAGTAGTATTCGCACTGAAAATATGACGACATTACCTCTACGGAGTCCACTGTGATATATACTCAGCTCATAAGAACCTTAAGTACGTGGACAGGCAGAAGGAACTGAACATCAGGCAGAGGCGGTGGGTGGAGTTTCTATCTGACTATTAGTTCGTGATACACTACCACCCGAGGAAAGTGAACGTGGTAGCGGATGCACTGAGTAGGAGAGCCGCCACAGCGGGAGCAGAGCCTCAACTGATGTCTATGGAACTGCTGCAGATACTAGAGGACATGTACATTACTCTGGTGTCGTCTGACAACCCTGAGATCTATGAGGAGTACTTGTCTGCGATGGGCGTCACCGATGACATCAGAGACCGAGTCAGAGAGGGATAGAGGCAGGATGCCAAGTTAGAGCCCATCTTCTAGGCCATAGAGGCAGGCACTACAAGATACTACACACTGAGGTATGGCCTGGTGTGCTTCATAGGATGGGTGTATATATCGGAGGGAGGTCAGATCCGGGAGGACATTATGACGGAGGCACACTACAGCCGGTATTCTGTGCACCCGGGATCACAAAGATGACAGCTGATTTGAAGAAGACTATGTTCTGGCCAGGCATGAATAAGGATGTCACTTACTTCGTGACCCATTGTGAGACATGTTATCTAGTTAAGGCGGAGTGCAGAAACCCCGCGGGACTGTTGGATCCACTCCCGGTACTGAAGTGGAAATTTGATGACGTAGCCATGGACTTCATATATAGGCTTCCCCGGTCTCGGATAGGGAACGACTCGATCTGGGTGATCGTTGATCGGTTGACGAAGGTGGCTCGATTTATACCGATCAGGAAGGACGATTCAGTGGGAGTACTGGTGCGGAAGTTTGTGGAGCAGTTCATTCGCTACCATGGCGTGCCCAGGTCAATAGTGTCAGTTCGTGATGGGCGGTTTACATCCAGGGAGTGGCGGTCAGTTCAGCATACTTGGGCACCCGACTGACCTATAGCACAACCTTCCACCCTCAGACAGAGGGGCAGACAGAGCGCACAAATCGGACATTGGAAGACCTGCTATGTCTGTGCATTCTAGACCGAGGAGAGCCATGGGAGAAGATGCTGCAACTGGTAGAGTTCTCATACAACAACAGTCATCAGGCCAGTATAGGAATGGCCCCCTACGAGGCTCTATATGGACGGAGGTGCAGGACTCCCCTGTTATGGATACAGGATGAGGACCCATAGGTCCTGGGCTAGGAATTTGTGGAGGAAACCAAGGCCCAAGTGAGACTGATACAGGACCGGATGTTGGAGGCGCAGAGCAGACAGGCCAAATATTACGACTCGGGGCATTGACAGGTGGAGTTTCAGGTAGGATACAGAGTGTTTTTGAAGATACAACCGATGCACGGAGTCTCTCGAGTTAGCGTGCGGAGGAAGAAGCTCAGCCCGAGATACATAGGGCCCTATATGATCCTGGAGCGGATCGGCCCCTTAGCATACAGGCTGGAGTTGCCACCAGAGCTTGAAGGCCTGCACGATGTTTTCCATGTCTCCTCCCTCAGGAGGGCCCTATTACGTCCAGAGCAGCAGATAGACACCATAGATAGGCCAGTAGCATCTGAACGGTCAGTGCACATGGAGCCGGTCCGGATTGATGACACGGGTATGCGGGTCGTACGCCGCAAGAAGGTCCCACTGGTCAAGGTTCTTTGGAGAAATCATGGCCAGGAAGAGCACACTTGGGAGCCCCGGGACTTGATGCAGTAGCGGTACCCGGAACTCTTCAGTCAGGTATTACTCTCAGCCTTTCGGGATGTTACAATTTTTCTTGCATACTTGAAACCCTGTAGGCCTAACTAGAATTTCGAGGATGAAATGTTTTGTTATATATTGGGATTTGAAACATCCCATTTTTGACTAGACCCCCAAGAGTGATTTTGGTCATGTCAAAACCCTAGGAAGCCCAAGGGACCAAGTGAAGAAGGCCAAGGTGAAAATCACCTTGATCTGCCTATAGCTCAGCCTTATATCAGCAAGGGGAGATCTGAACCGTCAGATCCTATAGGAAGAAATAAACAGCCACACAAATTCCCTGAAAATAACTCTTCAAGGCACCCAAGGGCACAGACACGCCCGTGTCGCCAGGCGTATCGTCAGCTCGACGATCGTCGAGCTTATTTCGTCGACCAGAGGGGATCACACCCACCCGACACGCCCGTGTCGGATGATACACGCCGTATCACTAGGCGTGTCCTCAGCTCGACGATCATCGAGTTTATTTCGTAGAACAGGGGGGAACACGCCCCCGATACGCCCGTGTCGCCAGGCGTGTCGTCAGCCCGACAATCATCGAGCTCATATCGTCGATCTCAGCTCATATCGTCGAGTTCATTTCGCAGAATAGGAGGGAACACGCCCCCGACACGCCCGTGTCGCCAGGCGTGTCATCAGCCCGACGATCGTCGAACTCATTTCATCGAGCTCAGCTCATTTCGTCGAACAGAAGGGAACACGCCCACCCAACATGCCTGTGTCGGATAATACACGCCCGTGTCACATCCGTATCCTCAGGCGTGACAGGACGGTTCTGGGCAGAATCACCGTGAGTAGGAGAGAGAAAGCTCCATTTTTCCCCCAATTTGGAGGAGAGAGGAAGTGGCCATTCATGATCATTAAGGTGATACACCCTCGGTATCCCTCCATTATGCTCCCATTCATCTTCCCTGATGAATTAAAGGGGATTCCAGCAGTTTCCAGAGACATTTAATGAAGGGGGATGCATAGGGTCGGCCGTGGGAGGGGAGGTGAAGAAGTCAACCATGGACAAGAGAATTAAAGCCCCCACACCACCCAACCGACCCTCCATCATCTTTAGAGACCTCTGAGGAGTAGAATTTCCCATTTTCCCGAACACTTAGAGCTTTCGGAGGAGGAAAAGCCATGGCACCGAAAGCTTTGAGGAGGAGCAATGGCGGCCGGCCACTGGTGCAAGGAAATGCTGCAAATGAGGTCCAATCCTTCTCCTCTCTATGCGTGCTAGACCTAGAATGGTTTAGGTTGAGAAGCCGGGATCAAATGAGCTGGATTGGAGAGAAATTTCCTTGAAATTCCATGAAAAATGGTGGTGAGAGTTCGTCGGAAACCGCCGCCTCCGGCGGCATGGTCGCCGCCAAATGATAGCCACCACCTCAACAAAGGTGGTGGTGGTGGCCGGCCAGGGAGGTGGTCGGGGTGGCCAAAAAGTCGGCTGGAAGAGGCTCCAGGTCGGGCCAATCTTGACCCTTGGCTGGACGTTGAGGATGAACGGATGCCATCCGTTTTGAACAAGGCGATTCAAATGATATTAATGTTATTGATTTTTCTGGAGATTATTAGCAGTAGATATTTTTAAATATAAAAATACTTAGATGCCTCTACTGTAAAAGTGGTCAACATAGAAAATGTATCCCTTGATATCTAGTGTAATTTAAAATTGATTTCACTCAGTTTGGAATCCTGGTGTGACCACAACACTCGTTTTGGTGCAACCTATACATATGCATGGCCAGACATTAGAATTAGTGCCCACAACAAACCACTAATCCAAATGCTTTGAAATTTTGAACATATGCTCCTCATAGCCTTCCCTTTAGATTGTCCAAAAATAAGTATTTTTCGAAAAAACATTTCTATGGTTTTTTGTGAAAATTTAATAAACCAATTATAAATTAATTAGGTGTCATAAACACCTCAAAATCCCCCCCAAATTTGGGTGGGTGGTCTTAGAGGGCATGTTTGGGCTCTGGTAAAATTTTCACCTCATTTGCAGATGTTTTGATTAGGTTTTATCCAACCCTAGGTTGACCCTTATGGGGTTAATTAGGACAAAGCACCCCCTTTGCGTTTTGAGTAGTCAAACCACCTCACCTGAGGCTGATATTTTGTCCACTGACTTTATATGGCATGTAACACCCTCCAATGGAATTTGGGTGGTTAAGAGTAGGGTAACCCTAGAACCCTAGGGAAGGTCCCTTGATGGGGATTTTTAGGATTTGAAGGTCATGGGGTCAAATGACCTTGGAATGGCTTGAAAATTGGTGAGAGGACCATAGGTTAGTATAGTCCTCTCGTTAAAATTTTAGGGAATTTGGAAGTCTTAAACCCCCTCAATAACCTAACCCTAGTTTAGGGCACCAAAACTAATTTGGAGTATTAGGCTACCAAATCACTTTAAAATCACTTGAAATTTGGGTAGAGTAGTTTTAAAGTTAGTACAAGCTCTGCAGATTTTGTTATGAATTTAGGATTATTATTTTGGATACTTCATTAACAATTTAGCCATTTGTATTATTTACTTAGAAATTTATTATGAAGTAACTACTTGCTGGAAATTGATGAACATGAGCCAAAGGACTCCTTATTAAGTTTTAAAGCTATGTGAATTTTTATGGGATTTTTGGAAGAAACTTTCTAAGGGTTGCTTCATTAAGAAGTGTTTCCCATGAAAACTTAATATAATTTATTTTGGAGTCTAGCAAGCCTCAAAAATTATGATTTTTGTACAATGATCTTTTCTAAACCATATTAAGATTCTATAATTTTTATATAATTTTCTGATGAATACTTTTGGTACTTCCTTCTTTACATACGATTAAGGGAATTATTTTGGATAAATTAATTAGAGGTCACATATTTTCTGAAAAATTATAGAAATTAGTATCTAGTAATATATCTCTGTTATTTAGTGATCAAAATATTTTGGTGGCCATTACTTGAGTAGATCATATAGTTCATGTTCAAAATTGCCCATGGCCAAACATTTGGGAAAATTCAATAAATATCAAATTAATTAGAAAAATTATGATTCTTTGATTTTAGACTAAACTTGTTATGATATACCTCTGGTAAAGTTTATCGGAGATTTGGAATACAAACCAGAGTACCTCCTTTACACATCTCATATAGTATAGGGTGGTCTGCATATAGTAACTGCGGAAACTGAACTAGAGTGGGTAATGAATTTGAAGAGTTGAATCCTTAGTAGGTTGTTGGTTTGGGTAAATAAATGAGAGATCTGATCAAGGTAGAAATCAATAATATTAAGTGCCTTGCGAAAGGGAGCTTTGGGCGTAATCTCATTATAGTTCCTGGTGCCTTCGAGAGCCCTTCACGGGGATACCTTGGGCAGTCCTGGGCTAACGTAAACCTTAGGAATAATTTGGGCAAGAGTAACCCTAATAATAGTTTCACCTTACACTCACACTTGTACACGTAGGGAGATGAATTGGTAGTGAAAGGATAGCGTAGGCCCGTGGCCTAAGGGCTTACTGGTAGAGTTAAATGGACTCGGTATTGATTTGGAAGTCGGGGAGCTGGATGCTCGGGGACTTGGAAAAAAAAGGAGACTTGATTAGTCCAGGGAGTTGTGGGCTCGGGAATATGGTGAACTAGTAGGCTTGGTAGTCTAAACAGCTGGAGGCTCGGTACTATAATTAGATACAAACTATCATGGCTGCATGTGCATAACAGTGGTGGGTCCTCGGTATTGGACGATCGATTATACCGTCGTCGGTACGTTGACTCGGGGAGACTAGCTGGTTTGCTAGGAATAGTACGGAAACGTACGTGAGGGGCTAGACAGGGTAGTGTGATTACCAGTCTATGAGTGGAGAGGCCCAACCCACTGTCTCCATTGGCCACGACGAGTGGCTCCTAAGAGTTTAGCTAACTCCAAAAAGGGGAACTAAAGGTCTGTGCGCATAGAGTCGTGTGTGTGAGTTGAACTTGCATGTGCATACCATATCATACTTGTATGCCATAGCATAATCATTGCATTTAACCCCTGACACCTATCGTATAAAATGGTATGAGACGTTTTATACGATAGGCCCCGCAAAACGACCCCTTGGTCTATAGGGGTAATCCCTATAAATCGACAGTTATATTTCTCGTTGCTCTTACTTACTCTTCTTACCGCCTTTACTTACTTGCTACTCCTTACTGTTTACTTTTGTTACACACTTGTTACTCATGTTTAATTATTGTGATACCACTGTCATACCTTATTATTTTATTCCTTAGGGTAGATGTCACCTGCTTGATTACGCCCCGCTTTTGGTCCTCCTTTTCACTCCTTTCCACCCGGTGCCTAAAATCCACGGTAGAGGGGTGGGGGATTATTGACTGAGTCTAGTTTGACTGATGGTCGTTTGACCACCATATTTAGGTGCTCTGGATGGGAGATAGGGAACAGCCATAGGAGACATAACACCAGCAGGGTACGGTGCAGATGGAGATGGGCCACTGTAGCTCGGGTGGACAGACATCCGGATCTATGAGTGGAGCCGAGTATTAGAAGTTTTACTTTTATGAGTGGATTATAGTGAGGTTATCATGTACCGAGCTTAAGCCCGTATTCACTTTCTCGCGATCAGGACTATTTATTTGTCATGTGATTTCCTCTTTCTATTGTGGACTTGGATGCTTACACTTTCATTCATTATACATTCTGTCGATGGTGATCGATTTAGCCGGCATGATCGACGTTTTGTAGTGATGACCTTCCCGGGTGCGAAGGTGTCACCGCAAAGTGGCAGTTCTGGGCCTAAGACCCCGATGGTTGTTGCAAAAAAATGGGGTCTTACAGGTCTACGGGCTTGCCGATCATCATACCATTGGAAGCTGGCTGATAGACTTTACGCTATTGGGCTAGGTTCTTTGGTGCTTACTTCCCAAAGACCACTTCTGTGCATAGGCAGGTTGGGCTGAGCCTTTTGGTGCATACTTCCCATGGACCCCTTCTGTTTCGTTGTACGCAGGGAATTCGTTGTTTTGCTATTAGCATCGAGTCATACGTGTGGCCTAGGTCTGGTAGCGTGCATACCAACCAAGTAATGGAGAAGCCCATTCTACTGTCTCTGTCTGGCCACGACGGAATGCGCTTGAGTGGTTAGCTACACTCGAAAAGTGGGAACTAAGGTTTATGTCGACATCAAAAATCATAGTGCGTGTGTAAGCATGGGTGAGTCATCGTACTCTCATTGCATTGGATCATACTGCATAAGATCCTCATCATATAAATTAGTATGAACTTTTTATATGATATCTTACTTAATGTTCAGATCCGTAAGGCCTCATTCGTTTGCACCATTTGCATTTATGGTTTTCGTTTTGATCCAAAACAAAAAAAAATCAAGTGTTTTCATTTTGGGCCAAAACAAAAAATTATGTTCGTTTGCAACATGTTTTTAAATTCAGTTTTGAGGTAAAATGAAAACAGCAGTTTGTTTGCACCATGGTTTTCAATTTGAGCCATCACAAGCAGGTTTGCAACTTCTTAATTTCTTAATATAGTAAGCTTAAAATTGTATATTTGATGCTCTCTTGCTGGAATAACAATCAAGTTGCGGATTCGGCGTGGTCACTTGTCATTAAATATGATATAAAATAACCAGTAGAAAAGAGCTCATCGATGCATCATTTAACATCCTTTCATAATGCAAATGCAGTTTACAAGGGTTCAAAGAAATTAGAATGACATGGTCCTAGCCTTGACAACATAAAAAGTCTTGGTTCTTAATACATCAAACATAAAATATAAATTCGGGTATAATAATGACATAGCAAACATTAAATTCTGAAGCAAAAATCTGAAGCAATTTTAACAGCAAACACAAATCTGAAGCACATCAATAATGAAGTCCATAATAAACATAAAAATAATTTTCAACTAACATATTACAAAATACATGCTAAGAATTACAAAATGTTTACCATTTACATATTACAAAAGAAACGCTAAGCATTACAAAAGGCATATCTAAGACATACTCATAACAAGCACAAAAATCTGATGCGGTATCATAGTTCTTTATCAAGTTACGTGCACAACCAACTCCTCCTAACAAGCTCTGACATAACTAAGAAGATCTCGCACTTCAGCTCATTAGAGCACAACAAATCTATTGCCTTTATCAGATCAGCCTCCGAAAGGTCTGGGATAGCTGCCAATGTCACATACATTCTCTCAACCATGATCTTTTCTCTTGCTGGCGCGGCATCGATGTTTTTTGCAATATGAGTGACGGACGCTGCTATCATATCAATAAAAGATGGTTTCTTTACCCTTTTCTTCTTTGGCTGGCTTGCCACTATGATATCATCATCAGCAATACCCTCTACTTAAACATCATCTTCATTGCATTCTTCCACCTCAGTGGTTGAATTACCCTCGTTGTCTGTTCTGTCCCACATAAGGTTGCAAGGTCCCCAATTTACAATCACCTTATCCTTATAGTGCTTTAAAGTTGGATGTGCTTACAGTTTACATTTAATATATATGTACAAGGAAATTTAACATAGAATAAAAAGTAATTAATATGGATAATAATTTGGTTACCTTAATATAATTAGACCACACTTGTTCATTATCAACCTTAACCACGTGTCTCTCTCAATCCCACCCAAAACCGCTCGTATCCAGCGTTGAAAATATATCTTGATTGTGTTTGCACCAAATTCTCAATCTTGTTGTTATCTTTTCATTGCTTATATGGACTTGACACTCATCCCACAAAGCAGTGATAGCAGTTGTGAATGCAGCTTCCTTCGACCCATCAACACCTTTGTGCCCGAGGTTTTGTTGCTCTAAAAGAGCTGTCGAAAGGGCATAATCTATTTCAGCGGTCTAATAAATAGACATAACCAAATATCTCTGAATGCAGTCCATTAATTTATCGCATTAATATCTTCAACAATATCCACATATTAGTAACTATTCCCACTATTATTCTGGGTTAATAATTCTGCATCAACTTCCACCAACATTCTTACATCTCGTGCCAACCTCCTGTCTACCAAAAGTTTTTGGAGAATACAACATGCAATGATGATTTTCACCCGCGTAGAAAGTAATGTTTAAAATTACATGATTGTTCCTCATTACAATTATCAACCTATGTTTATACATGTCCTTTAATACAGAAGAAAGAAGCTTGTTGTAAAATTGCCCATTTTTTAGTAACCCAAAGGTTCTTTAAATAACATTGTGTTTTTTAAGTGACGAAGATTAAATAATTCTTTATAGGTTGTTGACCTATTTACTTGAGTGGCCCACTCTTGAAGGTGATAACAAGTTGTTCGGTACGGAGCTAGATAACCTGGACCATTTGTATACCCGCATCGACAAGGTAATATTTGCCTACATTGTTAAATAAATGATATTTGAAGAGAACCACCCTTATGGGAAAATTACACAAAAATAAAGTGTGTTCATTTACCTATAGGATCTTCAAAGCGATCCTCCATCTGTAGAGCATTACACAACACTCTTGAATCGGATGAAGAACCCTCCTATCCAGGCAGAACATATATGAATTTCATGTCTGCATCACATACAAGGAGGACATTTGTGGTAATTGTTTGTTTCCTATTGCACTATTTACCTATTTCACTTACTGGGGCAGTGAACTCAATGTGTGTGCCATCAATAGCACAAACACAATCCTAAAAGTACCCCACCAATGTGTTTGCGATGATTATAGACGCTTGATGATCTCCACACTCAACTTGATAACTGCCCTTAACACCAAGTTGAAATGTCTACTTATTGTACCTGTGGAACGTAAATATGTACCACTAACAACCTTAAATTTGTGATTATAGGATAGGATATGTAAGAATAAACCTACCGACTCATTAACCGTTACACTATTTGTGCCTAGTACAAGGCCCTTATCCACTAATAAGGTGCACAAGCTTTGGAAAGCACACTTGTTCATGCGAAGTTTATTGTAGCAGTTTATATCACACCCATTATATAGTCTACTAAGTACCATCCGACGTAGAGTATCACATTGATCCCTAGTGCTTTGTCGTGTTAGTGTACTATGTTTCATCAAGACTACGACAACTGCAGATAAAGTTGCTATGATTGATCTCTTCCTTCTTAATTTGCTTCTCTCCCTACATAACACAATAATCACGTCCATCTACGAATATAAATTAACCCCACACATTTTTAAAATTACACAATACACACATTCAAAGTAACACACACTCCCATGTAGATCATAGAAAATAACCCACAAGTGTTTATAAGACCAAAGAAAAAAATTTAGTTTACACAAGTTTAAGTATACCTATGGTCCATAAAAAGCTCTAGAAAAAGCTCCAAAAAATGCTCCAAACAAGACCCTATTCAAGTAGGGCTTACTCACACCTCTGCCCTAGGGCTCACCAGTCTGTACAAAGGATTGATTAGTAGCTTGAAGAAGCCCTCCAAAACAAAAAATTGACTGTAATAGGAGAGAAACAGCGCCACTCATTCTGGGTCCAGAAACAACACATAGTTAAAAACGAGAGAAATGGGAGGCTCGTTTGCTGGTAGAAATGCGATCTTCCCCGAGGGAAGATGAAGATCCGGGTCTAGAAACACCGTCGGGAGGCTCGTTCGCCGGTAGAAGCTAAGCATCAGTGCTGGTCGGAGAAAATTTGCCGCGCGAGAGTAAAGTCATGAGTCATTTCGCGTGATCCGTCACGAAGAAGGAGAAGAGCCTTTTCCAAAATGCGTGAGAACGGTGCCTGTTAGGTCTGTTTTGAGGGGGGGGGGGGTGTTTAGTAAAGGAGTGAAAACATCTTGGTTTTGGATAAATACCAAAACAGACCAAAAACAGAGGCAAACGAACAACTACATTGGGGCTGCAAAAACAGAAAACAAAAAACGGTTGTGAAAACAGTGCAAATGAATGGGGTCTACTTACAAATTTGCATGAGCATTTTTATAAGTTAAGTTCAATTCATGTTGTTATACCTTATTGCTTATTACACTTCTAGTATAGATGTGCTCTTATATACAAGTTGATACCTCTTGTTGATTACCTGCCTTCTTGTTGAACTATTGATATATTAACTGATATATTAGGAATACCATCATATCACCTGCTTGTTATACCACTGCTTATATTGTACCTCCTTTTACCTCCTTCCGCTCGATGCCTAAGACCTGTCAGGGGAGAGGATGTGAAGCCACTTAGTTTTTATGGCTAACACCACCATGTTTTTGGAGCACACTCACAGGAGCAGCAACACCTCATGTAAGAGGACAACTAGGCCAGGGGGATAGGGCTTGATGATACATTATCGTCATTACCCATAGTGCATCAACACGATGGGTAATCCACCGTGAAGTATGTCATCCAATGACTGCAAGTGCATCAACACTAGCGTCGGGATGTGTGTGTAAGATCGATGCACTCGCAGTCGTTGAATGTGATGCACTGCATGGTGCAGTACAACACACCCCCCATTTTGATGGAGCTTAGGTTCAAATTGAACTCCTATAAAATAAAATATTAATGAATGTCAAGTTTATTTAATCATATTGTCATGCGTGAAAACTATAATTTAAATTTAATTTAAAACTTGAATAATTTGAACACAAATGGATAAATGCGTGAACACACATATGATGACGTGCTTTTGGATAATCCATTACGGATAGCGTGTAATATGTTTTGATGGTTCCCCTGAAATTCCTAAGTCAAACCCGCAAAGCTAAAATTGACTCTGCATGAACCTGATCGGACAAGTCACGCACGCAAAGATGCAAGTCCCGAAAGCGCCCAAGAAGGAGGTCGAACCACCGCACGCGCACGGCTAGGCCGCACAAGCGCGCCCGGCTGAAGTGCAAGCGACAGAGCTACCACGCACGCATAGCAAACATGCGGCTGCATCCTGCATGGCCGCACGAGGCGAGCCTGCATGGCCATGGGATCGCTCTCTGTGTGCGCTACGCATGCATGCTGAAGTCGCACGCGGGCGTCAGCGGTCGCCGATGCCTCCAACAACCCACGCATTTCTGGCCACCTCCGCCACTACTGGCCTCATCTGGCCACCACCACCACTGGGCACCTTGCCCGGGCTGCCCGAGCTAACTGGGGGGCACCTCCGTCATTTCGCTAAATTTGGTGATCCAGGTGACTGAAATGGAGAGACGCCATTCGCCAGTACTAATTATGCCACGACGGAATTAATAACCATCACGACTATCCAGAAAACTATAAATACGCTCTCAGGCATTCATTTGAAAACAAGCAACTCCAGAGGCAAGAGAGAGTTCTGAGGTTTTTCGGTGAGATTGTGGACTTAGGTCGATCCTCTGCTCTTCTCCTTATGACAAGGCCCCAATATCTGCCTGCGCGAGAGAGCTACCATCAAGGCTTCGTTTCAACGAGAGCGCCCCTCCAAATTTCCAAAGACTTAGAGAATTCTCCAAGATGAAACGCTTTCATCGAGGTTTCATGGACTTATCTAAATTTCCAAGGTAGGAGCGCTTCCATAGAGGATCTGAGTACTCTTATTTTCCATCTTTTTTGTACTTTGCAATTGTAACAGAGAAGTAGCATGTTAAAATTTGGGAGCGTCGAGAAGTTCCATAGAGCATCTTTTTTGTACTTTCCAAGGTAGGAGCGCCCAGAAGTTCGCCGACCTCCGGCGAGCCTACCGAAGGCAGCATCGACACCTCTAGGTTGTCGATCGGTAGTGGCAGAAGCGGCATGTTAAAATTTGGGAGCGCCCAGAAGTTCCATAGAGCATCTTTTGCGGATCATGGCAGATCTGCAAAAGAAGCTTTATCTTCTGCACCGCCGGCGATTCACAGATGTCGTCCAATCTGATGGTGATGATCAGACGACAGCAACATTATTAAATTATGTGTTGTATTGTTTTCTGCAGCCCCACAATGGATCCGCCCTGATCCGGGTCAAAAAACTCTTTCCCTGATCCGGCTCGAAATTAGCCGCAGGATGAGCTTAGATCTGCTATATGCAGACCAGTTTTTAATCAGAAACCTGGATAATTTTTATAAAAATATATACTCCCAGTGAAAAAGTTTTGAACATGAAATTTGTTCCCCTCAATAAGAGCTTTCTCCACAAACATTTTCAGAATTTTTGGAATTGATTTAATATTTCTAAAACCCCAAATGAATTTTAATTGGCCAAATTAGAGGCCCAAAATGTTCAAAAATTTTGAGAAGAATTGTGTGCTCATTTTAGGCCTCCTTAAAGGTTGTATTAAAATTTGGGAATCCTGGAAGAAAAATTGGAGTTTTTCAATTTAATTTAAGCCTAGGGTCGCGCACGAAAATTAATGCATCTGATTTTCTCAAAACGAAAATTTGAGTGCGCGACCATCATTTTGTTTTTAATAATAGGTTCAAATTATTTTACCAATGAGAGTGTCCGAGGAGAATGCCCAAGCTCTGAGCTTTCCGAGGTTTTGTGGAACTACTGAGTGTCTCGTCCTTATCCGTTATAAAGCTCTTAGTAACTTGGACAAGTTTGGAAAATGAAAATACGAGCAATCATGCTCGACAAATAATAAAGGTTTGGCTTTTAAATCCTTCAGGTTTGATTAAGCCACAACAATAAAGGATGCAACGAAACTTCTATCAGACCTAAATAATGGGTGAAACCCAAACTAAACCTTCTGGGAGCGGAGATGGAACTAAACTAAACCTCCCGAGAATGGAGATGTATCTAAACTAAACCTCATGAGAATGGTGATGAAACTGAACTAAACCTCTTAAGAATGGAGATAGAACTGAACTAAACATCCCGAGAACGGAGATGGAACTGAACTAAACCTCTTAAAAACAGAGATGGAACTCAAGCCTCCTGAATGGAGTGATTGGACTACTAACCATTTTATTTATGTTTTATTCCAGTCTCATACTAATTCAGTTTACTTATTTATTTCAATTTAGAACTTTCTTTTCAGTACTCCAGTCTTATACTGGTATAGTTCATTTATTTATTTCAGTTCAGAACTTTCTTTTCAGTACTCCAGTCTCATACTTGTCTTGGCTATATACTTTCAGTTCAGTTCATTTCTTTTAAGTACGATTCCAGTCTCGTACTGGTCCAGTCACTTTCAATACTTACTTTCAGTTTTGTTATTTCAGTTCAGTACTACTCCAGTTTCATACTGGTACTATTTCATTATAGCATTTCAATTCTGTAACTTATACTAGCCGCAACTTCTATTACCGCACTTTTGTTTCTGTAATTTACTATTTTAAGCACGGGTCCTGCCCTGATGGGCAGATATTTTGTTAGGTTGAGCCTTAGTTGGGGATAATAGAAGTTGAGATGCTCCTCCTAAATTATCCCCAAATAAAGTGCTCCCATGCTCCTTGTTGAAAGTTGAGCTAAATGTCAATTGCCCAACTTGTCTTGAGTCCAACTAGTATTATGACCCAAACATTCTGTCTAATCTTGGTATAGTACACAACCTGCATACACTGAACTTGAATATATATATCAAATAAAATTATGCACTTATCATTTATGGTGATGTCTCTTCAAAAACGTTGAACATTGAAGGGCAATATTCTAAACAATCTCTTATTTGAAGAAGGCAGAACACACAATAATACTAAGGTGCAGTAATACAAAAAGCATATCAATTAAGCAAATGTAAGCTTGTCCAAAGTTCCTCAGTTTAATGCAATGACTTCACATGTCAAGTCAATGCTCTCCTCATATAACTTGTCAGAAGTTCCCCTCCCCCTTTATGGCTCAACATGTCAAGTTAATGAAGTGACTTGACATGTCAGGTCATTGCTTTCTTATTTCTCTACTCCCCCTTTCTGGCTTCTTCAATAGTCATTCATCTATTGAGGGTGGAGAAAGGATCATGGGTGAACTTTTCTCTTGGTCCTTTTGACCATTATGCTCAGGAAGAATTCATTCCTCAGCCAACAGGGTGGATGGAATAACCTCATCCTGAGTGGGAACATGTGAATGCTCCCCCTCAACTACATCATTATTTTTGGAGGAACATCATTCTTGTCCAACACTGTATCTTACTCAGCTGATTCAGTTGATCTCACTAAAGTTTAACCTAGCAAGTTAAAGTGATTTACTCCTATTTGTCCATCTATCCTTGCTAAAGTTACACTTTAACACTAATGTAGATGGACTACATTATGAATTGAAAACAAAAATATAGACTTATAGATCTATAACTAAAATACTTAATGTACATTTTCATTCAACATTAAGCATTCTTAACTAAATTTTGAAATAATTGAACTTAGCCTCATCCAGTGACTTAGTGAAGGTATCAACAACTTGATTGTCAGTGGGGACAAATTCAAGGAAGATGTCTTCACTTTCTACATATTCTTTAATAAAATGATATCTAATTTTTGTAAGTTTAGTCCTGCTATGTGAGACAGGATTCTCAGTAATAGAAATTGCACTGGATGAGTCACACTATAAGAGTGAATGACTTACCTTGAGATTGTATTCCTCTAGCTGAAGTTGTATCCATAGAAGTTGTGCAGATCAGCTCCCTATCTCTTGGTTCACATACATTTTCATTTCTATCCATGGTAAAAACTCTTTCTTCTGAGTCAGCCATCATATACTCCAATGAATGTTCATCAGCATGTACATCAGCATCAATATTGCCTTTGTTAGACTCAGAGGAGTCAATGTTATACACTGTATCTTGAGCAGGGAGTTCAGAGTGAATTTCCCCCTCAACCTCAACATTGTCCTTAGAGACAATCTGTTCTTCTGTAGAAATGTTCTGAACCTTTTTTGTCACAGTTGCAAGAGCTTTTTCATCCTCAAAAGGAGTATTAGGAACTTGCCATAGAGGCACATAAGGAATCTGATCTAATCTTTGTTGGAGAGTCTCTAGATAAGAGTCAAGCTTGTCAAGAATATCAGACTGAACTTGCTCCCCCTCAACAGGAGCATCTATCTTCTCAGTCTATAACTCATTTATTATCCTGCAAAAACTTTTCTTGTTGAGCCAAATCTCTTACTCTTCTTCAACAACAGATTTGCCTCTTGCTCTAGCTATCTAATCAGCAACAGTAGAAGTTTCATCCCACTGAGCATCATCTTGATCATCACATTAATCTGCCCTCTGATCACCATATTTTTTATCATGTAATCCTTCTTGAATAGGAGGAACTTTGTCTGTGACTGCTCAAGCCCTAATGAACCTCTGATTACATTGGTAATCCAAACAGTATTCTCCCCCTTGGTCATTTCCATTACCTTTGCCTTTGATCATTGCCTTCTCCTTTGATCATGGCCTTCTCTAGTAAGGGAGTATCTTCAAATACAACTTTAGTTAGGGAGGTTTTGGCCTGATCAATCTTTTCATCCAGATAGATAGCTATCCTCTGAAATTTAAATGACACTCTCACCTTCTTGAGCAGGGAGCTATGTTGAAATCTCCCCCTCAATCACTGTATTTTCCATAGGAATTTGCTGACTTGTATCAAGTATAACTGGAGCAATCCAGTTGTTCTTGAACTGATTGTACTTGCTCTCCCACAGCAGGTGCAACCATCTGGATAGTCTCCCCATTAAACATTAACTCAAATATTTTCCACTATTTGCCTAGTCACTATTTCTAGAGCATCAACTGGAATATCTTTAGACTGAGTTCCACCCAACTAGTTTCCTGTCGCAGGTTCAGAAGAAATTGAGACCCAAGCACTAATATTTCTTCTTGTCTCCTCTATAGACTCAGACAGTTGGGGATTAAGTGCCTCTTCCTTACTTCTCTCAGAAGAGATGCTTCCTATGCTTCCCTCTATGATGAGTACAACCTTCATTTTCTTCTTCTGATTTGTCTGCTAATGTGGCAATAGTACTTTGTCGCACTTGACAGGCATCTTGAACTTCAATGGTTGGATCCTGCTGGTCTTCACCCAAGTCTTGTGTACTATGTCATTCTTTAGGAGTGCACACAATATCCTCTTTCTCTTGGTCAGTAGGAGTAGTATACTTGATGGTCAGTTTATCCATATCCAACTCCACACCTGCAGGTCTTAGGTCCATTACTCACTGGAGTATGACCCTTAAGACGGCACCTTGTTTCAATCTTTTGCCTGGAACATTCTCTGTCCAAGTACCATATTTGCATTGTATGGGCACTTGGACTATCCTGTAAACACAGTTTAGTTTACCTTAGGACCCCACAAGGGATTAGGTCTTAGTTTCTTGTTAGCTTGAAACTGAACATTTCTACCTGCAGCTCTCCTGACAGGAAGACTTACCCTTGCCTTTGGCACACTAGGGTTGTGCCAACAATCTATGGCAAAGTGTCGCACTTTACCACAACACCAACATTCATGGATGTTGTATCTCCTTTTCTGAATAGCTCTTGTAGAGTGCAAGGAGTCATTGGCTATCTGTTCATAAGGGAGAACATCAACATTTTTCTTGTTTCTTTCATCAAGAATCTAACTGAAAGTGAGTATGCTAGTAGATGTACTTGGTTTACTCTGAGTTCCTCTAACATTAGTCTTCTTTGCATTGGACAAGCTGTTGATGGAATCAAAGATGGACAAGTCAAGCTTACTGACTGACTTACCTTTTGTCTAAGCTATTGCTGGAAGAGCCCGAGAATAGGCCACTACCTTATCCTTGAGTGTGGGGGCTGGAGCACCAAACACAAATGGTTCATGATGGGCCTTCTGGATTTCCTCTTGGGTAGCCTTCAGTGCACTCACACCCATGTCCTTTCTCCCTCTATTATAAGATACCCTTGTATTTTTACAAGAAGAGTTCCCATTTTTCAAGTGACCATAAATGTTATCTTGGTCATACCTGTTTGATGGGAGGATTATCTTATGAAAGGTTGCCTGAGGCACTACAAGAGCTTTTCCCTTCCCTTTGGAATGGGCAACACTATAGTTCCACTTGAACCCCAACCATCTCTTACCCTTTTGAGAGGTGAAGGAATCTATCAGTGGTAACGCTGTCTTGGGCTTACTGAATTCAGCCACAATCTGTTTCTCCTGAAGGAGCTTCTCTTCAAGATCCATGATAACTCTAATTTTGTCCATGTTTTTATATTATTTTTATTTAATAATTAATTAGTTTATAAGTATATTTTATAATTTTATAATTTAATTTTTCTAATTTCTTATTTCAGGGCAATCTGGGCTGTAAATCTCAATTTGGAGTCTATAGGGTTGATCAGGAGACAAAACTGGACAAAAGCAGGAAAATTTCAAAAGCACACGACAAAGTCACGGGCGTGACCGATAAGGTCACGGGCGTGACATCCTGGCGTGAACCAGATGCGTGGAAAGAGCTATCTGCCACGTCAATAAAAAGTACACGCCCTAACGTCACGGGTGTGACAATGATTACACAGGCGTGTCCGCCAGGCGTGACATCCAGTTCTTTGTCCAGTCTTCCAGTCAACGGAAGTTTATATTTGCACAATAAGTCACGAGCGTGACAAAGTTGTCACGGGCGTGACTAACCCCGTGACATCCCGGAGTGCCGACTTAATGCTGCAGTTTCAAGCGCTGGGAGTTTCGCAAGACACGCCCAAGGTCACGAGCGTGACAATGGGCGTGACCCTTCCAACAATGGCCGGAGTTATTCCTGCCGTTTCTGCTTCCCGCCGTTTTTCTGCAACCATCAAGACACGCCCTAGGTCACGGGCATGACCTAGGGGCGTGACCCGCCAATTAACGACTTTTGGCGGTTTCGTGCCAACGTTCAGAAGACTTGAAGACGACGGTTCCGAGACCGACACGCCCTAGGTCACGGGCGTGACCTAGGGGCGTGACCACCCAGCAATGTCTTCTATAAATTCCAGACAGCTTCAGATGCTAGGGGGAATTTTTGGGGAGTTCTAATTCTTGTTTATTTACTGTTTTTCCTGCATTTTCAACTTATAGTGTAGCTTTTATTTGAAGCACTTTTGATAATCATGTCTCTTCCTAACTTTTCTTGTAACTCTCCCATCATGATGAGTAGCTAATTTTCAATTAGCACTTGATCATGATGAACTTTGGAATAGAATAAAATTCTTATTTTGTCTCAATTTCTCAAGCTTTCTAATTTAAGTACTTCAATTTATCTTTGATTTTTATTTCATCGAATTACAAATTTTGTGTATTCGATATTAAATCCGTATCCTAGATTTACCGAGAGGTTGTGGATACGAGTAGATCACTCGAGGATAAAGAGAGTTTCTTGCACCCCTCGAGAGAGGAACGCAAAATTCTTCCGCCTTGGAGTCAACTCCATTAGTGAGGTTCACCACCTAAAGCAAGCTTAGGTCTTTCGACTGGACGAGAGGTCTTAATCGATCTACCTGAGGTTAGTCGAGTGCGTATTCTCAAGAGAGGCGCTTTGTAGCTTTGGAACCTCCGCGGTCGAAGTTAACAATTTAGATGCTTGTGCTCTTTAATTTCGTGGATTTTATTCTAGCCCAAAGGGATTCCAGATCAAGTGCTAGCCTTTTATTCATCGAATTTCTCCTCTTAGTTTAACGTTTGTTTTCGTTTTCGCAAAACCAATTTTCCGATCGATAAAATAATAGCTCTTCCTTGTGAGTACAAATACTCAACGGTCCCCGAGTTTAAAAACGATATTTCCTATACTAAATTTCGATAGGTGCACTTGCTTAGTTGAGAGTTTAGTTTGGATATTTTTCAAAACTTTATAAAATCTCCATCAAGTTTTTGGCGCCGTTGCCGGGGAACTTTTTCTGTGTTGATATTTTGAAAGCAAGGATCTATTAGTTTTATCAATTTCTTTTTGTTTTAAAAAGTTCAAAATAATAAAAAAATCATTTTGTCTTATTTTGGTGTATGACCGAGGGAATCCGTCACCTCTTTTTGATTTGGATCCAGAAATCGAGCGAACCCTTCGGCACCGCTTACGATTTCGAGTTCCGAATTTTCAAGATACGGAATCCTTAGGAGACACTCCTAATCCTTCATTAATCCTCTCTCCGTCACCGCCTTCTTCTTCTCCTTCTTCCTTTAGTTCTTCTTCCCAGTCTCCTAGATCTCCCTTCTTCTTCTTCTTCCAATATGGGTGAGCCAAATGCGGTCGAACAAAGGACTATGTCCTATTATGCCCGTCCAAACTTGGACGAGGCTCAATCTAGTATTGTTCGCCCCGCTATAGCCCCCAATAATTTTGAGTTGAAGCCAAGCATCATCCAAATGGTACAACAATATGTACAATTTGATGGGCTTCAAGATGAAGATCCAAACGCGCATATTTCAAATTTCTTAGAAATATGCGATACTTTAAAATTAATGGTGTATCCGATGATGCCATCCGGCTAAGGTTATTTCCATTTACATTGCGCACTAAAGCCAAGCAGTGGTTGGGTTCTCTACCAAGAGGATCCATCACAACATGGGCTCAAATGACGGAAAGATTTCTTACGAAATACTTTCCGCCGGCTAAAACGGCTAAATTGCGCAATGATATTTCTTTTTCTCCCAACTTGATTCGGAAACGTTATATGATACTTGGGAGCGTTTCAAAGAATTGCTTCGTCGATGTCCTCATCATGCAATTCCGGATTGGTTACAAATCCAAACCTTCTATAACGGCCTAAATTCTCAAACTAGGCAACATATCGATGCCGCCGCCGGTGGAACGCTTAATAACAAAACACCGGCGGCCGCCCAAGAGCTTATAGAAGGTATGGCTTTGAATACCTATCAATGGAGTACACCTCGGTCTAAACCACCTAAACCGGCCGGGATGTATGAAATCGATACGGTTTCAAGTTTGTCTCTCCAAGTTGAGCAACTGCAAAAACAGATGAACGAGATGTCTGCTTCCTCGTCCAAATCTACCTGTGAGCCCCAATATTGGGAGCCTTCTACTATTGCCGAGCATGTGGATTACATGGGTAATCCGAATCGGCCACCTTATAATCCGGGTAATAATTTTGGCAATACCTATCACCCGGGTATAAGGAATAACCCCAACTTCTCTTGGAGTAATCCGGGGAACGCGGCGCGCCCGCTGAACACGATTCCACCCGGCTATTTTCCACTGCAAGCTCCAAAAGCTCCAAATCTCAAGGAGTTGTTCACCAAATATACGACTACAAATGATGCCAACATCCGGAATCTCACCGGATCTCTTCGAAGTTTGGAGACACAAATTGGGCAAATCGCTAAAATGCTCTCCGATCGTCAACAAGGAGCGCTACCGGGCAATACAGAGCCCAACCCAAAGGAGCATGCCAAAGCCATCACCCTACGGAGCGGGAAGGAGGTAACCACTTCTCCAAATCCGGTTGATACTTCTCCAATTCCGGTTGATACGGAGGTAATAATTTCTTCATCTTCTCCTCTGCCTAAGCCTTCTACTTTTAATAAACCAAAAGCTTATCAACCACCTCTTCCCTATCCATCTAGAATGCAAAAAGACCGGGTGGATGAACATCACGGTAAATTTTTGGACATGTTTAAACAAATCCAAATAAATCTACCGTTTTGTGAAATAATAGCACAAATGCCGAAATACGCCAAGTACCTCAAGGATCTTTTATCCAATAAAAAGAAACTTGAGGATATCTCCACGGTTCAATTGAACGCGGAGTGTTCGACAGTTTTACTTAATAAATTACCTAATAAATTACCTGATCCGGGTAGTTTATCTATTCCCTGTTTGTTTGGTGATTTATTAGTAAAACGTGCGTTAGCCGATCTAGGCGCCTCAATCAATTTAATGTCTTATTCTTTAGTTAAGAAGTTGGGATTAGGAGAACCTAAACCCACAAGAATGTGCATTCAATTGGCGGATCGGTCTGTCAAGCTCCCTATGGGGATCATAGAGGATGTGCTTGTCAAAGTTGACAAATTTATCTTTCCGGTAGATTTCGTCATCTTTGACATCGAAGAGGACACCGAGGTCCCACTCATTCTCGGTCGCCCTTTTCTTCGCCACCTCACGCGCAGTTATAGACGTTAGTAATGGGAAACTTCTCCTTAGAGTCGGAGATGAAGAAGTTACCTTTACTATTGACACGTCTATGAAAAACTCGCTCTCAAATGACGACTCATGTTATTATTTGGAGGCTTCTCCTGAAGAAGACTCTTTTTTTTTTCTGAAAAATCTTTATCTTCTATTGATCATGATGCCGATTTTGAAAATTTAGATTTAATTGCTCATGAAAATAGTGATAATCTCTCGATCACTCACGCACCTATTTTTGAACTTTTAGAAATTGGTAGTGATCGTTTGAAAACTTCTTATGATGAACCTCCCGCGCTAGAACTAAAACAATTGCCTGATCATTTAGAGTATTTATTTTTAGCGGAGGATTCAAAACTTCCGGTTATTGTGTCGGCCTACTTGACCGATGAAGAAAAAATTAAATTATCTCATACTTTAAAACTTCATCGCCGCGCAATTGCGTGGAAGATCACGGATTTGAGAGGGATTAATCCCTCCTTTTGCACCCATAAAATTTTTTTTAGAAGAACACACTCACAAAACCATTCAACCTCAACGCCGGCTAAATCCTAACATGAAGGAGGTAGTCAAGGCCAAGGTAATAAAATTATTAGATGCGGGTATCATCTATCCAATTTCGGATAGCTCTTGGGTGAGCCCGGTCCAAGTGGTGCCCAAGAAAGGAGGGTTAACGGTAGTGCCTAATGATAAAAACGAGTTAGTTCCTACTCGAACCGTTACCGGATGGCGGGTGTGCATCGATTACCGTAAATTAAATGATGCAACCCGTAAGGATCATTTTTCCTTTGCCTTTTATTGACCAAATACTTGAACGGCTATCCGGGCACTCATTTTATTGTTTTCTTGATGGTCTCTCGGGATATTTTCAAATCCCAATCGCGCCCGAGGACCAAGAGAAAACAACCTTCACTTGTCCGTTTGGCACCTTCGCTTATCGAAGGATGCCTTTTGGTTTGTGCAACGCGCCGACAACCTTCCAAAGGTGTATGCTAGCGATCTTTGACGAATTAGTGGAGGATATCATGGACGATTTCTCCGTTTTTGGAGATTCGTTTGATTTATGTTTGGCAAACCTTTCCGTGTACTCCAAAGATGTGAGGACACGAACCTAGTTTTAAACTGGGAGAAGTGTCATTTTATGGTACGGGAGGGTTTGGTCTTAGGCCATAAAATTTCTAGTAAGGGCATAGAGGTAGATAAAGCAAAAATGAAACTATAGAAAAGCTACCTCCCCCTTCAAATGTTAAGGCCGTTCGTAGTTTTTTGGGGCATGCCGGTTTTTATCGCCGGTTTATTAAAGATTTTTCTAAAATAACTAAGCCCCTTACCCACTTGTTAGAAAAAGACGCGCTGTTCATTTTTGACGAAAATTGTTTGCGTGCTTTTTCTATTATTAAAGAAAAATTGATTAACGCTCCTATCATGATCGCTCCCAATTGGGAGCTTCCATTTGAGATAATGTGCGACGCTAGTAGTTTTGTCGTCGGTGCGGTCTTAGGACAACGCATAAATAAAAACTTTCATCCTATCTATTATGCAAGCAAAACATTAACCGCCGCACAGGAAAATTACACGACCACCGAAAAAGAATTATTAGCCGTAATTTTCGCATTTGATAAATTCCGCTCATATCTCACCTTGTCCAAAATTATCGTTTTTACTGATCATTCGGCTTTGAGATATTTACTAGCAAAAACAGATGCAAAGTCGCGATTGATTAGGTGGATCTTACTACTCCAAGAATTTGATTTGGAGATTCGCGACAAGAGAGGAGCGGAGAACTTGGCGGCTGATCATCTTTCGCGGTTGGAGAACCCCAATTCGGGGGAGCTCATGGAGGAGGACATTGACGACACTTTCCCCGAGGAGCGCCTTCTCGCCATTCATAAGGTAATTACTCTCCCCACTCCTTGGTTCGCCGATTTCGCAAATTATCTTGTTGCGAGATTCCTCCCGAATGGTTTTTCTTATCAAGAAAAGAAGAAATTCTTTTCTGATTTGAAAAATTATTTTTGGGAGGATCCCTTCCTTTTTCGTGTTTGCGCGGACCAAGTAGTGCGGAGGTGTGTTTCTCATGAGGAAGGCGCGCAAATTCTAAAGCATTGTCATGAGGGACCCGCCGGTGGGCACTATAAAGCTAATCAGACGGCTCAGAAGGTACTTGAAGCAGGCTTCTATTGGCCAAGCATCTTCAAGGATGCTCACGCCCATGTAAGTCGTTGTGAACAATGCCAACGCTCGGTAATATTTTCCGCCGTGATGAAATGCCATTAAATTCATTTTTAGAAATAGAATTTTTTGATTTATGGGGGATCGACTTTGTTGGACCGCTACCAACATCCTATGGAAATAAATATATTTTGGTAGCGGTCGACTATGTGTCACGGTGGGCGGAAGCGCAAGCCCTTCCCACTAATGACGCCCGTGTCATGACCCAATTTCTCAAAAAACTATTTTCACGATTTGGAGCACCGCGGGCAATAGTTAGTGATAGGGGCACCCACTTTTGTAACGCACAATTCGCTAAAGTTTTATCTAAATATGGCATTACACATAGGTTGGCCACCCCCTATCACCCTCAAACTAGTGGCCAAGTAGAAGTGGTAAACCGTGAACTTAAACGCATTTTAGAAAAACGGTTTCTACAATAAAAAGGATTGGTCGGCTAAGCTTGACGATGCACTTTGGGCTTATCGGACCGCATACAAGACCGCAATCGGTTGTACGCCGTACCGATTGGTCTATGGGAAAGCATGTCACTTACCGGTTGAGCTTGAGCACCGCGCTTTTGGGCGGTTAAATTTAAATCTAGATGAAAATTTGTCCTCCGAGCTTCGGAAATTCCAAATTAACGAGCTCGATGAGTGGCGCTCCTTCGCCTATGAAAGTAATAAACTTTATAAAGAGCGCACAAAATTTTATCATGATAAAAAAATTAAGCACCCTAAAGATTTTAAACCGGGAGACCAAGTTCTCCTCTATAATTCGCGCCTCCGACTTTTTCGGGCAAACTCAAGTCCCGATGGTCCGGCCCTTTTATTGTAAAAGAAGTGTGGCCCTATGGGACAGTGCTAATCTCGCACCCGGAAAAAGGCGAATTTAAAGTGAATGGGCACCGGCTGAAGATATTCCTCGCCGGCGATACTACTAATGAGTACCGGGAGGAAATTAACCTCCCAAACCCATAAATGAGTGCCCCGCTTTGTTCGAGCTCAACGACAATAAACAAAGCGCTTGTGGGAGGCACCCCATGCTTAACTTTTCTTTTTATTTTTAATTTTATTTAAATTTTTGCAGGTTTGAAGGACATCTTTACGGCGTGACGATCGACGGAGTTGAGCGTCAAGTCTACGTGTTTCTTCAAGTCGGTAACTTTTGTTTTATTATCGTTTATTTGAATCTTAAAAAATAATTAAAGAAAAAAGTAAATAAAAAAATAATAATAAAAAAAATAAAACAATAATTTTTTTCTGTTCGTACACGCCTCTGTCACGGGCGTGACAGAGACATGTTTAGTTCGTCGAGCAAAACCCGAGAGTGGTTTTGTCGAACGCAGTGTTTCGTTCGTCTTTCGGTACTGTCACGGGTGTGACCATCAGTGGTCACGGGCGTGTCTAGCGCGGAACTTCGTTCGATGAAGTGAAGCTGGGAAAACTTCTCTTCCTGCCCAGTCATGGCCGTGACAATTAGTGTCACGCCCGTTACGCTGGCAAGTCACGGTCGTGACTCGCCCGGATTCAAAAAAAAAATAAAAAAAAACATTTTTTTTATTCTCGTTTTCAGATACACGCCCCAGGGTCACGGGCGTGACCCTGGGCCGTGTTCTCGAATTCGAGGCGTGACGCCGGGTCAACGCCTCGGATTCCTTTCCCTTTAAAATTTTTTATGAGACACGTCCCCGGTCACGGGCATGACCTGGTGCGTGGCCTTGGAATCCAATGTCAGCACATTGGATTCCTGCATCGGATACCCCTTACATGCCCAGAGTCACGGGCGTGACTCTGGGGCGTGACCAGCGAATCCGAGGCTGGCAGCCTCAGATTCCTCTTTTTTTGTCCCGTGCCTGTCACGCCCCATGTCACGGGCGTGACATGGGGCGTGACCAGCCCGAAAAATCCTATAAATAGGATTTCTTTCCTTCTTTTTTCCCCACACCATCCAACCCTTCTCTTCTCCCTTTGCTAACCCGAATCCCTCTCTTTTTCTTCAACAATGCCTCGCCACCACCCTCGCTCCACCGCTTCCTCCTCTGAGCACGCTACGAATCCCGCCGCAGCGGAAGCCATGCTCCTATTTCAAAACCAACCCAGCAAGAGCGCAGCGAGCGCCTACGCGCCAAACCCCTAGGCGTGTTCCGCATTTTAGATTGGGCGATCCTCGCCATATTTGGAGTGGCAGATTTGGTTAGGGAATTTTTATCCACCCCTGGATGGAGTTCCCTATTTTTCATCTCGGAGCACGCCTTCCTCGAGCTCACCGTCGAGTTCTTGGCCTCTTTTGAGTTTCACTGGGAGGCGAATGATGACTTCATCGTTTTTCGCATAGGAGGGGTGATGCAACAGCTCACCATCCGCCAGCTCAATGTCGTCATGGGCTTCTGCTCGGAGGCTTTTTCCCAATCTCCCGCCTATCTCGGTTTAATTACTGATTTCCCTTCCGATGTCAACCTTCTCGCCTTTTGGGCGGAAATCAGTAATGATGCCGCTCCCTACACCCCAAAGAAATCCAAAGGCAGCCAACTCATTTCTCCCGCCTTACATATTCTCCGCAACCTCCTTACCTTCACTATTTCTGGTCGCGGCGATAGCCACGGGGTGGTGACTCGGGCAGACTTACTATATTTATATAGTATGTTTTACCTGGTCCCCCTCAACCTTGGTTATCTGCTCGCAATTTTCTTTCGGCACCAGGCCGAAAATGCGAGATTGGGAGCAGTGCACGGCGGGAACTTCATCACTTTCCTCGCCAAGCAGCTCGGCCTTTGGGATACTCTTCCACGCCTCAGTTGCGTCCAGACGCCGCAGGTCATCCAGTTCCAGACCCCTCAGGCCCTCGGCCTAGCATGATGACGTGATGGAGAGTTTGAGGCTATCCCCCCCCGCAGTCGGTGGTGGAGATCTTGACCTTGATTACGGTGCCTGTCCCAGTGGCACTATTCACTCTCCCCACATTCCTACACCACCGCAGGACCCTTCTTTAGAGCCCGGCCCTCAAAGCTATTGGGATCGTCAGTTTGCGTCTCTTCACACACGTTTAGATACGGTGCAGAACGATTTTGACGCTCGTTTTGTGAGTTTTGACAGTCGATTTACCACGCTAGAGGCAAATCAAGCCTCCTCCATGGTACGTATTGACCGTGAGTTTTCAGACCTCCGGACACACTATCAGGAGCCGAGGCAGCATAGCGATGAGGATTAGCCTGATTTCTTTTTCTTTGGGATTGTAGTCTGCCCCATTGTATCTTTTCTTTTTATCATTTTATTTTTCCTTGTCATGTATCTTTTTTTTTTCTTAATATATATATATATATATATATATATATATATATATATATATATATATATATATATATATATATATATATATCAAAAATATGTTTTGCTTCAGCTTTGGCTTCCAGGTACATTTTGGTGCTGCATGCCCCGCTTCAGGGAAGTCTCCTATCTTTTATCTTCATTTATTTATTTTTTATTGGGGACAATGTCTTGTTTAAGTATGGGGGGATATTTCTCAAGCAAAACATACAAAAAAAAATCATACTAATTTTCTAAAAAAAAGATTTTATTTCTTTTGTGCAATTTTGTTTTTACTTACTTTACAAAAATACAAAAAAAATAAAAAAAAATGCAAATTTTCAAAAATCAAATTCATAAAAAAATAGGATTACTTTTAAAATTAGGGAGATTTTTATTTCTCTATTTACTCGCATGCGGAATTCTAGGAATTCAACTTTTACATAAGTTTAGAAAATTTTTGATGCTTTAATTGAATTTTGAATTTTGTAGTAGAACTGTTGGTCATACTGTATTTCTAGTTAAGTGCACATGTTAGTAGAATTTAAGTAGAATTAAATATTCAGCATACAATTAGATTTTTCTTTTTCTGAAAGCGTAGAAATAGTTTATTTTACTTCTACTTGGAAACCGGTGAAATCTAAAAATATTTTAGGAGAGTGTGTAGAAGTTTACTAGAGAGATATTTCGCGGATCAAGAAAGAGGTATTCTTTCTCGATATCTAGAACTTGCCCTCTAGCTATTCTCAAGACTTTGCATAGGTTGAACTCATTATCATGAAAAGGATTTAGGCATTTCTTTTGGCTAGTTTGAGCCTTTGCACCCGTACCTAACGTTTTACCCTTGCTAAGCCAATTTGAGCCTATACCCTTTCTTTTATTGTAGCTCCACCAACACTTTACCAAAGCCTAAAAAGCATCCTAATTACACACCTAAAACTGAGCTTGAAATTATAGATAAAACCAGTTTATGTGTGATTAGGAGCCATTTTATTTTGGTGGATTTTTAAAAAAATATATACAAGAGTTGTTCTATTTTTCATATCTCCTCTAAAAAAAGAAAAAAAAACAAATAAAAATAAAAAGAAGAAGTTGAAAAAAATGTTCAACATATTGAAAAAAAAACAAAGGAATTGGCGGAGTTTTTCAATTTATTTCTTTTGTGAAAGCTCTCATTAGGTTTTGGTGTGTCTAACCATCGCTTTTATCTTTGTTTTTCCAAACCAAAAACCTAAGCCTACATTCCAACCTACTTAAGTCCTACTGATTTGTGCTTATAAGTTAACCTAGTGCCGTGGCAAGAGTGTGAAAAGGCAAGCCTATGGCCATCGACATTGATGGATTTCTTTGGAGGGTATCCCGATCTTCGATTTGTGCAATGTTATCTTAGCAAACACGCTACTTTCTCCCTAAACGTGATTCGAAGATTTATCATGTTTCCATCCTTGAAGTAAAAATAATAAGTGGAAACATATTTTAGAAAATTAAAAACTAATTTGTATGCTGAGTAGGTTTTTCTACAATAATAACTACAAGCATATGCATAAGACTTCGCATTCTACTTCTTATGTTCAATTTTCGTTTTAGCGTTAAGATTTTTCTACTCTCCATGAAAAGTTGTTTGCTCGGGACGAGCAAACGAGTAAGTATGGGGGTATTTGATAACTCTAATTTTGTCCATGTTTTTATATTTTTTTTATTTTATATTTAATTAGTTTATAAGTGTATTTTATAATTTAATTATTTAATTTTTCTAATTTCTTATTTTAGGGCAATCTGGGCTGCAAATCTCAATTTGGAGTCTATAGGGTTGATCAGGAGACAAAACTGGACAAAAGCAGGAAAATTTCAAAAGCACGCGACAAAGTCACGGGCGTGACCGACAATGTCACGGGCGTGACATCCTAGCGTGAACACGGCACATGGAAAGAGCTATCTGCCACGTCAATTAAAAGTACATGCCCTAACGTCACGGGCGTGACAATGATCACACAGGTGTGTCCGCCAGGCGTGACATCCAGTGCTTGGTCCAGTCTTCCAGTCAACGACAGTTTATATTTGCACAACAAGTCACGGGCGTGACAAAGTTGTCACGGGCGTGACTAACCCCGTGACATCCCGGCGTGCCGACTTACTACTGCAGTTTCAAGTGCTGAGAGTTTTGCATGACACGCCCAAGGTCACGGGTGTGACAATGGGAGTGACCCTTCCAACAACGACCGAAGTTATTCCCGCCATTTCTGCTTCCCTCCATTTTTCTGCAACCGTCAAGACACGCCCTAGGTCACGGGCGTGACCTAGGGGCGTGACCCGCCAATTAACGACTTTTGGTGGTTTTGCGCCAACGTTCAGAAGACTTGACGACGACGGTTCCGAGACCGACACGCCCTAGGTCATGGGCGTGACCTAGGGGCGTGACCACCCAACAACTTCTTCTATAAATTCCAAACTGCTTCAGATGCCAGGGGGAATTTTTGGGGAGTTCTAATTCTTGTTTATTTACTGTTTTTCCTGTATTTTCAACTTATAGTGTAGCTTTTATTTGAAGCACTTTTGATAATCATGTCTCTTCCCAACTTTTCTTGTAACTTTCCCATCATGATGAGTAGCTAATTTTCAATTAGCACTTGATCATGATGAACTTTGGAATAGAATAAAATTCTTATTTTTGTCTCAAATTCTCAAGCTTTCTAATTTAAGTACTTCAATTTATCTTTGATTTTTATTTCATCGAATTACAAATTTTGTGTATTCGATATTAAATCTGTATCCTAGATTTACCGAGAGGTTGTGGATACGAGTAGATCACTCAAGGATAAAGAGAGTTTCTTGCACCCCTCGAGAGAGGAACGCAAAATTCTTCCGCCTTGGAGTCAACTCCATTAGTGAGGTTCACCGCCTAAAGCAAGCTTAGGTCTTTCGACTGGCTGAGAGGTCTTAATCGATCTACCTAAGGTTAGTCGAGTGCGTATTCTCGAGAGAGGCGCTTCGTAGCTTTGGAACCTTCGCGGTCGAAGTTAACAATTTAGATGTTTGTGCTCTTTAATTTCGTGGATTTTATTCTAGCCCAAAGGGATTCCAGATCAAGTGCTAGCCTTTTATTCATCGAATTTCTCCTCTTAGTTTAACGTTTATTTTCGTTTTCGCAAAACCAATTTTCCGATCGATAAAATAATAGCTCTTCCTCGTGAGTACAAATACTCAATGGTCCCTGAGTTTAAAAACGATATTTCCTATACTAAATTTTGATAGGTGCACTTCCCTAGTTGAGAGTTTAGTTTGGATATTTTTCAAAACTTTATAAAATCTCCATCAATCCATAATAATCGTGTTCTTCAGCTGATGGTCTCAATATGGATGATTGAGATAGTCTTCAATTGACTAACTTACCTTCTCATCTGATCAAGCAAGGGTGCTGATTTAGACTGCAGGAAAGTAGCTAGCTGTAGGGAGACAATCTCCTCGGTTTGTTTCTTGACTAGTCTCTTGCTCCTTTTTAGGGCATCCAGAATGTTGGGACATATGTCCACATTAACCCAGATTTGATGAAGTCATCCTGGAACTAAGATGAATTATGTCGAGTGTATTTGATGTTTCCTCTTCGAGTGTTTCGAGAGTTATGTGGTTGCAGGATTCCAATGGGAAGTGTAGACTAATGTAAGTCTACAATGGGTCACTAAACACAGGACCATACAATGTAATCCCTCATTGTATGACCCAAGGTGTTGACTCATGTGTAGCCTCTCTATTGGGATACACTTCATTTTCAAGCACTTGGACTATGTGTATAAAGTTGGATGTTGATTTCACCAAAGAAGAAAGGATTTCCACCTTGCCATTTTTCTAAGTATTCTACTTGTGTAGGTCATTAACTACTCGAGTGAAATACTTGCGTTATACTCGAGTCCAAAATTCTTATACTCGAGTAAGCATATCTCCCTCTCGTGAAGTTAAGTCCACATACTCGAGTAGACTGTCCCTTACTCGAGTATCTTACTTAACTACTCGAGTAGATGATTCCTCTTACTCGAGTTACACAGATTTCCATCTCCAAGTTTTTCTAAGTAAAACACTCAAGTAGGAATATATATACTCGAGTGGTTATATTCCTGATTAATAGATTTGTCATCCCTAACTCGTGTAACTATTTCCTTGGCTGTCTTCAATCTTGAATGTGGAGTCAAGAATAAATTTTCTCATGGTTATAAGGATACACTCGAGTAGTATAAGTTATGGGGATAGGGTCCTCGAACTAGTAGATCCTAGGGTCACTTGAACAACTACTATTTCAAATTAAAAATTTTTCTTTTTTGTAGTAGCTTCATGGCACCACTCCTTATGGTTCTCTCCTGCTTCATCCTTACTCTTGGGATCTGTACTGTTAACTAAACCTCCCTCTTACCACTCGAAAGTCTTTGTTTCAAGAGTAGTAAAACACCTAAATATATTCTTTGGTGTGTTGTGATTTAAATTTATGTTAGTAACACACAACAACACACATTTATCGTGGTTCTCAAAGAGTGCATCCACTGTCTCTCCCACCCTTCTAACACTTTTAGAAAAGGCCACTTCTACAATCTACTCAATGAGCTTACAACACAGATCCTTCGGGATCTCTCAGACTCCTCAAGTCCTCTCAAGCCCAAGGACTACACTCAGAGAAATAATCCTTATAGTAGTAATCTGCACTAGATCATCTACCTCAAACGTTACTGTTAAATCCCTAGTTGGATTTGGGCTAGGTTCACTAAACTAGGATGTTTAACCTAACATGTATAGCTAGGGTCATGTATGAGTTCTAGAGTATAGGCCATGTCCTTAGAGTCAACACTGCATGTACTAGCTATCAACAAACTGCAAAAAACTCAAGACTTAGAGAAATTTCAAAGACTCAAAAAAATGAGTTCGATGTTCGTCAAACTCAGGTCAATGATAGTCGTGCTCAGCTCGACGAACATAGAAAATTGTCTGAGCTGAGCTCGACAAACTTGATTCTCAGGTCGACTTTCTATGGACACTATACTTCAAAATTCCAAGTCTAGAATTCTTCTCACAAAACTCCAGTCCATGAAGTTAGAATATCAGCTCGATGAACTTGGATCTTAGGTTGACGATTTCTGGATCATCTACTTCAACATTTTAAGACCAGAAACACTAAAATATTCAAAGTCCAGAATCATATTTCAGTCGACGAATTCATGTTCTCAGTTCGACGAACTTAGACCACAATCCTGACAAGTTTTATCAAGTAGCAGTTAACAGTTCTCAGCTCGACGAACCTAGTTCTAAGGTCGACGATTTTTGGACACTCTACTTTAGCATTCTAAAAGTCCAAGAAACATTTCACTAAACTACAGTCAACGAACTTAGATTCTCAGCTCGACGATCTTGATGCACAGAACTGGCAAGGTTCCAGAGAAAGCAGTTATCTATTCTCAGGTCGAAGATCTTGGATCTCAGGTCGACGAAGAACTATTATCTGGTCGACGAATATATCTTTTAAGCTCGACGAACTCTGAACCCAGCTCGACGAATTCTGTTCTCTGCTCGACGATTTTTGTGCAAATCCAGACATGGACTTTTCCTCTCCTCTATCCCTTATTTTATTGCGATAATTCCTGAGTAATCAATGCTTAACATTCCCTGAATATTACCGTTAGACGCAGCATTCATTATGGACTTCATCAAGATTATTGCTTGCCATTTTTCAATGGAACAGTTGGGGAAATCAATCAATGCAAATATTCTCCAGGCCTTCAGCATTGAATGAGGGAAGAAATTTAAAATTCAGAAGGAAGATTTCATGGAAAATATAAAAAGGATTTTTTTCTCTTTATTCCACAATACAGTGTGTAGGGCCTTTCTTCTTCCTTCTCGTCTGAACACAGAGAACAACATACATAGGGCAATAATACAGTAAATGTACAAGAATCCCTAGCCCTTGACCAGAGAAATTACAGCAAGCTGAAGAAGAAGAAGAACATACACTCAAATCAAGAGTCTTCTTCATTTTTTCATTTTAGGATTCTTCAAAGGACAGCAAACACTCTATCTGTCAAGAAGCTCCTGGATACCTGTTGGTCAATGCTGAAATATTGAAGGCCTACTCACCCTGCAGTAAGGCTCAAATCTTCCTGAGTTCAATATCTCAGGGGAGCTTTTACTAACATCATATATCCACTAAGTCTTCTCAGTTATATTTGAGAAAGAGAAGACACCATCACTCTCTCATCCCCCACTGTAAAAATGGTTCTTTAACTCCCTTCAAAAGTTATTCTTGGTTGCAAGTCTCCTGATCAAAAGACTTGGTGTTGGTTTTTGAGCACCTGATCAAAAGCTCATTGGTGGCAGTCACCTGATCAAAAACCTGAGTGGATTCCTACTAGGGTGGTAGAAGAGTGGATGTACCCAGGTTGGGTAACCACTATAAAATTCTTGTGTTGTCTGGTTGCACCTTTTCTTTTATTCTTACTGTGGTTGTTTTAGTTAGGTTTTGCTGTGCATGTGATAGTTCTAGATTAATTTATCTTGAGTCTATTTTTTATTTACAACTTAAAAGAGTTTTAATTTTTCAAGATACTCTATTCACCCCCCCCCCCCTCTAGTGTATTTCAAATCTAACCCTTACTTTCAATAGGTATCAAAGCTAGTTTACTTTGGTTGTACAAGTTAACCCTTGAACCAAAAGATCGTGTGTTAGATCTGACCTTTACTTCTATTAAGTTTATATTCAGAGCATGGCAAAGAACAAAGACTATGCAAGCACCAGACCTCCAGTGTGCAACCTAAATAGGTTTGCCATCTGGAAGGAAAGAATAAAACTCTATATGAACTCTATTGATGAGGATATCTATAATTCCATCTTGACATGTCCTCCTCAAGCAACTGCTTCTACATCTACAGTAGCTTCAAGCACTAATGCAGTTCCACCTCCTGAGTGGACTGAAGCACAAAAGAAAGCCAAGGTTGCTGATGCCAAGGCCATGAACATTCTGGCCGAAACAATGTCTGATGACATTTTCCAAAAAGTGTCATAATGCACATCAGCTAAGGCCATTTGAGACTCCCTCAACCAAATGGTAGCTGGATCAGCTGATGAGAGGAAAGATAGAAGATCCAATCTCATATCCCAATATGAAAACTTCAAGAAGGAAGAAGCAGAATCTGTTGCAGATATGTACAACAGGCTGAGCTCAATCATTAATGAGCTGAAGACCTTGGATAAGGACATCACCTTCACTGAGGTGAATGACAAAATCCTTATGTGCTTCCCAAGCTCATGGGATTCAAGGATCTGGCCACTCAAGGAGGCCAAAAGCTTAAATGAGATTTCCACTGAATCCCTTATTAATGCTTCCATAATATTTTATGATGTGATGTGTATGTTGTGATTCAAGCCGAGCAAGGCGACCAACTAGTGCTTAGTAGTATGGGTTGTTACCCCTTAAGGAGCACTGGGTGGATGTCTTGGGAAAGTAAGATCTCCTTCGGCCTGACCCGGGCAAAGGTTTGGGGGGTGGTATTACAGGTGCTTTGCTCGAGCATTGATTGTTTACCCGTGCTTTTGGGGAGAGTCATAGGCCGCTTTGAATTTGGAGGTGATAAGCCCTTATTTACTCATGTTTTGAGTGGAAATGGTGGGGAACCTTCGTTCGCTTGTACCTTAGGAGAACCTGAGTTATTTTAGATGGAGGTGGCGATGAAACTTCATTTGTTCGTGCCTTAGGAGGACCGGTTTCCCTCCAAGTGGAGGTGGCGAAGAACCTTTGTTCATTTGTGATTCAGGAGGATTGGGTTCATCTAAGTGGAGATGGCGAAGAACCTTTGTTCGTTCGCAACTTAGAAGGACTAGGGTCTATCTAAGTGCATGGGGCGAAGAACCTTTGTTCGTTCATGGCTCATGAGGACCGGGGTCCATCCAGGTGGAGGTCCCAAGGAACCTTTATTTGTTTGTAGCTCAAGAGGATCGGGGTCCATCCAGGTGGAGGTGGCGAAGAACCTTTGTTCATTCATGGCTTAGGACCAGGGACGGTCTAGGTGGAGGTGGCGAAGAACCTTTGGTCATTTGCACCTTAGGAGAACCGAGGTTCGTCCAGGTGGAGGTGGTGAAGAATCTTTGTTTGTTCTCGCCTCAGGAGAATCAGGGTTCATCTAGGTGGAGGTGGAAAAGAACCATTGTTCGTTTGCGCCTCAGGAAGACCAGGGGTGCGTCCAGGTGGAGGTGGCATAAAACCTTTGTGTTGGGAATATTGCCCTTCAATGTTCCCTGAATTTGAAGAGGCATCACCATCAATGCTAAGTGCATAATTGCATTTGATATACGTTCAAGTTCAGTATATGCAGGTTGTCTACTATACCATGATTAGACAGGATGTTAGGGTCACAATACTAGTTGGACTTAAGAAACGTTGCTGGCAAAGAAGAAATCTGGTTAAGTCCAGAAGCGTCAAGTGAAGGAAGTATACTCGATGCCAGAAGAGCAAAAGCGTTGAGAGAACTACATATAGTCAAAGCCATAACGTTGCTGACTAGAAATTTAGCGAAGTCCAGTAGTGTTGAGTGAAAGAAGTTTACTCAATGCCAACTTAACAAGATATATGCCTAAGCCACAAGCATTAAGTGAAGGCAGTTCACTCAACGCAAAATCAATGATATATCTAGCTAAGGACAGAAGCATTGAGTGAAGGCAGTTTACTTAACACCTCAATCAAGAAGACTGGTTATTGAACAGCCAGAAAATCCAAGTCCAGAAGCGTTGAGTGAACTCACTTCACTCAATTCCAGGAGAGCAGAAATATTAACAAAAGCTCATGCAATCAAAGCCTCAAAAGGAGTTGACAGAAAATCTGTCTAAGTTCAGAAGCGTTGAGTGAAGGCAGTTCACTCAACGCCTACTCAACAGATAATTCAACTAAGTGCATAAGCGTCGAGTGATGAAGGCTCACTGATGCCTAATCAGTAAAGACTATAAATGATAGAATGCATTGTGTGATGAAGGTTCACTCAATTCACTCAACGCTTAGAGATGCGAAATTTTGCTAAGTACTTTTGTATTGACTGACAAGACTTCACTCAATGCCTGTGAAGTCTGTCTGGAATTTACTAAGTCCATAAGAGCTGAGTCATGTTGACGTTAGCAGAAATTCAAATATCATGGGATTTGCTTACTAGAAAACAAAAGGCGCTGCTTGCCTTTAGTACCGCATTTAAAGCAAACGTTATGATACAATTGCCCATTCTAGGGATCCATAATGCGCGTAGAGTCGTTAGATTTTTGGGAAATAAAAAAACTGAGTTTCGAGAAATAAAAAAAGTTGGTGAAAATTACTTTACTTCATCTTCTTCTTAAAAAAAAAGAAGAAGAGCTCTGCAATTTGAGTTCAACAGCAAGTTTGAGAACTTCAGACAAGGTTAGCTGATTGAAGAAGAAAAGAACAACAACATCATTTAGTCTTCATCAGCAAGTTCAGAAGTTCCGGTTTCTGAGATTCTTCCCAGCACAAGTAGAACCATCCTGAAGATCTACTTCCTTGGTGCTGAGAAAAAGTAGGGCTGAGTTCACTCAATTCAGAGAAAAGGCTCAGAGGACACTTCCGCTGGAGCAAGTCATCAACAACAAAATCACACTCTGTAGGATATTAACAGAAATGAGCTGTAATCCTGATATATAAAGGCTGAGTTGTAGGATCCTTCTGTGGATCTGAGGCAGGACTTTTGTGCCTGAGCTATAGGAGATGTATTCTCTAAGGTAGGATCCTATGGTGGATCAGAGTGTAGGGCTATCCTCCTAGCCTGATTGTTGGACTTTGGATAATGAAAGTAAGGGTTAGATTTGAAATACTCTAGAGGGGGGGGGGTGAATAGAGTAACTTGAAAACTTTAAACTCTTTTAAGTTGTAAATATAAAACATACTCAAGATAAATTAATCTAGCATTATCACATGCACAGCAAAACCTAATTATCACAACCACAGCAAGAATAAAAGAAAATGTGCAACCAGACAACACAAGAATTTTATAGTGGTTTCCCAACCTGGGTACATCAACTCTTCTACCACCCTAGTAGAAATCCACTCAGGTTTTTGATCAGGTGACTGCCACCAATGAGCTTTTGATAAGGTGCTCAAAAACCAACCCTAAGTCTTTTGATCAGGAGACTTGCAACCAAGAATAACTTTTGAAGGGAGTTAAAGAACCCTTTTTACAGTAGGGGATGAGAGAGTGATGGTGTCTTCTCTTTCTCAAATACAATTGAGAAGACTTAGTGGATATATGATGTTAGCAAAAGCTCCCCCTATGATATTGAACTCAGGAATATTTGAGCCTTACTGCAGGGTGAGTAGGCCTTCAATATTTCAGCCTTGACCAACAGGCATCCAGGAGCTTCTTGACAGATAGAGTATTTGTTGTCCTTTGAAGAATCCTGAAATAAAAAAGGAAGAAGACTCTTGATTTGAATGTATTTTCTTCTTCTTCTTTAACTTGCTGTAATTTCTCTATTCAAGGGCTAGGACTTCTTGTATCTTTACTATGTTATTGCCATGTGTATGTTGTTCTCTGTGTTCAGATGAGAAGGAAGAATAAAGGCCCTATACATTGTATTGTGGAAGAAAGAGAAAAAAATCCTTTTTATATTTTCCATGAAATCTTCCTTCTTAATTTTGAATTTCTTCCTTCATTCAATACTGACGGCCTGGAGAATATTTGCATTGATTGATTTCCCCAACTGTCCCATTGAAAAACAACAAGCAATAATCCTGATGAAGTCCATAATAAATACTGTGTCTAACAGTAATATTCAGGGAATGTTAAACATTGATTACTCAGGAATTATCGCAATAAAATAAGGGACAAAGGAGAGGAAAAGTCCATGTCTGGATCTGCACAGAAATCATCGAGGAGAGAATAGAATTCGTCGAGCTGGGTCCAGAGTTCGTCGAGCTTAAAAGATATATTCGTCGACCAGATAATAGTTGTTCGTCGACCTGAGATCCAAGATCTTCGACCTGAGAATAGATAATTGCTTTCTCTGGAACCTTGCCAATTCTGTGCATCAAGATCGTCAAGCTGAGAATCTAAGTTTGTCGACTGGAGTTCAGTGAAATGTTTCTTGGACTTTTAGAATGCTGAAGTAGAGTGTCCAGAAATCATCGACCTTAGAACTAGGTTAGTCGAGCTAAGAACTACTAACTGCTACTTGATAAAACTTGTCAGGATTGTGGTCTTAGTTCGTCGAACTAAGAACATGAATTCATTGACTGAAATATGATTCTGGACTTAGAATATTTAAGTGTTTCTGGTCTTAAAATGTTGAAGTAGATGATCCAGAAATCGTTGACCTAAGATCCATGTTCGTCGAGCTGATATTCTAACTTCGTCAACTGGAGTTTAGTAAGAAGAGTTCTGGACATGGAATTGTGAAGTATAGTGTCCATAGATAGTCGACCTGAGAACCAAGTTCGTCGAGCTCAGCTCAGAGAATTTTCTCTGAGTTCGTCGAGCTGAGCACGACTACCGTCGACCTGAGTTCGACGAACGTCGAACTCATTTTCTGAGTCTTTGAAATTTATCTAAGTCTTGAGTCTTTTGCAGTCTGTTGATGGCGGGTCCATGCAGTGTTGAATCTAAGGACATGGATTATACTCTAGAACTCATACATGACCCTAGCTATACATGTTGGGTCAAACATTCTATTTTAGTGAACCTAGCCCAAATCCAACTAGGGATCTAACACTCTTCCCCTATTTGGGTAAAGTCACTAATTATAGACTCAAATATTCACAAAGCAAGAAAACATATATCTGGCAGGAAAAATTTAAATGTGCAGCAGATATATATATACAGTAAGCTTTATATCAAGAAATAAATATGCAGTTTTAGGACAGCAGAGAACTTAAAACAGTTCAAGAAATCATTTCTTCTTCTTGTGCTCATTGTGCTTCTCCTCTTTAGCTTGTTCACCAGGCTGTGTAAATTTGATTTCCCTGTTTGGATTAGCTGCTTGTGTCTTTGTCATTGTCATGTCAGCAGCTCCAATGATGTTAAGGGAAGTGGCCCTTGCCACTACAGCTTCTGGATGCAGTTTCATATAGTCATCAACATTAAAATATTTATTAGCTTTAGCAAACCTGTTGAGTTCCTCCTTCCTGTATTTGGACATGGTTGAATATTGAGAAGGATCTTTTCCTTCAGCTTTTGCCTTGTTGATCATGGATAGGACAACCAACTCTTGGAACCTGGCCATCCTTGCAGTTGTAGCTGTCTTTGGATCTTTGAAGGGTACAGGAGGGGAGATAGGTGTCTTTAGGATTTCAGCTTTATATTTAGTAATTTGTTGTTGTTGATGTTGTTGTGGTTGCTATCTGCCTGATGAATAATGCCTCTGCTGGCTACTTCCTGTAGAGGAGGACCTACCCTGATGCCTCTGATAGGTTTGATACTGGGTAGTCCTCTGATTTGAAGAACCTGAAGCACCAACAACAGGTGGAGGAGGGGGAGGAGGATCCTTTCTATATCTCTGAGGAGGTGGGGAGTACTTCTTGCTTTTCTTTCTTTCTTTTTGTTGGTTCTTGGACAACCACATCCATGCTGGAATGCCCTTATAAGGTGAGATTTTCTGCAGTATATAATATGGAGTGTCATTTGCTGGATTTGGTTTTGGAGCAGGAGGTGGAGGAGCCTTCCTCTTCTTAGAGACGTTCTTTTTCTCAGGCTCATCATTAGATTCCTCTTCATCATCATCCTCATCATCAGAGTCTTGAGGAGCATCATACAAAGAATCAATAGCTTTTAGTACTGATTTATCAATGGGCTTTTCAGCCCGAGTAGGAGCTGGAGAAAGAACTGGAGGAGGAGCTAGAGCTGGAGCAGGAGAGCTGTGCATATCAGTGCTTTCAGCAACTGATTTATTTTCTTCTTCTATGTCAGCCATGATCAGTTCATCTAGATCAGGCATTGGTGAATCATCCATGACAATAGTTGGAGTAGGAGTGTCTCTGGGAGGGGATGAGATAATAGGGGAAGCAGCTTTTGGTGGAGATGGAATAGCTAGAACCTTTGTTATAGCAAATCTGGCCTTTAGTTGTTTGGCAACCTTGGGGCTTATGGGAGATGTATAAGTTACTATAACCAAAGATGGATTTGTACTATACTCTAGAAGTCCACTCAAATAAACTATATCAAAAACCTTCAACAGATTCATCAAATCAACTGTGGGATTTATAATGTAATCACCATCAGTTATTATTTCCTCTGGGACTTGCTCATCTAGATCCATATCAGTCTCAATAAAATTAATTAAATCAAATAATTCTTTATCAGCATCTGATCTGATGTTGCTTCTGCTTGTGCTTCTGCTGCTTCTTTTACTGCTATTACTGTTGCTTCTGCTGTTACTACTGCTTCTTCTACTACTTCTTCATAGAGCATCTCCCCCTGCCTGGTTTCAGTAGGAACTGGAGCCAGGCCCCTGACTGAAGATGGAGGAGCAGAGAGAGCAGAGATGGCATCAGTAAGAAAGGAGATGGAAGAAGCAAGAGGTTTAATAGCCTCAGATATAATGCTTTGAGGAGGGGAGTGAGAAGTGCAATGAGAGATGGAATAATGGAGGGTCCAATGGCAGAGATGCATAGGGTATGGCAGAAGGTGTTTCAATGGAAACAGAGGGAGGGATGGAAGATGATGGTGGTGGAGGAGGTAAAGCATCTATCATGTGGGCATCTGGAGAGGAAGAAGTATGAAGAGGGGAAGTGGGAAGAGTGAAGGATGTGGTGTTGGATAGATGATGGGGTAAGGGAGAGGAGGGGGGAGTTAGTTGGTGTACCATGGGGAGAGGGAGTGGGAGAGGGAGGATGAGGGTATGATGGAATTGATGTACCATGTTGGGTGAAAGGGGATGTATGAAAGTGAATATGAATGGGGGATGTATGTATTGGAGATGATGGAGGTGTGGGAGTGTGGATTGTGGTATGGACTGTGATAGGAACCTTGGAGGGGAGTTGGCGTGCCATCTAAGGATGAGTTTGGATGGCTGGAGGTGATGGTGGTGGAGGAGAGATATCTTCAGCAGGGTGGGAAGTGGCAAGATTAGCACTAGTGCTCTGAGAAGGCCTGGTGGAAGAGGAAGAAGACTTGGAGGGCTTGGTGATGGTCCTCTCCCACCTGCCAAAGAGGGCACAGGTGAGCCTCTTGGAGGCATTGATGAATATGGTCGGGGAGACTAGGGATTCAGCAGCCTTTACTTTACGGAAGATTTGCAAAATTCTTCCAAAATAAACCTTTTTCTTTGTGTTATTTTTCTTGATTAATTCAAACATAATCAGAGCCTAGTTCACTGGTTTCTTGTCCACCACAGAACACATGACCAGGAATTGGTGCCTGGTGATGTAATCATGGGCAGTGTGTTTGCCTAGCAGTACTTTCCGCACAATATCTGCTAGAAATTTGTACTTAGCAGAGAGGTGTTTCTTCAGCAGTTTGTTAGGGGTTTATCCAGAATAACCCATCATACTCAGCATCACATCAAACTCTTCATTTTAAATCTCTAATTCTTCTGTACTATTGTTTAATCCAAAAATTTCAGTCAGAATGGCAGGGTTAAGAGAGACGGTGTTACCCGATATAGTGTCGGTCATGTAGTTCTCATCTGTGGTGGAGGAAATGTAGACCCACTCTCTGATTTCTGCACTGGCGAGCTTGATCCTGGTAGTCATCAACTGTTTCAACTGCTGTTCTTCAAGTAGTTTTAGAATATCCAGGAAAATTGGGTCGGAGTGTTGAAATAATTCAAAGTATACATCAAATCCTATATCGAATTTCATCATTGCAAGACTGCCCACTTGAATCGCCATTAGTTCACCTGCAAGAGAAAAATGAAGATCAAGTGCAAGGGAACTGAAAGCGCGGGACGGAGGTCGAAGAAAACCTAGATATAAGATTTTCCGGAATAAGAATAGACAAACTCCATTCCACGAAAAATAAATAATTCTTCGATCTGAGATCGACAAAATAATTTGTAGTTAAATAATTCGTCGACTCAGTCTGAAGATTTGAAAACATTTCGTCGAACTCAGTTCGACGAAAGTTTTTTGAAGCAGATTCGTCGATCTTCGTTCGACGAAAACAGCTTCATTCACAGAGAGTTCGTCGATCTCCGTTTGACGAATATCTCAAGAACGTTTCTCAGTTCGTCGAGCTCCATTCGACTAACTTTGAAAAATTCTTCGAGTGCAAAAAAAAGTTAAATCAAAGCTTCTCCATTGATCATGCCCTGCTAATTTATAAAGAACAAGTGATTTCTTTCATGCAAGGGTTTGGTGAAAATATCTTCACTTGTAAATCAGTGTAGACAAAAACAAGTTTGATTTTATTTTTGTCTACACACTCTCTAATGAAATGATGCCTAATGTCTATATGCTTAGTCCTACTATGATGGACTGGATTTTATGCTATGGATATAACACTTGTGTTATCACATAATAGAGTTGAATTATTTAAGTTGAAAGCATAGTCCAGGAGTTGATTCTGAATCTACAACATCTGTGAACAGCAAATGTCAGCTGTTATATATTCTGCTTCAGCTATTGATGTAGACACAGATGATTGTTTCTTGCAGAACCAAGACACTAATCTCATACCTAGGAACTAGCAAGTTCATAAGGTACTTTTCCTGTCTACCCTGCATCCAGCAAAGTCAGCATCTGAATATCTAGTTAAATCAAATTCTGACTCAGTAGGATACTAAAGGCCTAGACTAGGACAACTCTTTATATATCTCAAAATTCTTTTTAGAAAAACTAGGTGAGATTCTTTAGGGTTCACTTGGAACCTAGCACAAAGACATGTGACAAACATTATATTAGTTCTGCTAGTTGTAAGATATAATAGGGACCCAACAATGCCCCTATATAATTTTTGATCAACTAGTTTCCCATGTTCATTAGTGTCTATTACAGCATTAGTAGCCATATGTGTTTTCTTTGCTGAGGCATCAGCCATCCCAAACTTTTTAGGAAGCTCTTTAGCATATTTAGCCTGGGAGATGAAGATGCCATCATGTAGCTGCTTTAGTTGGAGACTAAGGAAGTAGGAGAGCTCACCCATGCTACTCATTTCAAACTTAGAATGCATGAGGTCAGAAAACTTCTTGCATAGTTTGGAATCAGTAGACCCCAATATAATGTCATCTACATATATTTTTACTAACAAAGTTTGATCCTTATGGTGCCTAGTGAACAATGTTTTATCTACAATGCCTCTTGTGAATTTATGCTCTATCAAAAAGATAGCTAAGGTCTCATACCAAGCTCTTGGAGCTTGCTTTAGACCAAAGATAAAACCTAGAGGTTGTTCAACATAAACCTTCTTTTAGTACTCCATTTAGAAAGGCACTTTTCACATCCAACTGGTAGACTTTAAACTTCTTGTAGGAAGCATAGGCAAGGAAGATTCTGATTGCTTCTAACCTTGTAACTGGTGCAAAGGTTTGGTCATAGTCTATACCCTCTTCTTGCCTGTAACCTTGAGCAACAAGCCTAGCCTTATTCCTCACAATTGCCCAATGTGCATCAAGCTTATTTCTATATAACCATTTGGTTCCAATGACTGGGTAGTCTTTGGGTCTTGGAACCAAGTCCCAAAATCTACATCTCTCAAACTGGTTGAGTTCCTCTTGCATTGCAATGATCCAATGGGGATCTTGCTCAACATCTTTTATGGATTGAGGTTCAACTTGAGAGAGGAAACATGCATGCATCACATCTTAGTTGAGTTAATGTCGTGTCTGTACACCTACTGTTATGTCTCCAATCACTTGGGATCTAGGGTGATCCCTTAATGTGACAAGATCAGTGGGTGGATTTTGTTCAGCAACGGTATTTGGATTTAATTCCTCTTGTGGAATTAAGTTTGCTGTTGAATGAGGTTCAGCCTATTCCAAAGATTCATCTTCACTGTCTTCAAGAACTTGTGGAGGAGAGGGTGCTATAGCTTCTTGTGGAAAGTTTAATTCACCCATTTTCTCACACAAGTGAGGTACCTGTAAAGTGTTACTGGTAGGAATCTCTTTCTCCTTATAAGACATGTTAGTTTCATCAAAAGTTACATGAATTGATTCCTCAATTTTTAAGGATGATTTATTCAATACCCTATAAGTTTTGCTTACTTGGGAATATCCTAGAAAAATTCCGTCATCGGCCTTAGCTTCAAACTTTCTAATATATTTCTTGTTATTATAATGTATGTAACATATACAGCCAAATACTTTAAAATAGGTGATTTTAGGTTTCTTCCCTTTAAGTAATTAATAGGGAGTCCTATTCTTGAGTTTATGTATCAAACTTCTATTCAGTACATAATTTGTTATGCTTACAACCTCTGCCCAAAAGGATAATGGCATGTAAGCATCTGCAAGTAATGTACCTGCAGCTTCAATCAAGGTTATATTCTTCCTTTCAGCTACCCCATTTTGTTGGGGAGTTCTAGGAGCTGAGAAGCAGTGCCTGATACCTTCCTTATCATAGAACTCATGCATAAGAAGAGACTCAAACTCTATACAATGATCACTTCTGATCAATGCAACATGAGTAGAGTACTCAATATGTATGGTCCTGAGAAAATCTGTAAGAACTTTAAAGGTATCTGACTTAGATCTCAGAAAGAACACCCAAGTGAATCTTGAGAAGTCATCTACACTGACTAGAGTATAGGATTTCACTCCTAGGCTTTGTACAACAATGGGTCTAAAGAGATCCATGTGTAGCAAGTACAAGATCCTAGGTGATTCGCTTTTATTAACTGACTTAAAACAAGATTTAGTTTGCATGTCTAGTTGACAAGCCCTGCAAAGGCCTTCCTTCTTGTAGAGACCAGAAGGTAGGCCTCTTACAAGGCTGTCTTTAGATAGCCTAGCAATATTTTCATGTTTACATGTCCTAGTATTTTATATCATAATTCATTTTGATTGCTAACTAAACTAAGTAGACAAATGTCTGAAGGTGCAGAATGAAAATCAACTAAGTATATGTTTCATTATTTATTTCCAATTAAAACTTTTTGTTTTTCTTTATTAGAAATAATACAGTATTTTGAGTTGAAGTGTACCTTATTACCATCATCATATAGTTGGCTTGAGTCCATTTACATATGTCACCTTCTTGAATGTGACTGCTCTAATCCTTACTTCTCTATTGCCTTCAGACTGGCCATACTTTGAATCACCAAAGATTACCATTGGTCTCAGCTTGGACTTGTAATTGTGTAAGTTGTCCTTTCTACGAGCCATGTGCTTGGAGCATCCACTGTCCAGATACCATAGTTGATTAACAACTAGACAACTCTTCACCTGCAGAGAAAATAATTAATTGTTCTTGACCCAGGTTACCTTGGGTCCTTTGTTTTGATGATAGGAAAAACTTGAAATCCCAGAAAATTCAGGTTGTGATTTATATCTTAATACGTGATATCTTCTAGGTGGAATAATCCAATTAACATGTGGGTTAAATGGTTTCCTAGTTTGATTAGATTTGTTATCATAATTATGATTTTTACTAAGTCTGACTTGGTTCGACGAATAGCTATAAGTTCGTCGATCAAAGTTCGACGAAATGGGATGTGATCGTCGATCTCTGCTTAGAGAATGAACATGTTCATTTTTTGTTCCCCAAGTTCGTCGACCTCTGATCGACGAACCATACACAGTTCGTTGATCACAGTAAGAATAATGATTATTATATAGATTTGTGTTCAGCATTCATCGACTTGAGTTCGACGAACTGGCCACATTTCGTCGATCTGAGTTCGACGAAATCTGCTGAACTGTATTTTTAACAATGGTTTTCTGGTTTCTATTATTATGATTTTTAAAGTTAGTTACTTCTTCTTGATAATGGGGGGGGGGGGCAAACTTGATGATGCACCCAGGCTTAGTTTGACATTCAGTCTAGCATTGGCTGTGCTTATGATGTCCATCAGCTTGAGGCTTCTCCCATTAAGAGATTCCTCAAGTTGTTTGGCCTCACATAGTTCTGTTTTTAGAGAGCTTATTTGTTTATTTGCTGGAGTTAGTTCTTCTTTAGTTTAGTGTTTTCAGAAATCAAGTTTTCTTGATTAGCTAATTTTCCCTAAGTGTTTTGATTTCCTTTTCAGAATTTATTAAGTCAATACACATAGTCTTAAATTCAAATTTGAAAGCATCAGAATTATAGTCAAAATATAAAAGTACATGATCAGCTTCTTTCTGAAGCTTCTTCATTTTCAGATTCTTCCTCTTCATCTGATTGACTTCTTGAGGCATCAATGTCCATGAGGCAAACTTCTTTGGACCTTGCCTCTTCTTCTTCTTCACTGGAGCTAGAGGATGTGGAATCATCTTCAGTTTCACTCCAGGATTCAGCTATAAAGCCTTTCTCCTTCTTTTTATATTTGCTGGAGGAAGGCCTGCTGCTTTGCTGTCTTCTTGAATCCTTCTCTCTTCTCCTTTCTTTCTTTTGATTTTTTAGGCACTCTGAGATGAAGTGTCCAGGTTTCCTGCAGCCAAAATAAACTAGCTCTTTAGTAGGGATTTTGTCATACCTTGGCTTGTCATCCTGCCTGGATGACTTTCTTCTGAAATCTTTCCTTGCCATTTTATAAAATCTCTTGGCAATGAGACTCATCAACTCTTCATTGACTGTTGAGGCTTCAGATTCTTCAATAGCATTGAATGTCAGGTTTTGTTCCTTCCTTGCTGGTGGAGGTGTCCTTGCCATTTTATAAAATCTCTTGGCAATGAGACTCATCAACTCTTCATTGACTGTTGAGGCTTCAGATTCTTCAACAGCCTTGAATGCCAGGTTTTGTTCCTTCCTCTGCTGGTGTCGAGTGAAGGCAGTTCACTCGATACCAGAAGAGCAAAAGCGTTGAGAGAACTATATACAATCAAAGTAGCAATGTTGCTGGCTAGAAATCTGGCTAAGTACAAAAGTGTTGAGTAAAGACAGTTCACTCAATGCCAACTCAATAAGATATATGGCTGAGTCCACAAGCGTTGAGTGAAGGCAGTTCATTCAAAGCCAACTGAATAAGATATATAGCTAAGGACAGAAGCGTTGAGTGAAGGCATTTCACTCAACGCCTCAATCAAGAAGACTGGTTATTGGACAGACAAAAAATCCACCAATTCTAGAAGTGTTGAGTGAACTTATTTCACTCAACGCCAGGAAAGCAGAAGCGTTGACAAAAGCTCAAGCAGTCAAATCCTCAGAAGGAGTAGACAAAAAATCTATCCAAGTACAAAAGCGTTGAGTGAAGGCAGTTCACTCAACACCTACTCAATAGACAATTCAACTAAGAGCAAAAGCGCCGAGTGATGAAGGCTCACTTGACTCCTAATTAGTTAAGACTATAAAAGATAGAATGCATTGAGTGATGAATGCTCACTCAACACACTCAATGCCTGGAGATGTAGATTTCTACTAAGTACTTCTTTATTGAGTGATAATACTTCACTCAATACCTGAGAATTTTGTCTGGACTTTATTAAGTCCAGAAGCACTGAGCCATGCTGACGTCAGTAGAAATTCAAATATCGCGGGATTTGCTTGCTAGAAGACAAAAGGCCCCGCTTGCCTTTAGTACTGCATTTAATGCAAATGTTGTGCTGCAGTTGCCCATTCCAGAGGTCCATACTGCGCATAGAGCCGTTGGATTTACAGGAAATAAAAACAAGTGTTTCGAGAAATTAAAAAAGAGCTTTTTGAGAATATTACTCTGCTTCATCTTCTTCCTAAAAAAAGAAGAAGAGCTCTGCAACTCGAGTTCAATAGCAAGTCAGAGAACTTCAGGCAAGGTTAGCTAATTGAAAAAAAACAGCAACATCATTTAGTCTTCATCAACAAGTTCAAAAGCTCCATTTTATGAGATTCTTACCAGCACAAGCAAAACCATCCTGAAGATCTACTTGGCATTGAGAAGAAGTAGGGTTGAGTTCACTCAGTCTAGAGAGAAGGCCCAAAGGACACTTCCTCTGGAGCAAGTCATCAATAACAAAATCACACACTGTGGGATCTTAACAAATCTGAGTTGTAAGCCTAATATATAAAGGCTGAGTTGTAGGATCCTTCTATGGATCTGAGGTAGGGCTTGTGTATCTGAGCTATTGGAGATTCAATCTCTGAGGTAGGATACTGTGGTATATCTAAGTGTAGGGCTATCCTCCTAGCCTGAGTGTAGGATATTGGATAAAGTCTGAGGTAGGTTATCTGGTGCAGATTACTGAGCTATAGGAGAATATTTCTTTGAGTGTAGGGTCTTGGACCTGAGGTAGGAATTGGAGGAGTCTGAGAGATCCTGAGGGATCTATGTTGTAAGCTCATTGGGCTGAGATTTGAGAAGTTGTCCTTGTCTAACACACTATTAGAAAGGTGGGAGGGACAGTGGATATACCCATAACTTGGGGAACCACTATAAATACTTGTGTTTTGTTATGTGTTCTTGAAATATAACATAAATCTAAATCACAACACACTAAAACAAAAATATAGTCATAAAAGACACAAAAACATATTCACCCACCTCTAGGTATTTAGCTACTCTTGAAATAAAGACTTTCACCTTGTTCGTTCGTGTCTTAGGAAAACCAGGGTCTAGGTAGAGGTGGCAAAGAATATTTGTTCGTTCATTGCTTAGGAGGACCAGGGTCCCTCTTGGTTGAGGTGGAGAATAACCTTTATTAATTCACGTCTCGAGAGAACCAGGTGTAACAACTCCATCCGTTCATATAGCATATAATAGAAGGTCCAGTCAGGGCCCCACACCATATGTCACAAAACAGGCGGCGAAGTCACAGGATGATATCAGTGTTGCGCATCCTAACTCATAGCATTCTAGCGGAAGCTTTTAACATAAATGCTGAACTCCAACAAAAAATGTCCACTAATATAAATACCCACATTTATATATATAAACTCTCAAGGAATGTACAACAAATACACTATCGTTCGGCCTTATGGCCTTACAGTTCATCTTTACAAAAGTAGCTTCCGAACATCGGCGCGAAGGCCGGCCACACATAATCAAAACATAACATTTTTCAGCTTAGCCTTCAAGGGCTAGCAGCAGCAACAACAACAGCAGGGACTTTAGCCTTTATATGTCCTGCTCGGCTCTCCAGCACCTATACAAGGACAGCCCACCCAACGGTGGAAAATAAGGAAATGGTCAGCATTCAGCTAACCAATTTATAACGACCCTACCCCTTTGCAGGGGCCGTCGTATTCCTTCCCTACAGAGATAGCAATGCATATGCAGGTATATTTATATATTACACATTGTGCTCTCATGCACAAACCATCCATCACAACTGTCAGCCATACAGCCTGACGATCCGTGCACTCAGGGGACATTCTTGGTGTACTGGCGAACCAGGGTCCCACCACCATTTTAGGGTCAACACCATATGGTAAAATTGAGCATTTAAACTTTTCGGCGCGTAGGCCTAAGACTCTCATTATGCGCTCCAACTAACTGCACTTTCAGGTCTTCAAGTCGGATGGACATAACAAAGGTACGGATCAGCCACCCCCCGTTGCTCAAGTCGCCTTGCCATCACCGATTACGGCGTACCTGAGGCTAAGTATAAGGAGCGGGTCGATTTCACCTTTCCTGTTCGACACGAGGCCTTTTCCAAGAGCTCATCAAGCTCATGATAGCCACACTGTCCACCAAGTACTGGCTTCACAATAGCCACAATGTCCACCCCGGACTGGCTTCACAATAATAGGTTAGCTGGGAGCCACTCCCAATAGCGACAGAACTGACTTTTCGTCCCTTGCCCAAACCTTAGCTATTTCACTCGACCAACAATCCTTGTAGCCATCTACAGTGCCAGAAACTCTGGTCATTCAAGTATACATCACAAACACTTGCGGGTATTTTCCAGGACATTCACTCTAGTACTTCCCGCTACTACCCTTCACAGGAACAACCCATCAAGCATCACAAGCATCATAAGCATCACAATCATCACGAGCATCACAAGGGTCTTTTCCAGGACAACCACTCCAGTACTTTCTGCTACAACCCTTCACAGGTTCAACCCATCGACTCCATAGACTACACGTTTCATCACGGAGTCTTCTCTGGTGTACAGATGCAACATCACCAATCCAGACCAACCTATCCAGATGGGATTCACATAACATGCCTATTCCGTATGCTATTTCCGTATCTATATGCCAAACTATTGGGGATTCCAAGAATTAACCCAAGGGAATCACTTCGAAATCCACCCTCTAGTGGGAGAAACCCATGCATATGCCAAAAAGGAAGGACTTCACATATCCAACAAAGAAGATCGTTTCCCTTGACGACCTCTTCGGAGCCATGGAATTCTAGCCATCTGGAAAGCATCGCAGCGGCCTTGCCTCCACAGCGCTAGTCTCGGATCGCAAATCGAAACTCTGCAGCTCCACCAGTGGCTGGCTCCCCTCTCTTCCTCCTCCTTGCTCTCTCTTCTCTCTAGCTTTCTTAGAAAGAGAGTGGCCAAGATTACAATGAGAAATAACTTCTCTTTCTCGGCATTAAAGCAGCAGGGAGAAGCTTGGGCCCTTAGATCCTAGATGAAGGAAAAGGATGGCCACGATTTTGCCACAAAAGGCTAATTTTTGGCTGACACGGACTATGACACGCCCGTGTCACAGGCTGTGTACCTTAAGGGGCATACAAACGACTCATCCAGAATAGTATACGACAATGTGACATGCCCATGTCACAAGCCATGTGACCTGACACGCCTTCCGACACGCCCGTGTCTGTGGCTGTGTACCTCAGGTGGTATACACCCATCTTAACCCGAGCAAGACATGGCCATGTGACATGCCCGTGTCATAGGCTGTGTGCCCAGAGGCACACCCGTGTCCTGCCCGTGTTCACCAGGCCTCACTGCCCTAGCCAAATCTCGAAAAGGACACAGCCATGTGATACGCCCGCATCACAGGCCGTGTGCCCTTACACGATTGCAGACACGCCTCCAGCGTGTGCTTTGTTGAGAAAAGTTCATCGACCAGAGGGGGACACGCCCTCTAACACGCCCGTATCGTAGGGCATGTTCCCTCTCGAGAACTCGTCGAGTGCAATTCGTCAAGCACTCGACAGGCTGCTCAGCCATACAGAGTAGGACACGCCCTGGGACACGCCCGTGTCCCAGGCCGTGTCACCCAACTTGAACCCAATCTTGGGATTTTGGGGTGTTACAACACTCCCCTCCTGACAATAAATTTCGTCCCGAAATTTGGACATAGTAAGGAAATCAGACATAAGATGTTACAACTTCACCAAAGTTGAATACACCTTGACACACACTGCATAACAGTTTAGACAAATAGCTCGAGAAACTCTGCTCGCATAGTCTGATATCGCTCCCATGTTAGCTCCTAACGGCCACAATTATCCCATCGGACTTAGAACATCCCGATTGTCTTGTTCCGCAACTATTTATCGACACGATCCTCGATTCGAATGGGTCTAACCTTCATCATTAGCCCATACTCCACCGACACACGGTCATTCTTGCTCACTTAAGTTGGATCTTTGACGGCTTTCTGAAGCACCGAGATGTGAAACACATCATGTAATCCACCCAAGTCTGCCAAAAGAGCTAGCCGATATGCAGCTTTCCCAATTCGCTCTACCAATTCAAACGGAGCAAGATATCTCGGACTCAACTTTTTCAGACGTCGAATCCTCGACACGCCTTTGAAGGGTTTGATCTTTAAATATACCCAATCGCCGACCGCGAACTCCACATTCCGGTGCTTGGCGTTTTAGTACTTTGCATGTCGATCCTGGGCAATCAGCAGCCTCTCTCGAATAGCGCGTATTGTCGAGTTAGCTTCATCGACTTCTTTACGCTTATACAATTTGGATTCGCCTGCTTCTGCCCAAGCTAATGGTGTACGACACTTCTGACCATACAAAGCTTAAAAAGTGCAATACCGATGCTCGCTTGGTAGCTGTTGTTGTAGGCAAACTTCACCATATAGATATTATCTTGCCATCTCTTACCAAAGTCCAGGGCATACATTTAGAGTATATCCTCCATGGTCCTGTTGGTCCTCTCAGTTTGGCCATCTGTTTGGGGATGAAAGGTTGTACTGAACGTCAATTTCATGCCCAACAACTGATGGACTAACCTCCAATCATTCGATGTAAATCGCCCAGCACGATCACTCACGATGATTCGAGGAACACCGTGCAGTCATATAATTTGCTCCACATAGAGCTTTGCCAAACTTTCTACTGAATCGTCCCGCTTATTCAGAAGGAAGTGCGCCACTTTCTTCAACCGGTCTACAATCACCCAGATTGAATCATTCTTGCGTAGAGATCTCGGCAACCCGTGCACAAAATCCATTGAAATATCATCGAACTTCCATTCCGAAATCGGCAACGACTTCAAGAAAACCCCACGCTTCTGGCATTTCGCCTTCACCAAAGCACACATTTGGTATTTAGCCACATAATGAGCGATATCTTTCTTTAGTCCTGGCCACCAGAACAGCTTGAAAGAATTGCTTTCAAGATGTTCTAAACACCTAGAGGGGGGTGAATAGGTTCAATTCTTTTTCTAACTTAGGCAGACAAATCTATCTAATTTAGTAATTTATTCAGCAGATATCACAGCACAGCATTCACATACACACAACATTCCACAGATTGCACACCAGATTTATAGTGGTTCCCCAAATGATGGGTACATCCACTTTCCCCCTTCTCCTATCTAGTAGTGTACTAGATTCGGCCTAACTTCCTTCTTCCTTCTCATATTCACAGATCATACAGCTCAGAACCAAGAATGGTTCCTACAACTCAGAGTGAATCCACACTCCTACAACTCAGGCACAAGCCATGCCTCAGCCTCTTTCACAGGCCTACAACTCAGAGTGAAACCCCACTCGTACAACTCAGGAAAAAGCCCTACCTCAGCCTCTTTCACAGGCCTACAACTCAGGGAACAGATTCCCCTACCTCAGGCACTCAGCCCTACCTCAGCCTTTATAATTTAGGCTTACAACTCAGAGAAATAAATCTCCTACACTCAGATCTATTACAGATCCTACAAAAGTTATTGATGAAAAGATAATAATATCTTCAACCAGATGGAGAGAGAATTGGTTGAAGGCTTCTTGATCAGTTCTTGAAAGAACTGATTACTTAAGTATCAGCCTGTCTTAGCTTCTTCAAAGCTTCTTGAATCTGAACAAAGTAAGGTTGATCTTCTTAGTGTTGGAGTTGATCTTCAATCAGCTTCCTTCTTATTCAGAAATTAATCTGAATTCATCTTCAGAATTGATCTAAATTCTTCTGACAGACTATTCAGGATCTGCCTTCATTGGATGAGGACTTCTCTTCTTCTTGTTTTTCTCTCTCTATAATCTGTTGACTGTTTCTTATTTCTCTTATTCTGGATTCTCAATCCTTCAGAGATTATTCTTTATTCACTGATCGTGTTCACGATCACTTCTTCACAATTGATAATTCATTCACTATCCAATTGTTGAGAGAGCATATCTATATATAGGCTTCATCCATGGTTACCGGCTGTTCCGGTTCCAAACGGTCTTCTGACACCTCTGACAGATGTGACAGCAATATCAGTAATGATAGCTGTCAAGTCTCCAGTTATATTACTTCAACCTTCATTGGACTTTGACTCAGCAGCAGAGAATGTCGAGTGAATACTTCACATGTGTCGACACACATAGTCCATGTGTCAACACAAGTCTTGATGATGTCGAGAAAGCTTCACTTTTACTTCTCGACACAAGTCCTGTGTGTCGACAAAATCACTACTTGTCTTGACAAAGTTGGTGTCGACACAAGTTCTATGTGTCGACACAGTCATTGTCGACAGAATTCTGGAATGTGTCGAGAGCTTCTCTGTGTGTCGACTCAAATTCTAGGTGCCGACACAATCTGGCCCTTAGTGTCGACACAGCGTAGTCAACAGATTTTCTGTGTGTCGACATAAATCTTGGGTGTCGACACAATCTGGCCCTTGGTGTCGACACAGTCATTCCCAAGTGTCGATACTTGTACTTAGAAAATTTTTCATCCATTTACTTAACCTGCACATGATAACTCAACACAACATCAAATACAACTTTATGCATATCATTGAGTTAGCTGAGGCTTCTCCAAATCTGGTACACATTTTCCAATGTACCCAACAATCTCCCCCTTTTTGGAGAAGTCATAACCCTTAGTCAATGAAATACATCACTTATAATAAAATAAACAATATGATGTATAAAAGCATTCAATGACAGGGTAACATATAAACAAAACAAGTAAATTATATCATCACAGAATATGATATAAACATAATAAGCATGAATCATTGTTTTGTTTAAAATACAAAAAAAAAAAATTTTAACAACAGATTACATAGATTTTAAAACTGAAGATTACAATGTTCTAAAATCATGTCAATCTATCCTAAGACTGATCAGGCTCCTTGATCACTATGCCTTTGCCAGACTGTACCCTTGCTTGTACTGGAGCTTCAGTATCTTTAGCTGGCTTCTTTCCTTTGAGATCCTTCTTCTTAAGTTCTTCAGCCTTAACTTTTTGCCTTTCAAAGTAGTTATAAGGCTTGGGAAAGTATTTACTGGGCTCCACAGCTGTAGCAGGTATTTTCCCACTCTTGTGATCCCTTCTGAACTGATGTATAGCAAATTGTCTCTACAGATATTTGCTCCACTCAAGTTCAGAATACCACTTGCCTCTATCATGCATTTTGTCTTTGACAGCTTGTCAGGTAGTGAGTATTATATTTCTAGCGGTGGGACTCGATCTTTCAAAATTAGGCTTCAGTTCAGCCTGCACTCTAAACCTTTTCTTTGAGAGTTGAGCTTCTTGCTCTTTATTCAATGCTGCCTCTGACATTTCCACTTTCTCAATTATAATATTCTTAGTAGCCTCTGTAGGGCTATAAATCTGGTGAACCAGTTGTTGAATTCCCTCAAAGTTAGAAGGGGGGTATATGATTTGAGCTACCTCCTGCTAACCCTCTTCAATTCCTGCAGCTTGAATGCCTGACTTAGCTGTATTATCATCATCATACAAGGGAGGATATCCAAGAGTTGCTCTAACAATATTGGTTATCCATTTAGCATGCTCTGAGCTAGAATTGACTAACACCCTCTCCCCCTTTATGACTTCTCTTTCAACATGATCTCTTAAGTCATCTTTTTGAAATCTTACTTGTTCAGCCAGATAATTGGTGCCTTCCTTATAAAAGATCTGAATTTTTGTAGCTGATCAAAGAGGAGTTTTTGTGAGGATTGTATAGATGTTTGAACAACAGCCAATTGTTCTTGAAGTTGTTGATCAAACTCAAACTTCTATTTAGCCTTTTCCTCAGTTAATGCAGTTGCAGTATTCTTTAACTCGGTAACAATCACATTATGTGATTCAGTAAGATTATCATTCATCTTGAGCTGATTTTCCAGAACATATCCTTGTTTAACTACTATGTCATTAATTTGAGTCCTGGCCTCTTGTTGCTGCTTGGCCAAATAAACTATAGTGTTACCTCATTTATGGAAGCAATCTGTCATCTCCTTATTCTGATTGACTTCAAATCTTATTGATTTAATGTCTTGAGCGAATGTGAACTAGAGTGCCTTCTGGCTTTCATCCACATATTTTTAAGAGCTTGTCTTTGCTTATCCATTTTAACTTGTAGAGCAACCAACAGTGAACTGAAGTCAACTGCTAGAGCTGAGGGTTGTGAGGCAGTCTGTACAGCTTTCTTATAGCTTGAGCTATTCTTCTTGTAAACCATCAGTTTTCTATTCTTTTCTCTGGGTGCTTCTCCATCATCAGATTCAGAAGAACTTGCAAGGTTCACTATGTCCTTTGGACTAGAGGGCAGCTCCTTGTCAGTCCTTGGCAACTCCCCTTAGTCCCTAGCTCCTCCCCCTCAGTCCTTGGCACATGTTCCTTAGTCCTTACTTCTTGTAAGTCGGGAAACAATTCCTCAAGAGTGAATTCCTATTGCTGTTGAACTGGAGGAACATTTGTATCTTGTACAGTTAATGGAGCATCATCTAATGCAGATGTATCATCCATTGGTATATCCAGTGTAGGGATGTTGTCATGGTTTGTCTGTTCAACATCAGTTAGAAGCACATTTTGTGTATCTAGCTCAGTATCTTGTGTAGTTTGATTAATATCATATATTACCTCAAGGATAGTTTGAGTGGCTGTTTCACTCTTTAATGCAGCTTGCTCTTTCTCATGAGCAATTTTGGAGGCAATGCCTCTTGTTGAGTTGGAGAAAGCTCATTTGCTCCCCCTAGATGAAGCACATCCTGAACTTGATCCAGTTGGATGGTGCTTTCTGGAATATGCTACCCATGTATCTGATTATCACCTACATTCTTGGGGGCAGATGATTTCCTTGCAGATTCTTGTTGCTCTTCATCTGAACTAAAGATCACTTGTTCTTCTGAATCACTAGAAGATTCACGTTTCCTGGAGGTTATCTTTTTATTTTTCAGTTGTTGTTGTTTCTGTGGTGTAGAACCATCCTTTGTCAGAACTCTTTCCCACCTGGATAGTATTTTCATATCCATCCTTCTTATGTGGTTTATCCTAGATCCTGTTGTGTGGTTCATCACTTCAGGAATATTCATTGTCAGATACAGACTAAGAATTTTTCCTAGATTAGGTTTCTTCAAACTTTCCTTGATCTTATCAAAGATCACAACAGACCAGTTAGTTTTTATTCTGAAAATAACTCTGGTCATTAAGTTGAACATATAGGCTGAGATCCTATCACGTCCTCCTGTTTTGCAGAGAATTACTTTTCCCATAACCTCTGAAAGAAACTTTCCTTGGGAGTTCATCCCCTTCCTCTGCATTGATGATTCAATCTTAGTGGTTGGATTCAGTCCACACCATTGAAGATCTTCTTTTATCATTGAAGATGTCACTTCATCATCTTCTTGAGTTCTGGGCAACTGTAGTGTCTTCCTCAGACGCTTCTGGGTAAGTTTCACCTTGCTTCCTTGAATTGATGACCTAATCTTCAATCCAGTTGAATCTAGGGTTGTTGTTGTATAGAATTCAAGAACCTCCATCTTCCAGATCTTGGTAGGTTCTGAAATTAGATATTTCAAACAACTTTCTTTGATTAGGGATATCACATCTCTGATCTCAGTCACAGCACTCTCAAAAGCATCGCGAACTAATTCATAGCCTTCATTGATGTTGTTCTCCAACTTTGGCGCCATTGGTGACGAGAAATTTGAGGAGAAGAGAGATGAAGGTTTATCGACTCAAAGATTTGGTCTTGAAAATGTTGTGAGCGTAGTCGACGAAGTTGTTCTGTGACCTATTTATATGTTTGTCAACATAGAAGTTCAAAAGGCGGGGTAATAAATACTTAATGTGTCGACACTATAGAGATTATGTCGACACAGTCTTCTAATGTCTCGATAGAGTCAGACAATACTATGTGTCGACACAGTTGGCGATGTGTCGACACAGACTTATTAACAGTCGACTCTAATATCTGCGTGTCGACACAGACTACTGTAAGTGTCGACACTACTATCTAATTGATAGAACTTCTATGGGTCGACACCAAACTCTTAGTGTCGACACCACTATATTACCACTATTTTGTTGTGTCGACACAAGTTTCCTTATGTGTCGACACTAACTACTATATGTCGACACAGTTTTCTTTTTGTGTCGACATCAACTACTATATGTCGACACAGATTTCCTTTTGTGTCGACATTCAATTAATTAGTCAAATTTACTAAGTTACTCTAAGTTTAACATGCCTAATTCAATTTTAAAATAATTGAATTTAGTTTCATCTAGTGGTTTAGTAAACATGTCAGCAATTTGATTATTTGTGGGGACAAATTCTAAACAGATATCTTCTTTTTCAACATGCTCTCTAATGAAGTGAAATCTGATTTCTATGTGCTTTGTTCTGCTATGTGATACAAGATTTTTAGCAATAGAAATAGCACTTGTAGAATCACAAAATAGTGGAGTTCTACTTACCTTGAGACTATAGTCTTCAAGTTGATGTTGAATCCATAAAAGCTGAGCACAGCAGCTTTCTACAGTAATATATTCAGACTCAGCAGTGGAAATTGCCACACTTGTCTGCTTCTTACTGATCCATGACACCAATCTACCAACTAGAAACTGACATGTGCCAATGGTGCTCTTTTTTATATTCTTTGCAACCTGCAAAGTCTCCATCTGAAAAACCAGTCAGTAAAAAGTCTCTATTCTTAGGGTACCAAAGACCAAGATTAGGTGTGCCCTTAAGATATCTCAAAATTCTTTTTTAACTGTAGTATAATGAGATTCTTTAGGGCCTGCTTAGTACCTAGCACAAACACATGTAGCATACATAATGTCTGGTCTACTGGCAGTTAAGTATAGAAGGGAGTCAATTATCCCTTTATACAAAGACTCATCTACAGGTTTTCTTGCATCATCTTTGCCTAAAGGCATACTTGTCCCCATTGGAGTTCTCATGGTGGTGGATGACTCCATACCATATTTCTTAATTAACTCCTTGGTGAACTTATACTGTGATATGGACAAACCATCATCAGTCTGTCTTACTTGGAGTCCCAAGAAGAATTTTAGCTCACTCATACTTCTCATCTCAAACTTCCCTTGCATAAGTTTTGCAAACTTCCTACAAAGGTTGTTTTTTGTAGATCCAAAGATTATGTCGTCAACATAAATCTGGGCTAGGATCATCTTGCCCTTTGACTCCCTAAGGAATAGAGTCTTGTCTATTTTTCCCCTTGAAAATTTATTTTCAATGAGGAAGGTAGATAATATTTCATACCAAGCCCTAGGGGCTTGTTTCAAACCATATAAGGCTTTCTTAAGCCTATAAACATAATCAGGATAAAGTGGATCAACAAAACATGAGGGCTATCCAACATAGACTTCTTCTTTCAAATTACCATTTAGGAATGCTGACTTGACATCCATTTGGTATACTTTGAACCCTTGGAAAGCAGCAAAGGCAAGGAATAGTCTCAATAATATTATGATCCTTTGGTTTTGGAACCAGCTCCCATACTTTACACCTTCTGAATTGATTCAGCTCCTCCTGCATTGCATCATTCCAGTTGGAGTCTTGTATGGCTTCTTCAAATCTCTTTGGTTCCACCTGTGACAGGAAACTTGAGCAAAGCACTGTGTTCATGTGTTTGCTTCTGGTTTGCACACCATGTCTTGGATCACCAATAATTTGGTGTGTCTGATGATCCTTTAGATTCCTTATTGCTGGAGGCATTCTGTCAGCAATTTGAACTTCTTCAATTTCTCCACCATTCTGAACTTCATTGTCTTCAATGTCAACTTGTGGATCTTGTACTCCCCCTGGACAGCAACCATCATTTTCCACATCCTGCCTTGCAGTTTGGTCTTCATTAATGGTCAGTATGTCCAACTTTTCATTTAAACCTGTTGAGCTACAAGAATTGCTAGACAACTCATAGTTAATTAGCTCAGATTCATCAAACACTACATGAACAGATTCTTCTACAACTTGTGTATACAAGTTGTAGAACCTATATGCCTTGCTGTTATTGTTGTACCCAATAAATATCCCATCTTGGGATTTGGCAGCAAACTTAGTTAGGTGACACTTGTCAGTGTTAAGCACATAACACCTGCTACCAATGATCCTAAAGTATGATATTTTTGGTTTTCTGCCCTTCATAATCTCAAAGGGTGTCTTTTTGTGGCTCTTAGTTATGGATACTCTATTGAGAATATGACAAGCAGTATTTACTGCCTCAGCCCAGAAATATTCTGGGAGAGAAGTGTCACTTAGTAGAGTTCTACCAGCCTCAATAAGAGTCCTATTCTTTCTTCCAGTAATTCCATTTTGCTGAGGTATTCTAGGTGAGGAGAATTCCTGATGAATCTCTAGTTCTTCACAAAACCTTTTCATACATTCAGAGTAAAATTCAGTTCCATGGTCACTTCTGATTTTGACCACTGAATTGTTAAGTTCATTCTGAATTTGTTTAACAAAGTTATGAAAGACAGTAGGGGTTTCAGATTTCTGCCTCAAAAAGAAAACCAATGTAAATTTAGAATAGTCATCTACTATCACAAAAGTATAGAATTTCCTACCTAGACTATGAACTGACATAGGACCAAATAGATCCATATGCAAGAGGTACAAACACCTCACAGAGTCTTTGGTATCAAGACTATGAAAAGAGGATTTGGTCTGCTTGCCTTTTTGACAAGCTGAACATATACCCTCTTTTATGCACTTAAACTGAGGACCATTCATCACTAACTCTAAACTATAGAGTTGGCCTATAGTCTTATAGTTCAGATGAGCTAGCCTCTTATGCCATTGGACACACTGAGATGTTTTCTCATCTGCAACTAAACATACATGAGAGTTCATGTTTTCATAATCAAAATTTAAACAATAAACATACCCTTTTCTATAACCAGACAAGATCACCTTCTGATCACTTGTCCTTTTAATCTGACACCGATTCTTAATAAATGAAGTGTCATACTCAAGATCACTCAGCTGACTTATGCTTATCAAGTTATGATTCAAACCTTTTACATAAGCCACTTGAGTGATTATTATAGAATTGGTAGAAATGTTACCAAACCCTTTAATGACCCCTTTTTCTGATCCACCAAAGATCACTTTGGGTCCACTCTCTATGGGAGTATAGTCCTTTAACATTCTTCTTGTTCCAGTCATGTGCCTGGAACATCCACTGTCCAAGTACCATATAGGGGTATGGCAACTTGGACCCACCTGCAGCAAATAAAATTAATTTACCTTAGAACCCTAATATTTATTGGGTTCTAGGTTCAAGTTAGATTGAAACTTGATATTCTTACCAGCAGCCTTCCTCACAGGTAAGCTGGCATTCTTCCTGACACTGGTGTTGTGCCAGCAATCCTTGGCATAATGCCCTATCTTACCACAGCACCAGCACTCATATCTATTATACCTCTTTTTAGGTACAGTTTTAACAGCATTGCTGTCAGCTGTTCTTAACACTGTTAGTACAGTGGTTTTTTGCTTGAGTGCTGGAGCTACACCCTTGTCATTCAAAATATCAGGCTTACCATAACCATGTATGATATCATGATCATATCTATTAGTTGGCTGCTACACTTTTCTGAAGGAAATGGGGGGTTTGAAGGCTAATGATTGTACTGGGGCTTTGCCTTTTCTTTTGGAATTGGCAGCCCTTTCATTTCCCTTAAAGCCCAATCTTGTCTTACCCTTTTTGGGAATAAAGTCATCAATTAAGGGTAAGACTGATTTTGGCTTAGAGAATTTAGCCACCAGATCCTTCTCCCTCTGAAGTTTGACTTCCAGACTTTTGATTTGATCATTCTTGAATGTAATTATACCCATCTGAATAACAGCTATATTTTTGGGTTTGGCTACTTCATTCATCTTTAGATCCAGCATTTTTTCTGAATCTAATGCAGCCAGCTTAAGAGCAGTAATTTCCTTGGCCTGTGCTTTTTTAAGGATTCTGCATTTCTTAAGTGCTTGCAGCAAATCACCATATTCATCAATAAGTTGATGAACATCTCCTTCAGATTCAAATTCATCCACATCTCTTGATGTAGATGCTTCTGATTCTGATCCAGTATAGTAATCAGAAACTATTGAAGAATTGTTTACCTTACTAGGACCAGGCTGATCCTAGCACTGGTCTTCTTCTGTTAAAGTCATCAGCCCTTTACAATAATGTTATTCAATTCCATTTACTAAGCCTAGCAATTTCAAGAACTCAGCCTCTTCTGCATCCTCTTTAGTTGCAAACAGTCCTATGTATGCTTCAGCTTCAACTTCAGCCTCAGAATCTGATGATGAAGAATCTGACCAGCTTTTTTGCTTCTTTACAACAAAGGATTTTTCCTTCTTGCCCTTGTTTTTTAGTTTCTTTTTATCATTAGATTCTTTCCTTTTGTTAGGATAATCAGCTACCACATGTCCAGGCCTATTGCAACAATAGCAAACAATCTTAGTTGAAGATAATTTATTAGGTTTACAACCATACCTGTCCTTCCTAGAGGATTTCTTTTTCTGATAGTAATCATCCTTGGATTGTGAGGAGGATGGCTTGGATCTCCACTGTTTCTTCTTCAAGAACCTTTGAAATTGTCTTGAGAAAGCAGCTAAGTCTTAATCAGAGTTTGGACTATTTGATGTGTGACTGTCAGAACTTTCTGAAACTACTTCTATAGCTTTCCTAGGAGGAGATGGAGACATCCTCCTATCCTTTCTTATGGTTTTAGTCTTGAAAGCCACTGACTTGTCTCTGTAATCAACTTTATTACTTTTCTCCTCCTCCTTTCTATCCATCAGCTGCGTCTCATATGAAAGCAGTTTGCCAAATAATGTAGGAGGTGAGATTTCTGCTAGTCTGGCCACTTCCCTAATGTATCTTGGTGTCCCAGTCCTTAGTTAATGATCTCAGAAACATATCATTTAACTCATATGTGCTAAATACTCTTCCATATGACATCAATTTATTAACTATTCTGAAGAACTTCTTGTAACATTCAGTTATGCTGTCTGTTTTAGATTGTCTAAAACTTTCATACTCCTGATTCAGCATAGACTTTTTGTCGTCTCTCACTTCTTCTGAACCCTCCATGTAGACAATCAGTGTGTCCCACATTTCTTTGGAGGTCTTACAGTGAATAAAATTTTGGAATGTTGAATCATCTATAGCACTGACTATTATATTCTATACTCTCTTATCCATAGTAGACAAGATGATCTCATCCTTTGTAATTTTAGAATACTCCTTTGGTGTCCTGAGATTTGCATTAAGAACTGAGACTTTCATTGGGATGAATGGCCCTTATTTGACTATCACATAGATTCTTGGATCTGAAGCTTCCATAAATAGTCTAACTCTTTCTTTCCATATGCCAAAAATCTCTTTCCTGCATATAGGTAACTTCATGGAACCAAACTCCTTATGATTCTCAATGGAACCCATTTTGCCTAATAGATTTCTGCCTTGGAGATCTACTCAGACTGTTAAGTCTATTCTTTGAGGAACCTGGCTCTGATACCACTTGAAAGAATTGGTTTCAAGATGTCCTAAACACCTAGAGGGGGGGTGAATAGGTTCAATTCTTTTTCTAACTTAGGCAGACAAATCTATCTAGTTTAGCAATTTATTCAGCAGATATCACAGCACAGCATTCACATACACACAACATTCCACAGATTGCACACCAGATTTATAGTGGTTCCCCAAATGATGGGTACATACACTTTCCCCCTTCGCCTATATAGCAGTGTACTAGATTCGACCTAACTTCCTTCTTCCTTCTCAGATCCATAGATCTAATAGCTCAGAACCAAGAATGGTTCCTACAACTCAGAGTGAATCCACACTCCTACAACTCGGGCACAAGCACTACCTCAGCCTCTTTCACAGTCCTACAACTCAGAGTGAAACCCCACTCCTACAACTCAGGCAAAAGCCCTACCACAGCCTCTTTCACAGGCCTACAACTCAGGGAACAAATTCCCCTACCTCAGGCACTCAGCCCTACCTCAGGCTTTATAATTTAGGCTTACAAGTCAGAGAAATAAATCTACTACAATCAGATCTATTATAGATCCTACAAAAGTTATTGATGAAAAGATAATAATATCTTCAACCAGATGGAGAGAGAATTGGTTGAAGGCTTCTTGATCAGTTCTTGAAAGAACTGATTACTTAAGGATCAACCTGTATTAGCTTCTTCAAAGCTTCTTGAATCTGAACAAAGTAAGGTTGATCTTCCTGGTGTTGGAGTTGATCTTCAATCAGCTTCCTTCTTATTCAGAAATTAATCTAAATTCTTCTTCAGAATTGATCTAAATTCTTTTGGCAGACTGTTCAGGATCTGCCTTCACTGGATGAGGACATCTCTCCTTCTTGTTTTTCTCTATCGATAATCTGTTGACTGTTTCTTCTTTCTCTTCATATGGATTCTCAATCCTTCAGAGATTATTCTTTATTCACTGATCGTGTTCACGATCACTTCTTCACAATTGATAATTCATTCACTGTCCAATTGTTGAGAGAGCATATCTATATATAGGCTTCATCCATGGTTACTGGCTATTCCGATTCCAAACGGTCTTCTAACACCTCTAACAGATATGACAGCAATGTCAGTAATGACAGATGTCAAGTCTCCAGTTGTATTACTTCAACCTTCATTGGACTTTGACTCAGTAGTAGAGAATGTCGAGTGAATACTTCACATGTGTCGACACACATAGTCCATGTGTCGACACAAGTGTTGATGATGTCGACACAGCTTCACTTTTTCTTCTTGACACAGCTTCTGTGGAATGTGTTGACACAAGTCCTGTGTGTCGACACAATCACTCCTTGTCTTGACAAAGTTGGTGTCGACAGAATTCTGATGTGTTTTGACACAAGTTCTGTGTGTCGACACAAGTTTTGTATGTCGACACAGTCGTTGTCGACAGAATTCTGGAATGTGTCTACAGCTTCTCTGTGTGTCGACTCAAATTCTGGGTGTCGACACAATCTATCCCTTGGTGTCGACACAGCATTATCGACAAATTTTCTGTGTGTCGACATAAATTCTGGTTGTCGTCACAATCTGGCCCTTGGTGTCGACACAGCCATTCCCAAGTGTCGACACTTGTACTTATAAAATATTTCTTCCATTTACTTAACCTACACATGATAACTCAACACAACATCAAATACAACTTGATGCATATCATTGAGTTAGGTGAGGCTTCTCCAAATCTGGTACATATTTTCCAATGTACCCAACACAACTTCTTCATGTCCCTAAACATCTTTGTGCTCCAAGGATGAATTGAGTACTTTGTAAAGTGAGCTTCGTACATTAACTCTTCTCGTAGCTTACCCATACTCGGGACACACAGCCGGCCCTCTTTCCGCAAAAGGCTTTAATCCCAGGAGAACTGGCCGTCCAACCCCTCTTTTGCATAGTGTTGGTGACTTTGATCTAGCTCTATTGCTCGTCGAATCCTGTCCACCAGGTCCTATTGTACCTCCGTCCAGTTCAAACATGCATAGGCTGCAGAATTCTTTTCAACACAAGAAATCTCTAACGCTTACAACTCCTGGATCATACGCTCATCGTGTATCTGCAACCAATTTGCCCTTGACGGAACCCTTCGACTCAAGGCATTAGCGACCACATTTCCCTTCCCAGAAGTATAATGAATCGCAAAGGTTTAGTCCCCAAGGAACTCCAGAAACATTCATTATCGCATATTCAGATCCTTCTGCTCCAACAAATACTTTAGGCTCTTATGGTCCGTAAAGATATCTACTTCTATGCCATAAAGATAATGCCGCCACAACTTAAGTGCAAAGATCACCGCAGCCAACTCCAGGTCGTGGACTAGATAATTTTGCTCATGCATTTTCAACTGATGTGAGCCATAAGCAATCACTTTCCCAAATTGCAGAAGAATGCAGCCTAAGACGCTCCCAGAAGCATCACTATAGATCTCATATCCGTCAGTACCACATGGCGATGTCAACACAGGAGCCCTAGTCAACCGACTCTTTAGCTCTTCAAAAGCTTGCGCGCACTCCAGCGTCCAAACGAACTTCTAATCCTTTCGCGTCAGTGTGTTCAGAGGCAAAGCGATCCGCGAGAAGTTCTCTGCAAAATGTCTATAGTAGCCTGCTAGTCCAAGGAAACTCCTGACTTCGGCCACCAAAGACAACACCGACCACTCCTAAATTGCTCTTATCTTTGACGGATCGACTATTATGCCCTCTCCACCTACCACATGGCCAAGAAAAGCCACCGACGACAGCTAAAACTCACACTTCAAGAACTAGGCGTAGAGTTTATTCCTTCGAAAAGTATGGAACACCAACCGCAAGTGGTTTACATGATCAACTTCAGAATAAGAGTACACCAAAATATCATTAATGAATACAATCAAAAACAACTCCAAGTACTCTCGGAACGTTCGGTGCCTTAGGTCCATGAATACCGGTGGCGCATTGCACAACCCAAATGGCATTACCGTGAACTCATAATGACTGTAACGTGTTCCAAATGCGGTCTTGGGAAAGTCACCTTCCTGAATCCTCAACTGGTAATATCCAGATTTCAAGTCCACCTTGGAATAGACGGTTGATCCCACAGCTGATCAAACACTTCATCTATCCGTGGAATCAGATACTTGTTCTTCTCTATCAGCTTATTCAATTCATGATAGTCAATACATAACCGCAAACCACCATCTTTCTTTTTCACAAACAGAACATGTGCGCTCCAAGGTGACATACTTGGGGGTATATCCCTGCTCCAACAACTCTTGTAATTGGACTTTCAATTCATCCATTTCCTTTGGCGCGACGCGATATGGCGAGCGGGCCACAGGTTTCGCACTTGGCACTAACTCAATTGTGAAGTCGATCTCCTGCTGGGGCGGTAGCCCAGGAAGATCCTTAGGGAACACATCCATAAACTCCGATAAAACCGGAACATCACACACATTGGCCTTTGTCTCAATAGCCTGAATCATCGTGAAGTATAACTTCGCGCCCTTCCGAACAGCCTGACGACTTGGAGTGCAGACATCAAGGTCCCACCCACTCTTTGCATACCATCGAATGTAGTCTCATGCTCGGTATTCTGGCCAAGTGTGATTTCTTTAGCATTATAATCAATCAAGGCATGCTGCACCGCGAGCCAGTCCATACCAAACATCACATCAAATTCCGATATTAGCAGTATAGATGGAGTCAAATAGAAATCCCAACTTCCAAATTTGAACTGCCACATCGTAAGCCCTATCCGCAAGCATCAAACAACCATTCGATAATAACACCCTTACGCTCTCTGTATTCATATGACTAGGTACTCCAATTTGATCTACGAAGTCCTTAGACAGAAATGAATGCGATGCACCCGTATCAAACAATGCTCTCGCCAACTTGTTTTGAATCATAACAAAGCATGTGGCAACCATATCGCACACAAGTCACATACAAATCATGCAATAAGCAAAGCAATTCAATAACTTAAATCGTACCTATGATGACGTCACTTTGCTTTATGGACTCCTGCAGGCCAAGGTTGTAGACTCGGGGCTGCGCCTGGGATGCAGAGGACTCCACCACTGCCTTTCCCTTCTCAGCATAAGATGCTCCCGCCTTCTTTACTCCCTTTGGCGGAATAACCCGACAATCACAGGCTATATGCCCCACTCTTCCACAAGTAAAGCACGTACGGGTCTCTGGCCTCAAAGTGGACCCCAACGTTGCACCCTATACAACTGTAGAAGGAGCTTGTCCAGAAGACTTGGACCTCTTGCCCCATTTCTTTTTATAATATGGTTTTCCAGGTCGGGGCGCCTTGAACTCCGGCTTTATCACAGCCAAGGCCCGCTTTCCTTGTACCCTTTTCATATCCTTCTCTAGCGCGCACACAGTATCAACCAATGCATGGAACCCTTGGTTCACTAAACTCGAAAGTAGGAATCACAACTCATCACACAATCCTTCATAGAATCTATTGGTTTTCCGCTGCTCATCGGCGAAAATGGAGCCCGCATACCATCCCAACTGTGTGAACTCATGAAGGTACGTCTCCATACTCCCTTCTCCTTGCGTTAGCCTTTGGAACTCATTTTTCATGGCAATGCGTTGTGCCGTTGGTAGGTGCTTTGCCAGGAAGAGCCGCGAGAACTCCTCAATCGACACTTGTGTTAACTGCCCGCCCGCCAAGTGGTGTAACTCAATCTCGTCCCACCATAACCGAGCCTCTTCTTCCAGTACGAAGGTGGCCAAGGTGACCTTCTGATCTTCATCCATCCTGATCGCCGTCAAGATACGCTTGACGCGCGACAACCATTCTTCCGCCTGCGTAGGGGATCCCATGCCCGTAAACGTTGGCAGATTGAAGCTCATAAACTGCTTCAACTGTCTCTCAGCTGCTCGAGGATCCACAGCCGCAATAGGTTTTAGCCTCGCCGCAACCTGTTCTGGCCTCAATGCCAGCTGCGCCTGCCCTTGCGCCTGCCCAGTAGGTTGTGCTTGAATCAACAGAAATAGGGCCTCAGCAACTAAGCAGACAGTTTCCGCAGAAGGGGGAGGTGTAGGCACCTCAACTGGTGACATACTCTCATCAGAACGCTGGGACTCTGACTGCCCAACACCACTCCTCATCACCTATAGGTGAACAAGACACACACATTAGCGACCTCACACAAGCAATGACAACAATATAGGAACGCACAGGTTCCTCAAACAAGTGTATTTGCATTCCTGCATGGACATTCAAGAGTTCATTAATGTTAACGCGGTTCGCACGTACACATGCTCGCCACCCCCACAATAGAATTCGACCACGAATTCGAAAGGGAAAGGGACAGACAAAAGTGGCTTCTAAACATCGGCGCACAGGCCGGCCACACATGAACAAAACAAAGCATTTTTTTAGCTTAGCCTTCAAGGGCTAGCAGCAGCAGCAATAGCAGGGACTTCAGCCTTTATATGTCCCCCTCAGCTCTCCAGCACCTGTACAAGGATAGCCCACCCAACTGTGGCAAACAAGGCAACGGTCAGCATTCAGCTGACCAAATTATAATGACCCTACACCTTTCCTGGGGTAGTGGTATTCCTTCCATGCAGACATAGCAATGCATATGCAGATATATTTATATATCACACATTGTGCTCTCATGCACAAACCATCCATCACAACCATCAGCCACATAGCACGACGATCCGTGCACTTAGGGTACATTTTTGGTGTACCGGCGAACCAGGGTCCCCCACCGTTCCAGGGTCAACACCCTACGGTAAAATTGAGCATTTAGTCTTTCAGGCATGCAGGCCTAAGACTCTCATTATGCGCTCCAACTAACCGCACTTTCAGGTCTTCAAGTTGGACGAACATAATGCAGGTACGGATCAGCCACCCCTCGTTGCTCAAGTCGCCTTGCCATCACCGAGTACAACATACCCGAGGCTAAGTATAAGGCGCGGGTCGGTTTCAGCTTTCCTGTTCGGCACGAGGCCTTTTCCAAGAGCTCATCAAGCTCACGATAGCCACACTGTCCACCAAGTACTGGCTTCACAATAGCCACAATGTCCACCACGGACTGACTTCACAATAATAGGTTAGCTAGGAGCCACTCCCAGTAGCGATAGAACTCACTTTCCGTCCCTAGCCCAAACCTTAGCTGGTTCACTCGACCAGCAATCCCTGCAGCCATGTGTAGTGCTAGAAACTCTGGTGTTTCAAGTATACATCACAAACACTTGCAGGTATTTTCCTGGACATTCACTCCAGTACTTCCTACTACTACCCTTCACAAGCACAACCCATCAAGCATCACAACCATCACAAGCATCACAAGGGTCTTTTTCGGGACTACCACTCTAGTACTTCCTTCTACTACCCTTCACAGGTCTAACCCATTAACTCAATAAACTACATGTTTCATCGCGGAGTCTTCTCCGGTGTATAGATGCAACATCACCAATCCAGACCAACCTGTCCAGATGGGCTTCATAAAGCATGTCTATTACGTACTTCATTTTCGGATCTATATTCCAAACTATTGGGGATTCCAAGAATCAACCCAAGGGAATCCCTTAGAAATCCACCCTCTGGTGGGTGAAACCCATTCATATGCCAAAAAGGAAGGACTTCACATGTCCAAGAAAGAAGATCTTTACCCTTGACGACCTCTTCGAAGCCATGGAATTCTAGCCAGCTGTAAAGCACCGCAGCTTCTTTACCTCCACAACGCTGGTCTCGGATCGCAAATCGGAACTCAGCAGCTCCACCGATGGCCGGCTTCCCTCTCCTCCTCCTCCTTGCTCTCTCTTCTCTCTAGCTTTCTTAGAAAGAGAGTGACCAAGATTACAATGCGAAATACCTTCTCTTTCTCGGCCTTAAAGCAGCAGGGAGAAGCTTGGGCCCTCAGATCCTAGCTGAAGGAAATGGATGGCCACGATTTTGCCACAAAAGGCTATTTTTTGGCTGACACGGCCCGGGACACGCCCGTATCACAAGCCGTGTACCTTAAGTGGCACACAACCGACTCATACAGAACAGTACATAGCTATGTGACATGCCCTGTCACAGGCCGTGTGACCTGACACGCCTTTAGACACGCCCGTGTTTGTGGTCGTGTACCTTATATGGTATACACCCATCTCAACCCGAGCAAGACACGGCCATGTGACACACCCATGTCACAGGTCGTGTGCCCAGAGACACACCTGTATCCTGCCCGTGTTTACCAGGCCTCACTGCCATGGCCAAATCCAGAAAAGGACACGGTAATGTGACACGATGTGTGCCCTTACATGGCTGCAGACATGCCGCCAGCGTGCGCTTCGTCGAGCAAAGTTCGTCGACCAGAGGGGGACACGCCCTCTGACATGCCCGTGTCGCAGGTGGTTTTCCCTCTCGAGAACTCGTCGAGTGCAATTCGTCGAGCACTTGACAGGCTGCTCAGCCATACAGAGCAGGACACGCCCGTGTCCCAGGCCGTGTCACCCAACTTAAACCCAATCTTGGGATTTTGGGGTGTTACACCGGGGTTCGTCCAAGTAAAGGTGTAGACAAACCTTTGTCCATCTTACCTAGGGGGTGCAGAAAGGCTTTTGCCAATCTCTCCTTTGAGTTGACCCATCCATGGTATAGAAAACAAATGATGCATTGCTGAAAGGAAGATATAAGTGCTAGCAGATTTTTATTCTCGCGTCTTATTCTTTTAAAAATATGAAAAGTAGCACATAGTAGGGGGCATGTTGACTTATGTTATGCCCAAACTTTCACCTCCCGGGTCCCTTAAGAGATGCATCTTGCAAGAAGACATCCAGTATGATGCCTTGGGCTAGCTTGTCGGCACGAAGTGCCCTTAGTTTTGGTCTCCCGAGAATGGCATCGTAGGTTAAGGTGGCTTGGATGATGATGAACTGATCGTCGTATGTGGCTAGCACCGGGAGAGGGCTCCCAGAATTACCAAAAGGATGATACTTCTCACGATGGGAATCATTCGGTGTCCTGTGACGTGTGCACATCCAGAGCCAAGCTAGACATCTCCCCCAGGTATCCCAGGCTAGAGTAGTGATGATAGGAATAGCACGTTGGCAGATACATCATCATAGACTATTATCCTGGCCACCTCGACTGGAGGGCTTCTGAGGGTTCCGCAGATATGCTGATGGGAAGAACCCGGTGTGCTGGGAACGGATGACTGGACTGGCACTAAATATTTTCTGGGCACAGCCTCCTCATGGTATTGTCCTTCTGCGGGTTATGCCGAGGCTGGTGGAGCAGCTACTTTCTTTCCATGTAGCTCTCCGAGGAACCTACATCGTGTGAGCTTCTCGACTTCCTCCTTCAAATGAATGCACTCTTCTATGTGCCCGTTTCCTCTGTGAAAGTGGAAATATTATAACTGGTCGCCTCTGGCTCGCAGGAGCGCCTTAGGCCTCCGAAATAGTGGGTGGTTCCTCGAGGCATACAAAACCTCTGTGAGAGAGAGATCGAGCTCAGCGAAACATTGATGCCCCTCGGCTCGTGAGGATTCATTGAGATGCATGTCATGCTTTCTAGTGGCTGGGCTTCCTGCGGGTAGTGCCCCCAAGCCTTTACGAGACGCGTGGTGTGGGCCACCCAACCTTGTGATTGGTGTACCAAGGGAAACAAACTCTGGATTCCTTCGACAGGGCATGCTCCCGAGGTCTGGGAGGCTCCTAATTCCCTTAGCAAAATAAGTGCTTTAACTTGGCCCTCTGCCATTTGGCGCATCCGTTCTCCCACCGATGACACTAGCTCGGCGATTACCTCCTTGAGGCGTGATGTGGGGCTAGCGGGAAAGCAGTTGGATGCCTGGTCAGTAGCTGCTTTGTAAGATGGCTGATTGACTGGTGCATGCTTCACTTTGTCATTGTTGCTATAGTTGTGGTATGTTGTAACTTGTTAGATCTTTTGGGAACACCTTCCCACATACAATGCCAAACTGTTGCGGGTCAGCCGGTGTTTCCCCGATCCGGATAAATCGGACCGCCTTAGCTCAAAATTAGACTGGATGTACAACGAGTCAAAGTAAGTGACATTAAATGACAAGAGGCTTTTTTTGGCGTGGAAAACCCGAAAATGGTGAAAAAACACAAGGTTGGATTTGTATCGAGCGAAAATCTACTAATTCCTTTGAGTTTACAGGGATTGGGACTTGATCTCGGAGGGCAACATGTGTTGGGTATTGCATCCACAATAACCTAGATTTGTATGAAGTCACCCTTGAACTGAGATGAATTAAGTTTGTATTTGATGCTCTTTTTAGTTAAGTGTTTCAGGATACAATTGCTGAGTGTAGACTAATGTCAGTCTATAATGAGTCACCAAACACAGGACCATACAATGTAATCCCTCATTGTGTGATCCATGGTGTTGACTCATGTGTAGCCTCTCTATTGGGACACACTTGCTTTTCAAGCACTAAGGGAATGGGACAAAAGTTGGATGATGATTATTTTGAAGAATTCATGTTTTCAGATCTTCAAAAAATTCTCTAAGTGTTTTTCTCAAGTACTATGTTTTGTACTCAAGAAGAACTAAGGATTGTTCTTGAGTAAGACCTATCATGTTTTCATGTTGGAGAAACAATTCTCGAGAAAGCTTAATGCTGTTCTCGAGAAGGCCTTCTGTACTCGAGTACTGCATGACACTTCTTCTCGAGGTACATATTTTCATGACAGAATTTTTTCAAAGTCTCTTTATCGAGAAGGCGAAATTTATTCTCGAGAAGACTATGCCTAATTGTAAAGATGCAGAAGAATTTTCTCGAGACCTAGACCATTTTTCTCGAGAGCCAGACTTCTGTTCTCGAGAACGCTTATTTGTTCTCGAGTACCAGATTGTTCCTTCTTGAGAACTAAAGTTTTTTTCTCTAGTACTTCCTTCATTCTCGAGATTACTGTTTTCCACCACCACATTTTTTCTAAGTCCTTTTTCTCGAGATCTTCATTATTGTTCTCGAGAACAGAATCTATTTTACTCGAGTACAATCCTTCTTCTCGAGAACTGTTGTACTTTTTCTGAAAATTTTCTTAATTCCAGTCAGACGGATTCTCAAATGTAATTACCACGTGATTGGTCCACGTGGCTATCATTTATTATGATTATGACCGTTAGGCAAGTCCTATAAAAGGTCTTATCATAATCGACCAACCCTAGAAGAAGAAGTTGTAAGAAGAAATTCTAAGATTCTGAATTTGGAATTCACTTTCTAAATCGAGAGCAGCTGCCTCTGTTCATCGCAATTCTTGCTGATACGCTTTCGATCAAAAGATTCAGAGCAAGAGATTCAAAGATCAACCTATTCTACAATCGACTGATTCTCTCCTTGACCTTGTTGAGTCCTGAGTTTTTCAGATCCCGAGATCCAGCCGATTATTCTTCAAAATAATTATGCCAGAGCTTTCAATTTCAAGGAATAAGAGAGGCAGACGTTTTCAGATCTGAGAAATTTATTGTTTGTATTTCTTCACAATCATTTTATTATTGTAGGAGATTCTTCTCCGAGTGTAGGAGCTTTGTTCTCCGAGTTATTTGTCGGAAATTTTCTCTTCCGAGTGTAGATCTTGATTTTGGGATCGAGCTGTAGGAACCTTAGTTCTGAGTTGTAGGATTGTTTTCAATCCGAGATTAATGGAGTAGCCGAGTCTAGTGCTTTGCTAGATCGGTGAGGTGGAAAATGGATGTATCCAAGGTTGGGGAACCACTATAACTCTTGGTGTCGTCTGTGAATGCTCGGTTATTTTTTGTGCATCGCTCGCTAAATTTTTTATTCCGCAAAAGACGCACAACTCACCTATTCACCCCCTCTAGGTGATTTAGGTAGACAACTTAAAACATTTTCAATTGGTATCAGTGGAAGGTTGTTCACAAAAAGGTAAACACCTTGAACAGATCTGCCACAAGTTGTCTTTTGAGGAATTTAAGCATGGACAAAGCTAAGGATTTTGCTAAGCTTCCTTTGTGCACAAAGACCAACTTTCCCATGTGTAAAGAAAGGATTAAATGTTTCATGGAAATAGTGGATCCAAGGATCTTCATTATTGTTGAAGAAGTTCCTTATATTCCTATAACCGTCTCCACTATTGATCATACCAAGAAAGTTCCTATGAAGTTAATGGATCTTGATAAGGATGAGATTGCACTTGTCTCTTTAGACAAGAATTCCAAAAATATTATCGCAAGTGCAGTCAATGATTCTATGCTGTAAAATCTTATTCACTGCCAATCCGCCAAGGAAATATGGCAGTCTCTTATCATCTTGATGGAAGGCACTGAAGAGGTTAGGGATGACAGAAGATCCCTACTGAATCAAAAATATAAAGCATTCTGACAAGGTCCCATGGTCTCAATTGCAGATACATTTGAAAGCTTCTTCAAAATGGTTAACGTCCTAAGAGTATATGGTCGGGTCTTCACTAATGGAGAGTTGAATGATAAGTTTCTGAGGTCCCTGACTAGGGAATGAGACAACAAAGTCTGTGCTATCCAGGAGTTTGGTAAGCTGGTAGAGATTGGCCCTCAAAATCTCTTCAGAAAGCTTATGTCCTATGAGCTGCAAATCAATTCAAGAAAAGCTGAAGAAGAGAAGAGTTGGTGGTCATCCAAGGAGAAGTTTGTTGCACTAAAGGCATATAGCTCAAGGAAAACCAAAGCTGCATCACCTGCTCCTGCACAGGAAGATAGTGAAGATAAAGTTTTTGAGCCAAGCACTTCAGGCTCAGAGCTATCTGAAGGAGAGTTCTCTCTTCTTTCAAGGCAGTTCAAGAAATTCTTGAACAAGAAAAAACAATGGAGTGGCAAAGATGGCTCGTACAGAAGATCACGTTATGATGGAGATCTTAAAGTGCAAGTTAGATCTGATATACTCTAGAGGGGGGTGAATAGAGTATATGGTGCTTGCTAAAAACATTTTACAACAGTTGTTGTATTCCTAAGTGAACAGGGAAGCAAATGTACTACAGCAAATATTTAAACAAAAAGCAATCACAAACCACAGCCAGAAAACAAAAAGAAAGTAAGCAACCAGAAGACACAAGGATCTATAGTGGTTCCCTAATCAATCTGGGTACATCCACTCTTCTACCACCCTAGGTAGGAATCCACTGCAGGATGAGTTGATCAGGTGTCCTGGGCACCAATGAGCTTTTGATAAGGTGCTCAAAAACCAAACCAGATTTTTTGATCAGGTGTCTTGCCACCACTGAGTTTTGACAAGGTATCAGAAACCAACACAAACTTTTGAAGGGAGTTTGAAAAACCCTTTACAGCAGAGAGAGAGGGATGAGATGATCTTCTCTGTCAACAATTAGAGAGAAGATAGTGGATGTTGTCAAAGCTCCCCCTGAGATCTTGAGTTGTTCAGGAAGTGAAGCTTTGCAGTAGGGTGATAGGCCTTTAGAAAATTTGATCTCTAGCAAAAGATGATTTCAGCAACAACTGAAATGTGTGGTGTCTGGAGTCTTGAATGATGATGGCCTTTGAACACTGGAACCAAAAGGGATCTGAAAGTTCAGTATATTGATCTCCTTTTGTGATGGTGTTCTTGTATGAATTCTAAGACTGAGAATGTCTGCAACTCTTTCTCTTCTGTTGTGTAATTGTTGTTGTTGCAGAATATGTATGTCTGAGAAGAATGAAAAAAAAAACTGATCTTTTATTCCTTAGATCTGAATAAAATACTTCTCTGTCCAAGATAGTCGTTAGCCTGTCATAAATGACTTCCTTAACTGCATTTGTCTTCTGGAGGAAAGTCCAATAAAAACATTCCTTTGAAAATCCCTTGAAACTTGCTCCAGATTATTTGAAAACGGCTACAAGATCCTTGAAATAAATGCTGAGAATAATTCCACAACTGTCTGAATTTGAATCTTGAAAAACGTCGGTCTCACCAGAAAAACGTCGAACTGAGCTCCACTATCGTTGAACTGAGCTCAGAGACTGGACTTAGACTGAAACAGAGATCGTCGATCTGAGCTCAACTATCGTCGAACTTAGCTCAGAGATAGAGAAACAAACTGGAGACAAGAACGTCGATCTGAGCTCGAAGATCGTCGAATGGAGTTCAACGACTTGTTGAAGTAGAGCTCAGAGATCGTCGAATGGAATTCGATGATTCGTCGAAGTGAGCTCAGCGATCGTCGAATGGAGTTCGACGATTCGTCGTACTGAGCTCGACGAAATGACTTAGTCTCCTGAACTGAAATCTCTGGTCTTGAGGGCAGCTTTCAAACCTAAATACTAACCCTTAGACTCAATTCTAATTGACCTTTAGATCTATACAAGGAGGTCAAAACAGATTTCCTAAAGACATAGTGATCCTTGCCCAAATCAGTAATAGGGTGTTCCAACAATCTCCCCCTATTTGGGTTAGGATTACTATTTACAGGTATTGGAAAAATAAAAGCATACAAAGCAGAGATATAACAAACAAGACATAGCAGAAATACAGACATTATCTCAGATAGTTCAGAAAACAAAATATATTGTCATCTTACAGAATCATTATTTTTCCTTGCTCTTTATAAGTACTATTTCTCTATTGGGATTGAGAGCTTCCTTCTTAGATCTTCTATCATCAGCTGCACCTAGAGAGGTTTGTTGCTTTGGCCTGGGCACTACAGCTTCTGGATGCAGTTTCATGTAGCTTTCTGAATCAAAGAATTTGCTGGATGAGTATCTTTCAAGTTCCTTCTTTCTTAGATCTGATAAGGTAGTTATATTGGATGTATCTTTTCCTTGTTCTCTAGCTTTCTTGATCTGATCTAGAGCAGCCAATTCTTTCTTCCTAGCTGTCCATGAGGTGGGATTATTTTCAGGATCCTCAAATGGAACAGGAGGATCATATCTATTTGAAGGATTATCTGGAGGAGCTCTGGAAGAGACTAACTCTTTCAGCTTATAAGGAAAGGGACCAGAAGTTGTGTCAGATGGACCTTGTCCTTCCCTTTGGTAAGGATGTTGCCTGGAATATCCTTTAGAGTACACTTGAAATTCTCTTTGATTTCCTCTGTAATGTCCTCTTCTGGACTGGTAACCTCTAGATTGACTACCTCTGTACTGGGATCTACCTTGAGGTTGATATGAGCTTTGGCTTCTGGCAGAGGATTGGAAAGCTGAACTACCACCTGCACCTACATCAGGTGAGGGAGGAGGAGGAGGATTGAAATGGTAAGATCCTTTGTCATACTTTCTCTTCTTCTTCATAGCCTTCAGTTTATTTCTGGAGTACTGCATCCAGGGCTCTGTGATAGGGCAATTATGCAGTATATAATATGGAATGTCATTTGCATCTTTCACTTTTTCTGGAGGAACTCTTTTCATAGCCTTGCTTCTGGCTTTCTTTTTCCTTGCAATTGTAGCAGAGGAATCATCTGAGTCAGTCCTAAACTGATCAATGTCTAAGCTTGGAGGATTATCATACACTGCATCAATCCTTTTGAGGTAATTTTTTTGTTGTTGAGACTGAATAGAAGAGACAGTAGAGATAGCAACAGTAGCAGCAGCAACAGCAGGGAAGGGGTGGAAGCAATACTGGCAGAAGAAATTACATCAACAGATTCAGATACAAAACCTTCAGCAACAGGAACATCATCAGTAGTAACAGCAGGCTCAAAATCAAATGCCTCTGTCATATGCATATCTTCAGATACTAAAATAGCAGTAACAGAACTAACAGAGATATCAACATTAGCAGTAGGAGAAGCAGCAGTAAGAGCAACAGAAACATCAGTAACAGCAGGAGGAGCAACAACAGTAGGACTGTCAACAGTGTTGAAGGAATGTATATAAGAGCTTATCAAGCTGGGGTCACATCTGGAAATAGGCACAATGGCCTTAGTCAGATCTTTAGATTGCTGGACTGGCAGGCAGTTTAAATATACAGAATCAAAAACTGATAATAGTGACCTGAGGTCCACTGTGAGGAATGCAACAGATGTAGCTGGAGCTTGGACTGAAGATACAACAGCAGGCAATCTTTCAACTTCATGAGGCATCTCCCCCTGCCTAGATGCCGTGAGAACTAGATCAAGGCACCCATGAGAAGGGATTGCCTGAGAAGGAAGAATGGAAGAAAGCCTGGCAGACATTTCCTGAACTGTTTTGAGAAGAGGAGCCAAAGAGGTCTCCAACAAGAGAGATAGCCTTGGAGCTATCAACTCATATAATCTGTCTGCAAGAGCTGGAAGATCTACTTGCTGAAGAGGGACTTGAGCAGAGGTAGGAATGGAAGTGGTTGAAATGAAGGGTGGAGCAGCAGGAGATGTGGTAGGAGAACCTATGGATTGAGGAAATGATGGTTGGGAAATTGGAATTGTGGAGATAGAAGAGAGTGGAATGGAAATAGATGGTGTGAAGGATGGTTGAGCAATGATGTCTTGAAGTAGTTGTTGATAAGAGGTAGATGAAGATGGTGGCTCAGGAGGGGATGAGGGAGAATCATCCATATAGGAATCATCTATAAGATTGAAAGATGGAATATGAGAGGATGAGTCAATATCTAGGTGTGGGTATTGATGTAGAGTATGGAAGATTTCTTCAGTGAGTGGTGAAGTTGGAGAAGGAATTGAAGTTGGAGATGGGGTGGAGATTATGATGGTGGATGTGACTGTGGTAGATGAAATAAGAGGTGGAGGAGGAGGAGAAGAAACAGGCAAGTCTTCTGTAGGGGCAGAAACCTGAGGGGAAGTGACTGGAGCAGTCCTTGTGCCTGAAGTGGAAACTGCAGAGGGCCTGCTGGGCTTCACAATTTGCCTGTCCCATTTTCCAAATAGGGCACAGGTAAGCCTCTTGGAGGCATTGATATGCATCCCATTGGAAACAAGCAGTGCAGGCCATCTGTGGTGAAGGAACAGCCCTAAAATTCTTCCAAAATTAACAAAGTTCTTGTTAATCTTTTTCTTAATCAAGTCAAAGAAAATTTCTCCCCAGTTCAGTTGTTTCTTGTCCACTAGGGCACCCATCAAGCAGAGCTGATACCTTGATATGGTATCATGGGCTGAGTGTTTGGCCAACAATACCTTGCCAACAACATCAGCTAGAAATCTGTACTCAACAGACAGATTTTTCTTCAGCAATTTTCTAGGGTTTGCTTCTGAGTGACCCATCCTTTCAAGCATATTAGAAAACTCTTCTCCAGAAAGTTCAGCAGAGTCTTCTCCAGATTTCAAATGAGAAACCTCTATCAAGGCAGCAGGTGTTAGAGATACCTTGGTGCCTGAGATTGTTCCAACCACTGTATTCTAATCCAGGTTATGAACAGTGTACACCCATTCCTTTATCTCATCTGAAGCTAATTTGATCCTTGTGGTCATGATGGTAACTAGTTGTTGTTCTTTGAAAAGTTCCAGAATCTCCTTGAAGATTTGATCACTGTTGTTGAAAGAATCCATGTCGATATCAAATCCAGCATCAAATTTCATTGCGGCCAAGATGGTAACAGAGACTGCCATTGATTCCTGCAAAAACGAACAAACAAACGACCAAGTGTAGAGAAGTTTGGAGGGAAAGAGATAATTTGCAGAAAGTATGAAAGCGTAAAGGGAGAACGACGACCAAAAAAATGAGTTTTATATTAGGATTCAACGAAGAAAAGGAAAGATCGTTGAACTCTGTTCGACGATCTGGGCTTCTAAAGGAAACTGAAAGGTCATTAATAGCGTCGATCTCTGTTCGAAGATATTGGAGAGCGTCGAGATTCGTTCGAAGATAGTTCAGAAGACAAAATCGTCGAGCTCCGCACGACGATCGCTGACCTGAAGAAAGATAGTTTAGCACTATCTGAGAAGCGCTGAACTCTGGTCGACGATTTCGGAAAGCGTCGATCTCCGTTCGACGATCTGGGGTAAAATTATCGAGCGCAGTTCAGAGACCAGAAACACTTTATACACTAGAAAAAGCACTTTGATTTGCCTAGTCTTGGTCATTTTTAGATTTTAGAAAATCTTGGATCTTATTTTAGACTTCCTCCATCTAACATTCCTAACTGATTCAGGAAGAATATATGTTTCTTTTCATCCAAGAGTTTGGTGAAAATATCTCCCCTTTGCAAATCAGTTGGGATATATTGAAGTTCAATTTTATTTTTCTAAACATTTCCCTTAGAAAGTGATGCCTAATTTCTATGCGTTTTGTCCTACTATGGAGGACTGGATTTTGTGCTATAGAAATAGCACTGGTATTATCACAAAATATTTTAGACTTTTCTAAGTTGTAGCCATAGTCTAGGAGTTGGTTTTTAATCCACAATATTTGTGAACAACAATTACCTGCAGCCATATATTTAGCTTCAGAAGTTGAAGTTGACACAGATGTTTGTTTCTTGCAAAACCAGGAGACAAGTCTGTCACCAAGAAACTGAAAAGTTCCACTGGTGCTTTTCCTGTCTATTCTGCATCCGCATAATCAGCATCTGAAAATCCAGTTAAGTCAAATGTTGAATCTTTTTGATACCAGAGACCTAGATTTGGACAACTTTTTACATACCTATGAATCCTTTTTTACTAAGGTTAGGTGTGACTCTCTAGGGCTTACTTGAAATCTAGCACATATGCATGTAGCAAACATTATGTCAGGTCTACTAGTTGTAAGGTACAATAAAGAGCCAATCATTGCTCTATATGTTGTCTGATCAACAGGTTTCCCATGTTCATCAGCATCTAGTACAGCATTGGTTGGCATAGGTGTTTTCATACAAGATTCTTCAGACATACCAAATTTCTTAACCAATTCTTTTACATACGTGGTTTGAGAGATAAATATGCCTTCAGCATGTTGTTTGATTTGCAATCCTAGAAAGAAGGATAGCTCACCCATGCTACTCATTTCAAATTTAGAATGCATTAGGTTGGAAAACCTTCTGCACAAATTTGAATCAGTAGAACCAAATATAATATCATCTACATAGATTTGTACTAGTAGGGTATGAGACTTATGAGTTTTAATAAAAAGAGTTTGGTCTACTCTACCCCTTATAAACTCATTTTTCAGAAGAAATCATGCTAAGGTCTCATACCATGCTCTAGAAGCTTGTTTTAGACCATATAATGCTTTATGCAATTTGAAAACATAATCAGGATGAGTTGAAGAGATAAAACCTAGGGGTTGTCTAACATAGACTTCTTCTTTGATATCTCCATTGAGAAAAGCACTCTTTACATCCATCTGGTATATTTTGAATTCTTTGTGTGCTGCATATGCTAAGAAGGTTCTTATGGCCTCTAACCTTGCAACTAGTGCAAAGGTCTGTTCATAATCTATCCCTTCTTCTTGAGAGTACCCTTGAGCAACTAGCCTTGACTTGTTCCTTACAATGACTCCTTGATCATCCAACTTATTTCTGAACACCCACTTTGTTCCAACAATGGAGTGATCTTTTGGCCTTGGTACTAGTTCCTAAACTTTGTTCCTTTCAAATTGATGCAACTCTTCTTGCATTGCAATGATCCAGTGTGGATCTTGCTCTGCATCTTGAATGGATTGAGGTTCAATTTGAGAAAGAAAGCAAGTGTGCATCAGGTTTTGGTTGACTTAATTTCTGGTTTGCACACCAGCTGAGATGTCTCCAATCACTTAGGAGATTGGATGGTCTCTTGATGTTACTAAATCAACAGGAGATATTGATTGTTCACCAACCTGTGTTGTTGTTTCCTCTGGTGGTACAACAACTGGCTCTTCAAGAAGTTTATCTTCAAGATGTTGAATGTCTTCTTCATCTTCACTGCTTTCCTCTTTTTGAATAATTTGTAACATGTCTAAGTCTTCAGCAAGAGAGTGTACCTGCAAAGGTTCTATGGTAGAAGTATTCTTCTCCTTAAAAGACATGTTAGATTCATCAAAAGATATATGAACATATTCTTCAATTTTAAGAGTTGATTTATTATATACCCTATACGCTTAACTGATCATGAAGTATCCCAGAAACACTCCTTCATCAGCTTTAGCTTGAAATTTTGCTAAGTATTTCTTGTCATTATTATGAATGTAACAAATACAACCAAAAATTTTAAAGTAATCTACTTTAGGTTTCTTCCCTTTGAGCAATTCATAGGGAGTCTTGCCCTTCAGTTTATGTATTAAACATCTATTCAACACGTAGTTGGAGGTGTTCACTGCCTCTGCCCAAAAGTATAGAGGAAGATGAGCATCTGACAACAATGTAGTGGCAGATTCAATAAGGGTTCTATTTTTCCTTTCAGCTACCCCATTTTGTTGAGGAGTTCTAGGAGCTGAGAAAGTGTGTCTGATCCCTTCACTTTGACAGAACTCTTGCATAAGAAGAGAATCAAACTCTGTCCCATGATCACTTCTGATCAGGGCAATGTGAGTATTGAACTCAGTCTGTATGCATTTGAGAAACTCTGTCAAACACTTAAAGTTATCAGACTTCTTCCTCAGAAAGAACACCCATGTGAATCCTGAAAAGTCATCTACAACCACTAAAGTATAAGATTTCCCTCCTAAGATTTGTACTGTAATGGGTCCAAAAGGATCCATGTGTAGCAGATACAAAATCCTACGTGAATCACTCTTATTAAGTGACTTGAAACTATTTTTGGTTTGCTTGCCTAATTGACAAGCCCAGCAGAGTTCTTCCTTCTTATAGGGGCCAGAAGGTAGTCCTCTAACAAGGTTATCCTTATATAGCCTAGCAATGGTTCTAAGGTTTATATGCCCTAGTCACTTATGCCATAATATATTAGGTCTACAAATAGAGTTAAATAGGCAAATATCTACTTCAGTTGAAAGAAAGTCTACTAAATAGATGTTACCTTTCCTTTTACCTGTCAACACAGTTGTGTTATCCTCTGATTTGATCTTGCATAAGAATTTGCTGAAAGTCACTTGGTAGCCTTCATCATATAGTTGACTGATACTGATCAAGTTGTACTTCAGTCCTTCCACATAGGCTACTTTATTGAATGTGACTGTGCCAATCTGGATTGCACCATGTCCTTTTATTAGTCCAAAGTTTGAATCTCCAAATATTACTTTGGGTCCAAGCTTGGCTTTGAAGGATGTGAAGTTGTCCTTGTTTCCTGTCATGTGCTTTGAGCACCCACTATCTAGATACCATTGCTGGTTTGATGTTGGATAGGCCTTCACCTGCACATAAAATAATTTACTTGTTTTTGACGCATCTTACCTTGGGCCTAGGTTGATAACCTTTGAATTCAGAAATAAAAGATATCCCTGGTTGACTCATATAGCCTTCAGGATGATATCTCCTTGGAGGTATTATCCATTCAGTATAAGGGTTAAATCTTTGGGATAAAGGACCCCTAGGTTTGGAATTTGATTTTCCTTTGAAGAAGTTTTCAAAGCTCTGATCTCTGCTCGACGATCGTTGAGCTGAGTTCGACGATCTTGGGTCAGATCGTCGAGCTCCGTTCGAAGATCGACTGTGGCAGTGTTCAGGGTTTAGAGATCGTCGACCTGAGTTCGACGATTTAGCCTGAGATCGTTGATCTGCATTCGACGATCGTCTAGCTCCATTCGACGATTTCTGTTGAACTCTTGTTTTCTTGGGTAAGTCAGAATTCTTCCTAGCTACCTCTACAACTCCCTTACCTTTATCAGAGATAAATTTAATTGGGGTTGTTAGTACTATAGGTTGGCTGGATGAAGCCCCCAAGCCCAGTGTACTATTGAATCTTGAGTTCACTATACTTGTGATGTCCATTAGCTTGATACTTCTCCCATTGAGGGATTCTTCAAGCTTTTTGGCCTCTGATAGCTCACTTTTCAGTGAAGCTATCTGCTCCCTACAGCACTCCAACTCCTCAGAGAGTTTTAGGTTTTCTGATTTTAAAGTACTGTATTCAGATAATTGATTTCTGAGAGAAATGATTTCCTTCTCAGATTTTAATAAATCTAAACATAGTGCTTTAAATTCACACTTAAAGTCCTCAGAATTAAAATCAAAAGAACTTATTACCTGGTCCTCTTCAGATTGAGTCTCTGATTCTGACTCTGATTCTTCTGCATCAGAATTGTGTTGTGAGGCATTGATAGCCATCATGCAGAATTCTTTTTCTTCAGCATCATCCTCATCATCACTTGAGCTGGATGAAGCTTCAGATTCTTCTTCTGTCTCACTCCAAGTTTCAGCAACAAATCCCTTCCTTGTATGTTTGTTCTTGCTGGAGGAGGGTTTGTCATTGATGTTCTTCTTGAAGTCCTTTTCTTTTCTCCTTTCTTTCCTATCCTTTTTGTCCTTATTTTTGTTTTCTGGACAGTCAGGCACAATGTGGCCTGGTTTCCTGCAACCAAAGCAAATAATTTCTTTGTTATTTGATTTGTCCTACCTTGGCTTGTCATGGTCTCTGTATGATCTTTTCCTGAAGTCCTTTCTGGCCATTTTGTAAAACCTTTTGGACAGTAGGCTTAGCAACTCTTCATTGCATGTGACCTTGTCTTCAGGCTGATCTTCAATGGCTTTGAAAGCTATTGATTTTTCTTTTCTTGTAGCTGGTGAGGCAGCCTTCTGCTCTTCTTCTCTATTCTTGATGAGCAGCTCATAAGACTTGAGCTTGCCCAAGAGAGCTTCAGTTGTGATCTCATTCAGGCTTCTGGCATCCTTGATTGGCCAGATCCTTGAGTCTCAAGTGCTTGGGAAGAACATTAGGATTTTGTCATTTAGCTCAGTCAATGAGATCTCCTTGTCCAAAGTTTTCAGCTCATTGACTATGAGATTGAGTCTATTATACATGTCTGCTACTGACTCAGCTTCTCCTTTCTTGAAATTCTTATTTTGGGTTATGAGCTGAGATCTTTTGTATTTTCTCTCATCAGCAGATCCTGAGACTATCTCAGATAGCTTGTCCCAGATGTCCTTTGCTGAGTTGCATTCAACTACCTTTTGGAATATCTCATCAGACATAGTCTGGGCTAGAATGTTCATAGCTTTTGAATCAGCCAATTTTCATTTCTTTATTTCTGCATCTGTTCCTGAAGGAGGTAGAACAGCACTTGTGCTTGTATTCTCTGGAGGTCTTGGACACACTGTCAAAACAGAATTGAAAATGTCCTCATCAATAGAGTTCATGTACAGTCTAATCCTTGCCTTCCAAAGTGCAAACTTAGATAGATTGCACACTGGAGGTCTGGTGCTAGCATAATCTTTGTTTTGGGCCATGTTTTGTGAAGAAATAATTCTAATAATCAAAATCAAAACAAGCAGATCTAACTAGAGGGATCTTTGGGTTTAGGTGTTAGCATGTGCAACCACTGAGATGTGGTATTTTTAACTAACCTGCCTCTGATACCAATTGAAAGTGCAAGTTAGATCTGATATAGTCCAGAGGGGGGTGAATAGAGTATATGGTGCTTGCTAAAAACTTTTTACAACAGTTGTTGTATTCCTAAGTGAACAGGGAAGCAAATGAACTACAGCAAATATTTAAACAAAAAGCAATCACAAACCACAGCCAGAAAACAAAAAGAAAGTAAGCAACCAGAAGACACAAGGAGCTATAGTGGTTCCCCAATCAATCTGGGTACATCCACTCTTCTACCACCCTAGGTAGGAATCCACTGCAGGATGAGTTGATCAGGTGTCATGGGCACCAATGAGCTTTTGATAAGGTGCTCAAAAACCAAACCAGATTTTTTGATCAGGTGTCTTGCCACCACTGAGTTTTGACAAGTTCTCAGAAACCAGCACAAACTTTTGAATGGAGTTTGAAAACCCTTTACAGCAGAGAGAGAGAGAGGGATGAGATGATCTTCTCTGTCAACAATCAGAGAGAAGATAGTGGATGTTTTCAAAGCTCCCCCTGAGATCTTGAGTTGTTAAGGAAGTGAAGCTTTGCAGTAGGGTGATAGGCCTTCAGAAAATTTGATCTCCAGCAAAAGATGATTTCAGCAACAACTGAAATGTGTGGTGTCTGGAGTCTTGAATGATGATGGCCTTTGAACACTGGAATCAAAAGGGATCTGAAAGTTTCAGTATATTGATCTCCTTTTGTGATGGTGTTCTTGTATGAATTCTATGACTGAGAATGTCTGCAACTCTTTCTCTTCTGTTGTGTAATTGTTGTTGTTGCAGAATATGTATGTCTGAGAAGAATGAAAAAAAAACTGATCTTTTATTCCTTAGATCTGAATATAATACTTCTCTGTCCAAGATAGCTGTTAGCCTGTCATAAATGACTTCCTTAACTGCATTTGTCTTCTGGAGGAAAGTCCAATAAAAATATTCCTTTGAAAATCCCTTGAAACTTGCTCCAGATTAAATGAAAACGGCTACAAGATCCTTGAAATAAATGCTGAGAATAATTCCACAACTGTCTGAATTTGAATCTTGAAAAACATCGGTCTCACCAGAAAAATGTCAAACTGAGCTCCACTATCGTTGAACTGAGCTCAGAGACTGGACTTAGACTGAAACAGAGATCGTCGATCTGAGCTCATCTATCGTCGAACTGAGCTCAGAGATAGAGAAACAAACTGGAGACAAGAACGTCGATCTGAGCTCGAAGATCGTCGAATGGAGTTCGACGACTTGTTGAAGTAGAGCTCAGAGATCGTCGAATGGAGTTCGACGATTCGTCGAAGTGAGCTCAGCGATCGTCGAATGGAGTTCGACGACTTATTCGTCGTACTGAGCTCGACGAAATGACTTAGTCTCCTGAACTGAAATCTCTGGTCTTGAGGGCAGCTTTCAAACCTAAATACTAACCCTTAGACTCAATTCTAATTGACCTTTAGATCTATACAAGGAGGTCAAAACAGATTCCCTAAAGATATAGTGATCCTTGCCCAAATCAGTAATAGGGTGTTCCAACAAGATCGACATGGGAAAGGCTCAAGTAGCTAAGACAGGTATCATCCTAAACAGAACAAACACATTTCGTCTGACATTGTTTGTTATTGTTGCAATAAGACAGGACATGTCATTGTTGATTACCTTCACAAGAAGAAGGAAGATGGAAAAATAGAGGAGAAGAAATCTTCTTACAATAAGAAGAGAATTGAAATAAGCCTAGTAGCCAAGAAGGGCAAGACTCTCAGCGACTCTGACTCATCTGAGTCAAGTGAATAACATGAAGCCTACTTTGGGCTAATGACACAAACATATGATGAAGAATAACCCCAGTACAGTGGGAAGATAAACTCTCATACTCCTCTGTCTGAATCAGATGCTTCTGATCATGATCATGAGGACTGCTCTTTGATGATGAGTCTGAACTCATGGCCCAATATAAGGAGTTAATCATGGCTTACGATAAATGTCGAAAATTTGTGAAAACTCAGGCCAAGGAGATTAAATCTCTCAAGGCTGAAGAGAGCACTCTGAGAGAGGAAGTTGCTAAGATGGACTCACTCAGAGAGAACTTCAATGCTGCAATGGAAGAGTATTATAAGACTCTCGAGCACCTAGATCTGAAGGAGAAGATCATCAAAGAATTGGAAGAACAACTTGCTGCGGAGAAGAAACTTGTTGAAAGCTTCTCCAAGCCCAAGACTGTCCGTACTTTTGTTGCGGAATTCTCAGCTCAGGCCAAAGGTGCTGGCTTAGGCCATGTTAATGCTCCTAGTAAATCCACTAGGAGAAATAAGGCTCAAAGGAAGAATAAGGCGGCCAAGAAGGCTTTGGCCAAGGAAAAAGGGAAATCTCCTCAAGATCAGACCTCATTCAAAAAGGTCATCTTTCCAACGAACGAGTTTGATCTTGATTCCACCTGCGGTCACTTTGCTAGGCCTACTTATGTAGATCCCAAGTCTTGGTACCAAGGATGGACCCGTGCCCGAAACTTTAGCGAAAGTGTCTTCAAGGTACCTTGTGAGGAGATCACTCTTCAGAGTTATGGCCCCTATAATCATCGTCATAACATCAAGAAAGCACCAAAAGTAAAACCCATTGTGGAAAAACCTCTTATGGGGAAGAATCCATGTGAATGCCATCACCATGAAGCTTCTACCTCCAAAATTGCTGCCCCTGCTAGACCACACTCTCAAAAGGTCAAGCAGGAGAAATTCAGGCAAAGATTCAACAGATTTGACTGTTGGTGTTGTGGCAAAGTTGGTCACTTCGCCATTTATTTCTGGTTTAACCCCAGAAATTATGTTACTCCTCAAGTTAACAATGTGAATAAGATCACTCATAATGTTAATACACGTAGGGGGAGTATGCTAACTAGAGACCAAGGACCCAAACGAGTTTGGGTAACTAAGGCACACTGATTTGTGATTGCAGGTATGTCCAAAGGACACCAAAACTCCTATCTGTTACTTGGACAGTGGATGCACTCGGCATATGACCGGGACTAGAAGCCTATTCCATAATTATTCTCCAGTCATGAACGGGACAAAGGTCATCTTTGGAGGTTCTGACAGGGGAATTACAAAAGGCTATAGTATGATAACGAATGGTAGTGTATCCTTGTCAGATGTGGCTTATGTTGAAGGATTGGAACACAATCTTATAAGCTTAAGCCAGCTCTGCGATAAAGGATACATAGTACAATTTCATGCAGACAAGTGCTTGATAAAATTGGTAGACAATTTGAAAACGATTCTATCAGGCACTCGTAGTAGAAATATATTTTGTTTGAATTTTATTTGTATAAACTCTTCTACGCCAGTGTGCTTTTTGGCTAAAGATAGTGCGTCTCTTGGTGACCAATGGCACAAGAGACTAGCGTGTATTAATTTCAAAACTATTAATAAATTATTTTCTCTTAATTTAGTACGTAATGCCCCAAATGTCAAGTGCGCTAAAGATAGACCTTATCACGCATGTGTAAAAGGCAAGCAAACAAGGGCTACCTTTAAAAGCATTTTTGGCAAAGACTCTAATAGATGTTTACATCTACTTAATATGGACTTGTTCGGTCCACTGTAAGTTAGAAGTTTGGGAGGCAAGGATTATACATTAGTTATTGTTGATGATTACTCGCGCTTTGCGTGGGTGTTCTTTCTAAAACATAAGTCAGATACTTTTGACATCTTTACTAATTTTGTCAGGCAGATCCAGAATGAATACAACTGTTCCATAGTCAAAATCATGAGTGACAATGGAACAGAATTCAAGTCTGGGGCCCTGACAGAATTCTGTGAAAGCCTGGGTATCTTTCATGAGTTTTCCTCTACTCATACTCCTCAACAGAACGGAGTAGCTGAGAGAAGGAATAGAGCATTCATAGAGGCCTGCAGGACCATGTTGATTGATGCCTCACTACCGGAATATTTCTGGGCTGAAGCTATCAACACTGCATGCCACGTGCAAAATCAAGCACTCATAAACAAAAACCATAATAAGACACCCTACGAACTACTAAAGGGCAGGAAGCCGACTATTTGATACTTTCAAATCTTTAGTAGTAAGTGTTTTGTCCTTAACAGTGACAAGTATCACACTACTAAATTTAGTGAAAAGAGCTTTGAAGGTATTTTTGTAGGGTATAGTAGCCATAGTAAGGCATATAGGATTTTTAATAAGAAAATCCTAATCATAGAAGAATCTATTCATGTTGTATTTGATGAGACGAACTTGCGGCAAACCAGCTTTTCTAGTGTGTTTATTGAAGATGCAGGTTCAAAGATAAAAGGATTAAACTTGGATGAGCTAGCTGAAGAGAAAGATCAAAAGTTCATCAAAATCACCACTCCAACCCCAATTGGAGAGGTTGATGACCATGATGAAGATACCATTCAAGTTAATGAAGTCACTCCTGTGGTGGAAGAAGCTTCAGATGCAAGGACTCTAGAGCTCAGACATTTGAAGGATCACCCAATGGACCAAATCATAGGAGATCCCCCGAATGGTGTCAGAACTCGTAAAGGTACAGCTAATGAAAAATTTTTATTTGAGTTTTCTCTCACAGGTTGAACCGAAGAAGTTTGAGGAAGCAAACTCGGACGCATCATGGATAATGGCAATGGAAGAAGAGTTGAATCAATTCAAGCATTGCAAAATTTGGAAGCTTGTTCCAAGACCCAAAGATAAGAATGTCATCAAAACCAAGTGGGTCTACAGGAAAAAGATGGACAAAGAAGGTACAATAATAAAGAACAAGGTTAGACTCGTCGCAAAAGGATACAGACAAGAAGAAGGAATCTACTTTGATCAGACATATGCACCAGTGGCAAGGCTGGAGGCAATCGGGTTGTTTATAGCATATGCAGCACTTAAGGGCTTCACTATCTATCAGATGGACGTGAAATCGGCCTTCTTTAATGGTGACAAAAAGGAAGAGGTGTATGTGGAACAACCTCCAGGTTTCGTTTATTCTGACTTCCCCGATCATGTCTATCTGTTATTTAAAGCTTTAAATGGTTTGAAACAAGCTCCTGGAGCTTAGTACGAGACGCTATCTAACTTTCTTCTTGAGAATAAGTTCACAAGAGAAAAGATAGATAAGACATTATTTATTAGGGAAATAAAAGGCAAGATTTTGCTAGTGTAAATCTATGTCGATGGCATCATATTTGGCTCTACTGACGATAACCACTACAAGAAGTTTTCCAAACTTATGCAAGAGAAGTTAGAAATGAGCAGTATGGGAGAGCTGAAGTATTTCTTAGGACTTCATGTGAAAAAATCTGAAGATGGAATTTTCATCTCTCAGACGAAGTTCATCAAGAAGTTAATTAAGAAATTCGGAATGGAGAACGCAACCTCAATGAGGACTCCAATGGGTTCAACTATGTATCTGGACAAGGATGAGAAAGGGAAACATTTTGATGAAATCAAGTACAGAAGCATAATTGTATCCTCGCTCTATCTTGCTTCTAGTAGATCGGATATAATATTTTCAACATACGTGTGTGCTATATTTCAAGTGAACTCTAAGGAATCTCACTACGTTGATGCAAAGTGGATTTTGAGATACTTTAAAGGTATACCAAATCTTGGCTTATGGTACCCAAGAAGTAATGACAGCGAACTAATTGGTTTTTCAGACTCAGATTTTGAAGGAAACAAAGATGATAGAAAGAGCACTTTCGGGACTTGCCAATTCCTTGGAAGGAGGCTCATTTCATGGAGCAACAAAAAGCAAAATTATGTTGCAATCTCAACGGCTGAGTCAGAATACATTTCTGCCGAAAGTTGTCGTCCACAATTGCTTTGGATAAAGAACCAACTTGAAGACTACAACTTGAAGGTCAAGGACATTCCATTGTTTTGCGACTCGTCCAGTGTAATTGCCATAATCAACAATCCAGTCTCTCACAGTCGGAAAAAGCACACAAAGGTGCAATACCACTTTATTAGGGAGCATGTGGAGCATGGTGACATAAATCTCCAATATGTCCCAACTGACAGGCAGATTGCAGATATTTTCATGAAGCCGTTGGACGAGGCCAAGTTCTCGTTTTTCAAAACAGAACTTGGCATGCTCAACAAGGATGAAGAAGAATGAAGAAAAAGGTGACAACGGGTTCAAGTTCTGGCTACACTTCAAAATCCTGGAAATTTCAAAGTATGGACCTCATTTCTCGAGTACAACACTTGTACTCGAGAACAACAAATTTACTTCTCGAGAACAATAATTACTTCTCGAGAACGACAGAGTTACTTCTCGAGAACAACAGTTCTACTCGAGTACGAAGGTATCATTTCTCGAGAAGAAGTTCAAATTTGTCAATCGGAGTTCAACGGTCGTCAATCAGTTTGTCATCTATCCAATTTCATCAATCGGAGTTCGACGATCATTGATTTGTTTTTTCGTCTATTGGAATTCGATTTTCGTCGAACGGAACTCGACGTTCGTCGATCGGTTTCTGCCATATTCCAGGTATTATTTTAAATGTTATTTTTATCATCAAAATTAAAGGTAAATATAAATATACTTGGGTCCAAGAAATTTTATTCCCGATTTCAAATCCCTCTCTCAAGAAAAGACTCTTCACCTTCTCCGTCTCCGCCGACTGCCGCACCCCAGATCAATTCTCTCTTCGCCGGCTAGCTCACAGTTCGTTCTCCTCAATGGCATCTTCGTCTAAACTCGGGATCGGCAACGACCTATTCTCTACAGGGATTGGCGAACTTTTTGATGACTTCCGAAATGTTCTTACTTGCTCGACACCGCCGGTTTGTCTTTTGTCTTGGAACATCCTTGTTGTATTCTCACTTCTATTGTCGAAGAGTTCTTCCAACACGAGAAGATCAAGCACAATGGCAAGGTTCTTAAATCAAAAGTTAGAGATGTCAAGGTAAAGATGACTTCTCTCTCTGTCTCTAAATTTATGCAACTTCTTGTAATATATCAAGAAGATGATCTAGTAGGCACAGACTATGAATGGGCATATAGTTTCTGCGGGATTCCCCACTCATCTCACATAGTTCGAAGACAGTTCATGAAAGCTGAAAGCAAGCTTCTGGTAGATATTCTGGGCAAATTCTTCACTGCAAGATAAGCTCCATCAGCTATATAACCCCGGAATTCTTTGATATGATGACAGCAGTGATCTATAGAAAGAAATTACAGGGGGGCATGATGCTCTTTGACAAGATTAAGGGATGTATTAAAATCCCCAACTATGGCAAGATTATCTCTCTTTACCTCAATCAGATTGACCCTAAAATTTTTCCCATGAAAAAGGGCGTGCCCCTCCATCACATGAAGAAAGTTTATATTACCTCCATCCAGAGATGGGAGGTTAAACTACAGAAATCTGACCCAGTATCCAAGGAAATTGAAGATGTGGACAGGACCTCATCTCCTCCTTCTCAACAGATAATATTGAGGGGGAGCCTTCCCCATCTGTTCTATCTCAGCCAACCCCTGCTCCAGCTTCAACAGAAATACCTCCTCCAGTTACTACACCTGCTGCTTCAGAACTCCACCCCAAGTTATTTCTTCTCCTGCTACTACTACTTCCCCTCTACTGCATATAGAAAGTTCAGATTTTCCTACTACCAAAGATATCAACTAGATGATAGAGGAGCTCACTTCCCTAGAGCCTCTTTTCTCTAATCCTGCAGATCATCCTTTCTCTCCAGCAAAGTCTCCTGAACAACCAGAACAGTCACCACACCATCATCTAGAACTATCTTCTCAAAGAAACTCCCCTATACAAGAATAACCAGCCCCCGCTCCATCCGAAGATATACCTGATGCTGAAGTTGTTGTCATACATGATTCTGAAAATGAAATTGAAGCTGCTGAACCAAGACTTCCAAGTCTTCACTTAAAGATTCCATCCATGCTTCCCATAGATGCTGAGGATGAAGCCAACACTGTTAATAGAAAACTTTCTTCTACATGCACTGTTATAATTGAAGAAATAGCTCCATGGAAAGCCCCAGTTCAACCTCAACCATCAATTCCATCTGAAATATTTCCTGAAGGCTCTATCTTAAGCAAGATTGATGTTATGTTGACTGTTCAAAGAGCTTATTTTGATTCCTCTCTAAAAGTTGTAACTGATAATATGACTACATTGGAAAAGGAAATGAGTCGTGGATTTGCTGAAATCCAAAATAATACTGATGAATTTAAGAGACTCTTATAGATTGGAGGAAAAGTTATAGATCATACTATTATAAGCGTTGGTACAGTAATGGACCAAACAGTTATCCTGGACAATAATCAGATTCAGCTGGACAAGAGAGCCGAAGAAAGAAATTTCAAAACTTGTGAAGAAGTTGGAAAGTTTAAAGAAGATGTTATCAGCACCCTCTCTCTAGAAGTCAGAAAGGGGAAGGATAAAGTGAAAGAGCAACTGGAAAAACAAGCTCAAACTCTAAAAAAATCAGTGGGATGTCAAACTGCAAGAGATTCAGTCTTCTGTACTTAAGGAAGTCAAAAGCACAAAACTATATACATATGACATTACCATATCGATGCATAATCAATTATTTCCTGAACTGGTAATGGGTCCTTCTGCACCTCCTCCTGCACATTTGGATGTAAACAGGACAACTTTCTCACCTCCTCCAAAATACTTTGAAGGACCTCCTCCAGACTATTTTGAAGGACATCCTCCAGAGAACTATGAAGAGGTCTGGGAATCAGAACAAGCCAGCATGCCTCCTCAACCTCCAAAAATTAAGAAAGTCAAAAGACAGAAATATGGGGATGGAGCCTCAGCAAGTAGATCAACTCCCCATCTTGATGTTGAAAGGAAAAGACCTAAATAATTTACTGAAGTTTGGAGCCCAACCTCAAAATCTCTAATTCTTGATACTTTGAAGCTGGTAGTAGATTTCAATGAAGACAGGAACTTACATTATAGCTCTCATGAATGGGAGTTATATGAAAAGTCTCTTACCAAAAGGAGGATATATGACAGAGAATATGGGAGGAACAATCCCAAAGCTCCTCCTAGACCTCCAAAGTATTTTCCTAAGCTATACAACTACCAGAAGAGAACATGAGAAATTAGAAAGACAACAACAACAAGACTAATAGAAATTGAAGATGTTCTGATAATTCTCATTGTTGAAATTGTGGAATTGAACTCTTTCTTGGACATATTTTTATTAATATGAACCTTTAGTTTTGTTGATATGATTTTTCTCCATTATAGCTCTTATCTGTTTATTATGGTTATGAGTTTCTTTACTTGTTTATCTTGATGTAATTAACCTTAGTGTAGAGGGTTCTGACTTTTACAAATATGGAGAGATTGTTGGGTATTGCATCCATAATAACCCAGATTTATATGAAGTCACCCTTGAACTAAGATGAATTAAGTTTGTATTTGATGCACTTTTTAGTTAAGTGTTTGCAGGATACAATTGCTGAGTGTAGACCAATATCAGTCTACAATGAGTCACCAAACACAGGACCATATAATGTAATCCCTCATTGTGTGATCCATGGTGTTGACTCATGTGTAGCATCTCTATTGGGACACACTTGCTTTTCAAGCACTAAGGGCATGGGATAAAAGTTGGATGCTGATTATTTTGAAGAATTCATGTTTTCAAATCTTTAGAAAATTCTCTAAGTGTTTTTCTAGAGTACTATGTTTTGTACTCAAGAAGAGCTAAGGATTGTTCTTGAGTAAGACCTGTCATGTTTTCGAGTTGGAGAAACAGTTCTCGAGAAAGCTTAATGCTATTCTCGAGAAGGCCTTCTGTACTCGAGTACTACATGACACTTCTTCTCGAGTTACATCTTTTCTTGACAGAATTTTTTCAAAGTCTCTTTCTCGAGAAGACAATTTATTCTCGAGAAGACTATGCCTAATTGTATAGATGCAGAATATTTTTCTTGAGACCTAGACCATTTTTCTCGAGAGCCAGACTTCTGTTCTCGTGAAAACTTATTTGTTCTCGAGTACCAGATTGTTCCTTCTTGAGAACTAAAGTTTTTTTCTCTAGTACTTCCTTCATTCTCGAGATTACTATTTTCCACCTCCACATTTTTTCTAAGTCCTTTTCCTCGAGATCTTCATTATTGTTCTCGAGAACAGAATCTATTTTTTCTCGAGTACAATCCTTCTTCTCGAGAACTGCTGTACTGTTTCTGAAAATTTTCTTAATTCCACTTAGATGGATTTTCAAATGTAATTACCATGTGATTGGTCCACGTGGCTATCATTTATTATGATTATGACCTTTACGCAAGTCATATGAAAGGTCTAATCATAATCAACTAACCCTAGAAGAACAAGCCGTAAGAAGAAATTCTAAGATTCTGAATCCGGAATTCACTTCCTAAATCGAGAGCCACCGCCTCTGTTCATCGCAATTCTTGCCTACATGCTTTCAATCCAAAGATTCAGAGCAAGAGATTCAAAGATCAGGCTATTCTACAATTGACTGATTCTCTCCTTGATCTTGCTGAGTCCTGAGTTTTTCAGGTCCCGAGATCTAGCCGACTCTTCTTCAAATAATTTTGACAGAGCTTTCAATTTTGAAGGAAGAAGAAAGGCAGAAGTTTTCAGATCTGAGAAATTTAATGTTTGTATTTCTTTACATTCATTTTATTATTGTAGGAGATTCTTCTCCGAGTGTAGGAGCTTTGTTGTCTGAGTTCTTTGTAGGAAGTTTTCTCTTCTGAGTGTAGATCCTGATTTTGGGATCGAGTTGTAGGAACCTTTGTTCCGAGTTGTAGGATTATTTTCAATCCGAGATTAGTGGAGTAGCCGAGTCTTGTGCTTTGCTAGATCGGTGAGGTGGAAAGTGGATGTGCCTAACTTAAAACATCGTTATTAAATTACACGTCGATGCATAGTTCCAATGACATTATGTCCTTATGGTCTGGGAACCATCTTCCAAACCTTACACCTATTAAACTAGTTCAGTTCTTCTTGCATAGTTATAATCAAAAGCTGATCCATGTTTGCCTCTTCAAACTTTTTGGGTTCTACTTGTGACAAGAAACTGGAGTACATTCCTATGTTGATTCATCTTCTCGTTATCACTATACTATGACTTGCATCACCAATGATCTGGTGTCCTGGATGATCCTTCAAATACCTGACTTCTGGAGGCAGTCTTCCTTCGGCATTCTATGCTTCAAAGTGTCCATCATGTTAAACATCATCCACTTCCTGTGAGCCTTGTGCTTCCTCTAGAATCCACACACTTTCATCTTTGTCTTGGATTATTGGTTCAGCTTCCTTAACAGTCAGTTTGTCCATGATCATTATTGTGCCTGCATGACTGGAAAAGGAGCTTGACAACTCATTATTAATCGTGTTTGATTCATCAAACACTATATTAACTAACTCCTCTATAACTTGACTTATCAAGTTGTAGATCCTGTAAGTCTTACTATGATTGTTGTACTCCACAAAGAACCCTTCACAGGACTTGGCAGCAGACTTAGTTATATAGGATTTCCCATTGTTAGGCACATAATATTTGCACCCAAAAATTCTGAGATTTGTTAGGTTTGGTTTTCTGCCCTTCAATATCTCATAAGGAGTCTTTTTTATGATTCTTGGTGATAGAAGCCCTGTTGAGGACATGACAAGCAGTGTTTACTGCCTCATCCTAGAAATATTCTAGGAGAGATATGTCATTCAGTAATGTCCTACCAGCTTCTATGAGAGTCCTATTCTTCCTATCAGCAATCCCATTTTGCTGGGGTGTTCTTGGAGGGGAAAACTCTTGCTGAATCCCAAGTTCTTCACAAAACTTTGTCATGCATTCAGATTAAAAAATAGTTCCATGATCACTTTTTATTCTGACCACAGAACTGTTCATTTCATTCTGTATTTGTTTGACAAATGTCTTGAAGATATCAGAGGTTTCAGACTTTTTCCTTAAAAAGAAAACCCAAGTAAATCTGGAAAAGTCATCAACAATAACAAAGGTGTAGATTTTCCTACCAAGACTATGAACTGGCATAGGACCAAAAAGGTCCATATGCAGCTTGTACAAACACCTCATAGAGTCTTTAGTCCCAATGCTTTTAAAAGAAGCTTTGGTCTGCTTTCCCTTTTGGCATGCAGAGCAAATGCCTTCTCTAGTGCATACCATTTTAGGACCATTTTTAACTAACTCTTTACTAAAAAGCTTTTCTATGGTCTTATATTTCAAATGAGCTAGCCTCTTGTGTCATTCAACACAGTGTGAGCCTTTCTCATTTACAACTAAGCATATGGGAGAGTCTGAATTTAGACAAAGAAAATTTAAATAATACATATTCCCTCTTGGTCACTTGACCTCTTGGTCACTTGACTTCTTAGTGTGGCACTCATCCTTGTGGAATGAAATGCCATAGCCAAGATCAAATATTTGTCTTATGTTTATAAGTTTGTATTGCAACCCTTCCGCATAAGCCACTTTTGTGAAAGTGACTAAGCCATTTGAAATCTTACCATAACCTCTGGTAATCCTTTTGTCTGCTCCACCAAAGATCACCTTCGGTCCATCCTTCACAGGAATTAGCTCCCTCAAATTACTATAAGATTGAACTTTAGTTTGAGTCTTTACTGGTTGAGTCTGAAGTTGGGCCACTGCCCCATTCCTAAGAGTTGGAGCTGGAACACCAAAGACAAATGTTCCAGGGTTGGCGATTTATACTTCTTCATGAGCAACCTTGAAGGCACTCATCCCCATTCCTCTTCTCCTTACATTGGAAGATACATTAGTATCCTTCTAGGAAGAATTCCCAACCTTCAAGTGACCATACAGGGAGTCCTGGTCATACATGTTAGTAGGGTGTATTACCCTTTTAAAAGGAATTGGTGGCTTAGCTGGAGCTTTTCCCTTTTCTTTGAAAGATACAGCTTTGGTGTTTCCCTTGAATTCAACTCCTCTCTTGTTTCTCTAAGAGGTGAAAGAGTTAGTAATAGGCAACACTGAATTGGGATTAGAAAAACTTGCCACAATTCTCTTCTCCCTTTGTAGCCTTTCTTCTAGATCCCTAATAAGATCATTCGTATACTTTATAGTACGTATCTGTATAATAGTAATATTCTTCAACTGACTGACTTCCCTTATTTTATGTTCCAGCATGACTGCTGTCTCAGAATGCTGGGAAGTATCAAGCTATAGAGATGCAATATCTTGTGCCTACTTTTTAGTAAGTTGCTTACTTCTTTTGAATGCTTCTAGAAGTTCACCATACTTATCAATCACTTGATTGATATCATTCTCAGATTCAGAATCATCTTTATCCTTAGATGAAGATGCTTCTGAACCTGGACCAGCCTTATAACTTGACTTAGATGAAGTGCTGAATGGAGAGTGTACCTTAGATGGATCAGGCTGATCCTGACAAGATTCCTCATCTAATCTAGCCATTAGCCTAATGTAAGCTTCATCTTCATCATCTGACTCTGAGGAGTATGAGTCAGCCCAGCTTTTCTCCTTCTTAGCAATGAAGGTATTCTCCTTCTTGCCCTTCTTATGATGGTAAATTTTCTCATCAGTCTCCTTCTTCTTCACAGGACATTCAGCAAAAACTTGCCCTGACTTGCTACAGAAAAAACATATAATCTTATTAGAAATCTGTTCACTATGTTTTGAGTCGTACCTTCCTTCCTTGGAATGTTTCTTCTTGGTTCTGTATTAGTCCTCCTTGTGTTGAAAGGAAGAAGAAGGTATGCTCCTCTACCCCTTCTTCTTCATCAGCTTCAGAAACTGCCTTGAAAAGGCAGCAAATTCCTCATCAGACATATTGCATTCTGATGTCTCTTGATGTGAATCATCAGACTCATCTAGCCTTCTTGGGAGAGAAGGATCTTCTCTTTTCTCCTCTTGAAACTATCTGCCTTGAACGCCACAGTTGATTCTTTGGCCTGAGCTTTGCTAGTCTTCTCTTACTCCTTCCTTAAGTCAGCTGCATTTCATATGATAACAGCTTCCCAAACAAAGTGGATGGTGGAGTCTCTGCCAGATTTTCCACTTCTCTAATGGCACATATCTTAGTGTCTCAGTCTCTAGTAAGAGACGTAAGAAACTTATCATTTAGCTCATAGTTACTAAAGACTCGGCCATAGGTCCTTAGCTCATTTACAATTCTAAATAACCTTTCATAGCAACTAGCTATGGTCTCCTCCTTGATCTGCCTGAATGCCTCATACTCTTGAATGAGCATAGCATTCCTATCATCTCTAACTTTCTCAGTACCCTCTATATATATCACCAGAGTGTCCTACATTTCCTTTGAGGTTTTACAGTGCACCATGTTTTGAAAAGTGGAGTCATCTATGACACTAACTATAATATTCTGTGCCCTCTTATCCATAGCAACGAAGATGATTTCATCTCTAGTCATTTCTGCATAACTCTTAGTTATCTTGACATTTGCATTAAGAACAAACACTTTCACTGGAATGAATGGTCATTCTTATACTGTAACATAAATCCTAGGGTCTGATGCTTCCATAAACAATCTGACCCTTTCTTTCCAGATTCCAAAATTTTCTTTCTTACATAGAGGAAGCTTCATAGAACCTAGTTCCTTATGATTCTCTCCTGAACCCATATTTATCTTTTCTCGGCTACCCTTTGAGATCTACTCAAACTGTTAAGCCTTTCTTCAGCAACCTCCCTCGGATCCAACTTGAAATTCTTTGAATGCATGGGTAGCAAATCATCTAGAGGGGGGTGAATAGGTTTTTGAGCTTATTAGTAACTTGTAACCTTTATCAGATTATGTTGTATGTTATAATATGATTGCTAATGCTTTCAAGATAATTACCCAGATGACACAGTAACTTTATAGTGGTTCCCTAGTACATCTACCATCCCTCCCACCTTCCTAACAGAATGTTAGACAAGGCACTTCTCCAATAACTTGGCTCCTCAGTGAATACAACACGATCGCATTGGATCACACAGTCTCCACAAAGACCTACAACACAGGCACTCAACCCAACCACACAGTAATCACCTAATCACCTCCTACAGGCAAAAATGCCCCACAACACAGGCTGAGAAAAACATCCCTATCACACAGATCTAAGACTGCATCTTACCACTCAGATCTATACCAGATCCTACACTCAGCCTTTATAACTTAGGATTACAATACAAATCTCACCAGTTCTAACTCTCAGCCTTTATAAACTAGGCTTACAAAATAGTTCTTAACCAGATCCTACAGAGATTGAATTTGATATTAAAATAGATTAGACTCTAGAGATTGATTCTCTGAGCCTACAGCTTCTTGAACTGAGAGAATCTCAGCCTAATTTTCTTCTCAGCAGCAAGGATGAAGATCTTCCAAAATCTAATACTTGTGCTGGAATCGACTCAATCAACTAACCTATTTTGGCAGAAATTGAATTGATTTGCCTCTCCTTCTGTCCTGAGAAAACCCTGAACTGATTTCTTCTTCACCGATCCTGAAATTGATCTTCAGATTAGGCTCTGTATGGATCGAGAAGTCACTTCAGCTAGGGCTGGCCTTGGCAGTTTCTTCTTCCTCAGAGAATATCTCTGATCTTGTTATAGCAAATGTTGATTGCCGCAGCTAACTTAGAAACCCTTCAGACTCATCGATTTGATCTTTTTATTTCTGCAACAATGGCAGGGGAAGAAGATGAAGTCCCGCTCTTCTGTTTCTTAATGAATTGATCTCTCAGAAACTTGTCTCAATCCATATCTCCTTCTCTATTTATAATCCAATCATCCAGGGAGATGATTGACACATGTCATTACTTTAACGATTGATTATATCCTTAATTTTACAGAATGAGACTGACGGTGATGTTAGTGATGAGTTGCAGCTCTTCCATGATCATTTTAGAATTTTGTTGACTTTTATTGACTTTGCTGACATCAGTCATTGTAGACTTAGAAAATTTCAGACAACTACCCAGGTGTTGAGTGCGTTGAGTGAACAAGCTTTAATCAACGAATCTAGACTTAAAATATTTCCTTCTCTGCAAGGAGTTGAGTGAGTAAGATCCACTCAACGCTTTTTAATTTAGTCAACTCCTCAACTTGTCCAGGCGTTGAGCGCGTTAAGTGTATAAGCTTCACTCAATGCTTTTTGCCTTAGCTTGATCTACAACCCATTCTACATCCTTGGTGTTGAGAGTGTTGAGTGTATAAGCTTCACTCAATGCTTTTTGCTTTAGCTTGATCTTCAGCGCTTTCTGCAAATATGGCGTTAAGAGTTTTGAGTGAACTGGCTTCACTCAATGATTCTGGACTTAGAAAAAATTCTGCTCTGCATGAAGGCATTGAGTGTGTTGACTACACTCAATGATTCTGGACATAGAAAAATTCTGCTCTGCATAAAGGCATTGAGTGTGTTGACTACACTCAACGCTTTCTCCCTTCGGCGTTGAGTATGTTGACTACACTCAACGCTTTCTCCCTTCGGCGTTGACAGCACAATATGACTCAATGCTTTCTCCCTTTGGTGTTGAGTGAACTGACCTCACTCAATGCTATTGTACTTCGAGAGAATTTTCTGCCTATTTTCTAAGGCCTTGACTGAATCAACATGACATTGAGTGAACTGGCTTCACTCAACCCTTTTGGATTTAGTCAAATTTCTTTGATAGATTTGTTTTGGCTTTTATAGAATTAGCATGGCTTTGAGTTATCATGTTTCACTCAACTCTTTTGGACTTAACTAATTTTATGTGACAAATTTGTTTTGGCATTGACAGAAATAGCATGACTCAATGCTTTTGGCTATATGACATTGAGTGAGCTGACTTCACTCAACGCCTGTGGACTTAGCCACTTTTCTGCCTTACCAACACTTAAAGCTTTGATTGCATACCCTCTCTCAGCGTTGTTAGTTGTATGGCGTTGAGTGAACTGGCTTCACTCAATGCTGGTGGATTTAGTCATTTTTCTGCACTGTCACTGGCTTCTGGATCATCTGGCATTCAGTGAGCTTGCTTCACTCAACGCCTCTGGACTTTGGAAATTTCTTTCCTTTTTAGTCAGCTTCTTTTAGTCCACCTATCAATGTCACTTGGACCACCTGTCCAATCAATATGACATAGACTAACCTGCATGAACTTAAACATACATCAAATACAACTATGTGTATATCATTGACTTGTTTGACTTCTTACAATTCTGGGACATTAGGATCAATGGACCCAACAATCTCCCCCTGGTTGAAAAAGTCAAAACACCAGTTGACCTTTGTCAATGATATACACTAACATATACATCAACAATATACAACAACATATTAACATAGGAGAGTTAAGAGTTACCACTCTCCCATTTTTTATGCAAGGTTCACCTTTTCCCTCAGAACACCACCTGCTCCCCCTGTTTTGCTGCATTGACACCTAGTCACACCTTCTCCAACTTTTTGACTTCTTCAGGCAGAGGGAGAAGTTGTCCATCTGTGATCATCTTCTCCCTTTTCTGATTACAGATAATCAACTGGTGCTGAACTTGCTCCCCCTCAACAAGAGCATCTTCTACCAAGAATTTGGATATTCCAGCCTTGATACCATTTTTTGGTCTTCACAACCTGCATGATGATGTAGTTCTTGCAATAAACCAACATGAAGATCAACTAAAGCTATATCAAGTTCAACATACCCAACTCAAACTTAAAGATGTTGAGCATTGCTTCATCTTGTGGCTTGGTGAAGATATCAGTCACTTGCATGTCTATTGGGACAAACTCAAGACTAATATCCTCATATTCCACATGCTCTCTTATAAATTAATATCTAATCTCTATATTCTTAGTCCTGCTATGTGAGACAGGATTCCTAGCTATAGAGATTGCACTAGTAGAGTCACAGAATAAAGAAATTCTACTTAACTGAATGTTATAATCCTGAAGTTGACGCTGTATCCACAGCAACTGTGCGTAGTTGCTCCATGCAGGTATATATTCTAATTCTACAGTGGAATTAGAAACACTTGTTTGCTTCTTGCTGCTTCATGACACTAGTCTTTTCCCAGAAACTGACAGGAGCCTGTTGTGTTTTTCATGTCTTCTCTACAGCCTGTAAAGTCTGCATCTGAAAATCCTATTGGTTCAAAATACCTATTCTTAGGGTACCAAAGACCAAGATCTATTGTGCCCTTCAGATATCTCAAAATCCTCATTGCAACAGAGTAATGAGATTATTTAGGGCATGCTTGATATCTAGCACATACACATGTTGCATACATAATATATGTCCTACTAGCAGTTGGATATAGAAGAGAGCCAGTTATCCCTCAATACAAAGTTTGATCACCAGGCTTCCCTACCTCATCTTTGTCTAAAGACATAGTTGACTCCATGGGAGTTTTCATGGTGGAGGCATTCTCCATCCCAAATTTTTTAATCAACTCCCTGGTAAACTTAGACAGGGATATGGATAATCCATTGTAAGCCTGTTTTACTTGGAGATCCAAGAAGAACTTAAGTTCACCCATACTGCTCATATCAAACTTCCCTTGCATAAGTTTGGTAGACTTTTGCAAAGGTTGTCACCAGTAGATCCAAATATAATGTTATCAACATATATCAAGACTAAGATGATCTTGCCCTTGGATTCTCTTAGAAATAAGGTCCTGTCTATCTTCCCCCTTGAGAATTTGTTCTTAATGAGGAGGCTAAAAAGGGTCTCATACCTTACTCTAGGAGCTTTTTTCAACCCATATAAAGTTTTTCTAAGTTAATAAAAAAAATTAGAATGGTTAGGAATAACAAAACTTGGAGGTTGTTCAACATAAACTTCCTCCTTCAAGTCTCCATTCAGGAAAGCTGACTACACATCCATCTGGTAGACTCTGAATCCTTTGTATATAGCAAATTCAAGGAATAATCTGATGGTTTCTAATCTTGCTACAGGGCCAAAGGTTTGATCAAAGTCAATACCATCTTCCTATCTGTACCCCTGAGCTACCAGTCTAGCTTTATTCTTGGTTATAATGTCATTTTCATCAAGTTTATTCCTAGAGATCCACTTCATTCCAATAATATTATGTACTTCTAGTCTTGGAACTAGCTTCCAGACCTTATACCTCTTAAACTGGGTCAATTATTCTTACATAGATACAGACCAAAACTAATCCATGTTTGCCTCTTCAAACTTTTTAGGCTCTACTTGTGATATGAAATTGGAGTACATTGATGTGTTGAGACAACTGCACCTTGTCACTACACCATGACTTGCATCACCAATGATCTGGTGGCCTGGATGATCCTTCAAATGCCTGACTACTGGAGCCAGCCTTCCTTCAGCATTCTGTGCTTCAAAGTCTCCATCATGTTGAACATCATCCACTTCCTATGAGCCTTGTGCTTCCTCTGGAATCCACATACTTTCATGTTTGTCTTGGACTATAGGTTTAGATTCCTTAATAGTTAGTTTGTCCATGATCACTTTTGTGCCCGCAGGATTAGAAAAGGAGCTTTAAAGCTCATTGGTAATCATGTTTGATTCATTAAACACTACATTAACTTACTCTTATACAACTTGACTTGTTAAGTTGTAGATCCTATAGGCCTTACTATGATTATTGTACCCAACAAAGATCCTTCATAGGACTTGACAGCAAACTTAGTTATATAGGATTTCTTATTGTTAAGCACATAGCATTTGCTCCCAAAAATTCTAAGATATGTTAGGTTTGGTTTTTTGCCCTTCAATATCTCATAAGGAGTCTTTTTATGGCTCTTGGTGATAAAAGCCATGTTGAGGACATGACAAGAAGTGTTTACTGCCTCAGCCCAAAAATATTCTAGGAGAGATGTGTCATTCAGTAATGTCATACCAGCTTCTATGAGAGTCCTATTCTTCCTCTAAGATATCCCATTTTGTTGGGGTGTTCTTGGAGAGGAAAACTCTTGTTGAATCTCAAGTTCTTCACAAAACTTTCTCGTGCATTCAGATTGAAACTCAGTTCCATGATCATTTCTGATTCTGAACACAAAACTGTTCAATTCATTATGTATTTGTTTGATAAATATCTTGAAGACATCAGGGGTTTCAGTCTTTTCCATAAAAAGAAAACCCAAGTAAATCTGAAAAATTCATCAACAACCACAAAGCTGTAGACTTTCCTAGCAAGACTATGAACTCGCATAAGACTAAATAAGTCTATATGCAGGAGGTACAAACACGTCACAGAGTCTTTAGTCTCAATGCTTTTAAAAGAAGCTTTGGTCTGCTTGCCCTTTTGCAATGCAGAGCAAATGCCTTCTTTAGTGCATACAATTTTAGGACCATTTTAACTAGCTCTTTACTGAAGAGCTTGCATATGGTCATATAGTTCAAATGAGCTAGCCTCTTGTGCCATTTGACATAGTGCGTGGATTTCACATTTGCAACTAGGCATATGGGAGAGTTTGAATTTAGACAAAGAAAATTTAAACAATACACATTCCCACTCTTAGTGACTGTCAAGATGGCCTCTTGGTCACTTGACTTATTAATGTGGCACTCATCCTTGTGGAATGAAATGTCATAACAAAGATCACATATTTGGCTTATGCTTATAAGGTTGTGTTGCAACCCTTCCACATAAGCTACTTTTGTGAAAGTGACTAAGCCATTTGAAATCTTACCATAACCTCTGGTAATCCCTTTGTTTGCTCCACCAAAGATCACCTTTGGTCCATCCTTCACTGTAATGAACTCCCTCAAATCTCTCTTTATTCCAGTCATATTACTAGAATAACTACTATCTAAGTACCATATAGGGGTATGAAAACTTGGACTAACCTGCAAAAAATATTTATTTTACCTTAGTACTACAATATTTATTGGATCCTAGGTGTATGTTAGTCTTAAAATGAACATGTCTACCAGCAATTTTTCTGACTGGAAGACTTACTTTAGCTTTGGTGTTTCCCTTGATTCCAACTCCTCTATTATTTTTCTGAGAGGTGAAAGAGTCAATAATGGGCAACACTGTATTGGGCTAAGAAAAACTTGCCACAATTCTCTTCTCTCTTTGGAGCATTTCTTCGAGTTCCCTAATAAGACCATTCTTATACTTTATAGTGTCTATCTGTATAATAGTAATATTCTTCAACTGACTGACTTCCCTTATTTTTTGTTGCAGTATGACTGCTGTCTCAGAATGCTGGGAAGCAGAAATCTGTAGAGATGCAATCTCTTGAGCCTACTTTTTAGTCAGTTGCTTACTTCTTTTAAATACTTACAGAAGTTCACCATACTTATCAATCACTTGATTGATATCAATATCAGATTCAGAATCACCTTCATCCTTAGATGAAGATGCTTCTGAACCCGGACCATTCTTATAACTCTACTTAGATGAAGTGCTAAATGGAGAGTGTATCTTAGATTGACCCGGCTGATCCTGGCAAGATTCCTGATCTAATATATCCATCAGACCAATATAGGCTTCATCTTCATCATCTGACTCTGAGGAGGATGAGTCAATCCAACTTTTCTCCTTCTTAACAATAAAGGTTTTCTCCTTCTTGCCCATCTTATGATGGCAATTTTTCTCATCAGCCTCATTCTTCTTCACAGGACATTCAGCCACAACATGCTCTAGCTTGCTGCAGCAAAACAAATAATCTTATTAGAAATCTATTTACTATGTTTTGAGTCATACATGTCTTCCTTGGAAGGATTTCTTCTTAGTTTTATAGTAGTCCTCCTTGTGTTGAAAGGAAGAAGATGGTCTGCTCCTCCACCCCTTCTTCTTCATCAGCTTCAAAAACTGCCTTGAAAAGGTAGCAAATTCCTCATCAGACATATTGCATTTTGATGTCTCTTGATCTGAAACATCAGACTCAGCTAGCCTTCTTAGGAGAGAAGGATTCTTATCTTTGCTTCTCTTGGAACTATCTGCCTTGAAGGCCACAGTTGATTCTTTGTCCTGAGCTTTGCTAATCTTCCCTTCCTCCTTCCTTACAGTCAGCTGCATTTCATATGACAGCAGCTTCCCAAATAAAGTGGATGGTGGAGTCTCTGCCAGCTTTGCCACTTCTCTAATGGTACATATCGTAGTGTCCCAGTCTCTAGTAAGAGACCTAAGAAACTTATCATTTAGCTCATAGTTACTAAAGACCCAGCCATAGGTCCTTAGCTCATTTACAGTTCTAAATAACCTTTTATAGCATCTAGCTGTGGTCTCCTCCTTGATCTGCCTGAAAGCCTCATACTCTTGATTGAGCGTAGACTTCCTATCATCTCTAACTTCCTCAGTACCCTCCATATATATATCACTAGAGTGTCCCACATTTCCTTTGAGGTTTTCAGTGCACCAGGTTCTGAAAAGTAGAGTCATCTATGAAACTAACTATAATGTTCTGTGCCATCTTATCCATAGCAGCCAAGATGATTTCATCTTTAGTCATTTCTGCATAACTCTTAGGAATCATGACATTTACATTAAGAACAGACACTTTCACTAGAATGAATGGTCCTTCTTATAATATAACATAAATCATAGGGTCTGATGCTTCCATAAACAATCTTACCCTTTTTTTCCAGATTCCAAAATTTTCTTTCCTGCATAGAGGAAGCTTCATTGAACCTAGTTCCTTATGGTTATCTCCTGAATCCATACTTATCTTTTCTCGGCTACCCTTTGAGATCTACTCAGACAATTAAGCCTTTCTTAAGCAACCTCGCTCTAATACCACTTGAAAGTCTTTGAAAACAAGGGTAGCTAATCACCTATAGTAGGGGATGAATAGGTTTCTTGAGTTTTTTAGTAACTTGTAACCTTTATCAGATTATGCTATGTGTTATGATATGATTGCTGATACTTTCAACATTATTACCCAGTTGACACAGTAACTTTATAGTGGTTCCTCAGTATATGGGTACATCTACCATCCCTCCCGCCTTTCTAACAGAATGTTAGACAAGGCACTTCTCCAATAACTTGGCTCCTCAGTGAATACAACACGATCACATTGGAACAAACAGTCTCCACAGAGACCTACAACACAGGCACTCAGCCCAACCACACAGTAACCACCTGATCACCTCCCACGGGTATAAATGCCCCACAACACAAGCTGGGAAAAATAGCCATATGACACAGATCCAAGACTGGATCCTACCACTCATATCTATACCAGATCCTACACTAAGCCTTTATAACTTAGGCTTACAATACACATCTCACTAGATCTAACTCTCAGCCTTTATAAATTAGACTTACAACACAGATCTTAACCAGATCCTATAGAGATTGAATTTAATATTGAAATAGATTAGACTCCAGAGATTGATTCTCTGAGTCCACAGCTTCTTGAACTGAGATAATCTCAGCCCAATTTTCTTCTCACTAACAAGGATGAAGATCTTCTAGAATCTGATGCTTGTACTAGAATCGACTCAGAAACTAATTCTGATCGTTCTGATGAAGAGGGAAGATCAAGAAAGATGGTCTTCAATCAACTAACATGTTTTGGCAAAAATTTAACTGCTCTACCGCTCCTTCTGTCCTTAAAAAACCCTGAACAAATTTCTTCTTCACTGATCCTGAAATTGATCTTCAAATTAGGCTCTGTTTGGATCGATAAGTCACTACAGCTAGGGCTGGCCTTGGCAATTTCTTCTTCCTCAGAGAATATCTCTGATCTTGTTGTAGCAGAAGTTGATTGCCACAACTAACTCAGAAACCATTCAGAATCGTCGATTTGATCTTCTTGTTTCTGCAACAATGGCAGGGAAAGAAGACGAAGTCCCGCTTTTCTATTTTGTAATGAATTGATCTCTTAGAAACTTGTCTCGCTCGAGATATCCTTCTCTATTTATAATCCTATCATCCAGCGAGATGATTGACACATATCATTGCTTTAACGGCTGATTATATCCTTAATTTTACAGAATGAGACTAACGGCGATGTTAGTGATGAGTTGCAGCTCTTCCACGATCATTTTGGAATTTTGTTAACTTTACTGTCGTCAGCCATTCTGGACTTATAAAATTTCAGACAAGTACCCAGGCGTTGAGTGAACAAGCTTTACTCAACGAATGTGGACTTAGAAAATTTCCTACTCAGCTAGGCGTTGAGTGAGTAAGCTCCACTCAATGCCTTTTAACTTAGTCAACTCCTCAGCTTGTCTAGGAGTTGAGAGCATTAAGTGTATAAGCTTCACTCAACATTTTTTCCTTAGCTTGATCTTCAACCCTTTCTGCATCCTTGACGTTGAAAGTGTTGAGTGTATAAGCTTCACTCAATGCTTTTTACCTTGGCTTGATCTTCATCCCTTTCTGAAACTCTGGCATTGAGAGCGTTGAGTGAACTGGCTTCCCTCAACGATTCTGGACTTAGAAAAAAAATTTGCTCTGCATGAAGGTGTTGAGTGTGTTGACTACACTCAACGATTCTGGACATAGAAATATTTTGCCCTGTATGAAGACATTGAGTGTGTTGACTACACTCAATGCTTTCTCCCTTTGGCATTGACAGCAGAATAATGACTCAATGCTTTCTCCCTTTGGCATTGAGTGAGCTGACCTCACTCAACGCTATTGTACTTAGGTAGAATTTTTTGTCTTTTTCCAAGGATTTGACTGAATCAGCATGGCGTTAAGTGAACTGGCTTCCCTCAATGCTTTTGGACTTAGTCAAATTTCTTTGACAAATTTGCTTTGGCTTTGACAGAACTAGCATGACGTTGAGTGATCAAGCTTCACTTAATGCTCTGGACTTAACCAATTTTCTGTGACAAATTTGCTTTGGCTTTGACAGAAAAAACATGACTCAACGCTTTTGGCTATATGGTGTTGAGTCAGTTGACTTCACTCAACACTTATGGACTTAGCTACTTTTCTGCCTTAACAACACTTAAAGATTTGATTGTCCGCCCTCTCTCAGTGTTGTTACCTATATGATGTTGAGTGAACTGGCTTCACTCAACGCCTGTGGACTTGGTCATTTTTCTGCACTATCACTGGCTTCTGGTTCATCTGGCATTGAGTGAGCTTGCTTCACTCAACGCCTGTGGACTTAGGTAATTTCCTGCCTTTTCGATCAGTCATCTTCTTTGAGTCCACCTGTCAATGTCACTTGGATCACATGTCCAATCAATATGATATAGACTAACCTACATGCATGAACTCAAACATACATCAAATACAACTATGTGTACAACATTGACTTGTTTGACTTCTTATAAATCTGGGACATTGGGATCAATGGACCTAACAATAGCTCTGGGGAGGGTGGAAAGGCTCACCAGAGCTTCTTTTCAGCAGGGAGGAGGGGTAAGAGGCTATAAATAATTGGGAGAGGGGCCTTCTCCCCTCCCCCATCAAAGTGGGATTAATCTCTCCTTAGGGAGGAATTAATCACCGCCATTCTAGCTATCCATGGACAGCTGGAGCTCGATCCCTGCTGCTGTAGAAGGAGTGAGGGGAAGAAACAATCCCAAGGGCCTTGGGCTTGGACTTGGTAGTGAGGGAGAGGGAAGGGAGAGGGAGAGTTGGGCCTATCTTGACCCATGGCCTATTATCCTCCCATTGCTAGTTGGTTTTAGTGGCCCAAGGGTAAGGGGGTGGGGGTAGGGCCCAAACAACCCATGGAGAGGAGGTGCATTCTTCTTTTGGAAAATTTTCAAAAAGAGAGAAAATAGAGGACCAAAGTCAACCCACGGATGGGTCCCCTCCATGCTAGTCAAAGTACGTTCAAGTCATCGGGTGTTGGTTCAAAGTTGGGGTGTAGTATCGTGATTTGTGTGCACACACTTTTTGGTGCACAATTATGCTTGATTTGACCATGGGTTGACCACCCGTCACTGAAATTGACTAGAACGAACTCGATTGACTTCGTATTGACCATACGAGTCCAATTCCACTGACCGAGGTCGAATAAGAGTTCATTGGCTAATTATCCAAAATCTGCACGTCGCAGCGTGCTAAAAATGGTCAAAGTGCTTATATCCGTCGTTAGACATCGGACTGTGATGCAATAAGTTACAATGTGTTCGTATTGACTATACGAAACCATAGGAACTGGACAGAACTTAAATCAGAGTTCTCTAGTCATTAACCAAAAATCTCGTTTTCGTGACGTTTTACGAGAAACGGTCATATCCACCATATGACCTCGGAATTCATCAGAATGAGTTCCAACATTTTTGTGTTGGTTATACAGAGGTATAGAAACTAACAGAACTCAATTTCGGAGTTTTCTAGCTCTATAAACCCTGTCTACGGTTACCTCCCACCGAGGTGTGGCCGTGGGTAGAGGTTTGGGTCACTTTTATTGGGCTCACTAGGGTTCTGGTGGCCCAATAAAAGTTCGGGATATTACATCACTTCCTTGCTGAAAGCACAACCAAAACACAATAGATCCAAAAGACAAAAAGGCAGTTCACTTCAAATAAAAGGGGCCTAACGGGCTACATCATCATGAAAAGCAAAAACGTACAACAATGCAACAATACGCCTACAAAAACAAAATAGGCAAATCGAAACAAACATTGTAAAAAGCGTAGTCCACAGGATCATCCCTCTATGGCAGCATCAACATCGTCTTCTGAGGCATCCTCCACACCTAGAGTGTCACGCTCAAGAAACCTCCGAGCAGCTCGAAACCCCTGGCCAAAGCCTAGGAAGTATGCGACATTGCGTTCGTCCTCCACGAGTGGGTCGACCTCCTTCGCCATCATCTTAGAGTGCTTCTTTTGCACGATACAAGGCTGCTCCATATCTAAGGCATGAGAGGCTCTAATCTCGGCCACCACAGCCTCCCGTACAGCCTCGACCTCCTCCCGTCCAGAAATTAGCTAAGCATTCTTTTTCTTCAGTTGCTCATATTTTACCTCTTGCTGGTACATCTCAGAGTCGGCCAGCTCGACACCATGGACTGGCTCCGTAAGAGTCTCCTCGATAGAGACCAACTTCTCACACAGAGCCAGGATCTTAGAATCAATGGCACTTAGCTTCGCTCGAAGCGTTCCGACCTCCATCTGGGAAAGGTATAATTTGAACTCTACATTAACTAGCAGTAAACAACTTCCTTCTTCTTTCTACGGGCCTCCGCCAACGAGTCCTCAAATATGGCCAACTTCATCCTTCGTACTTGCGTAGGTACCGTTCCACGAGAGAGAATTGTTGTGGGCTTCATCTAGCTGCAAATATAGAAAGCAAATTATTCCAATGCGCAAGACAAAAGAGGGGAAAATACTGGGGGCAACATGCATACCTTCCAAAGAAGCGCTTGTCGAGCAAATCATTCCTGCTCCTTCCCACTTCCCATCACCAACGGTGGCTCGAGGATCTCTCAAGAAATCGGCACGGTCGCGGGAGGCTCTGGGTTATCCCCAGTGTCCGCGGGCAGCAGATCAGCAACTAGGTTGTCTAAACAGTCGTCGACAACATTGATAACGACCTCAGGGGCAGTAGAGGACATCCCACCCTCTCCCTAATGCTGTGAAAAGTCCAACTACCTCTTCTTTCCATGCTCCAGCGGCGCGGCACAACTCCGCTCCACATCCGTCAAATGGCCCGCAAGAACTAGGCGCCTCTCAACAATAAATGCGCTGATCTTATGGAGAGCAGCGTCTAACTCTTGTGGATCTTCAAAGCCCAGCAATGAAGTAAAGTCATTCTCCTTCCCTGTAAGGCGGCAACATCGGTCAGGAGGATCCCGCCAAGTCTCAGGCAGCTTCCACAGCTTTTTAAATAACCCAAATTGCGTTCCACTATGATAATGGTTGTTGTTATCTTCAAATAACATCCACCTCATATTACTCCACACCTCGACCTGGTTGCCAGAGCTAAGGCGAACTTCACACCACTCGTGAAAGAGTCGAACTGACATCCGAGAGTCATGCTCCCGAAAGAAGCAAACCAGCCCCATAATCCTCGTCAGCCCCACAAAGGAACATTACATCACCGGGATGCCACAAAACTGAAATAATGCAACCGCCTCTTCCGTTGGAGGAAACTGAAAGCCCGCCTTTAGTGTTGGGTATTGTATCCACATTAACCCAGATTTGATGACGTTACCCTTGAACTAAGATGAATTAAGTTGTATTTGATGCTTTGGTTGAGTTATGTGTTTGCAGGAATCTAATGGCAAGTGTAGACCAATGTTAGTCTACAATGGGTCACCAAACACAGGACCATACAATGTAATCCCTCATTGTGTGATCCAAGGTGTTGAATCATGTGTAGTCTCTCTATTGGGATACACTTCATATTCAAGCACTAGGACTTATTAGAAAAGACTTGATGCTGGTCTCACCAAAGAGAAGAGAATTCTATCAAAGAAAATTTTACTAAGTGTTTTACTCGAGTAGTTCTATACCTACTCGAGTGAATAGCTCAGTTTATACTCGAGTAAAAATACTCTTACTCGAGTAAGGATGACAGATCCCGAGTAGTCAACTTATGGCTCTCGAGTAGTTAAGACAACTACTCGAGTAGTTTCCATCTTATTCTCGGGTTTACAGATTTTCTTCTCCAGATACATTCTAAGTAAATTACTCGAGTAGTACTTTACAGTACTCGAGTAGTTTATACTTTCTGTCTCGAGTTACAGAAGTCTGCACCTCGTATAATATTTATTTACTCGAGTAGTTCATTTATTACTCGAGTAGTTCAGTATTTATACTCGAGTAACCAGAATTTCTTCCCTCAAAATTTCTCTAAGTCAATTACTCGAGTACTATTTCCATATACTCAAGTAGTTCTTATCCTCTCGAGTAGTTCAACTTCATTACTCGAGTAACCCAGAATTCCAGTTCAGAAAATATTCCAAGTTCCTTACTCGAGTAGTTCATCTACTACTCTAGTAGCTCATTCTCATGTACTCGAGTAGTATTTCTTGTACTCAGTAGTCTAACTCCACTTCACGTGTAATTCCTTAAGTACTCGAGTAAGTCTTTTTGGTACTCGAGTAGCTGATCAACTTCTCAATTTTCTTCAAGATTATACTCGAATAGTTTTCTTCAGGTTACTCGAGTAACTGTCTCTAAGTAATCGAGTAGTTAATTTCATCTCTCTCGAGTAGTTATATAATGTACTCGAGTAGTCACTTCTTGACTAGAGTATATTACTTCAGTTTTTCTGAAAATTTTGTTATGTCCAGTTTAACAGATTCTTTAATGAGCCTTGACGTGATTGGTCCACGTGTCCCTCATTATGAATTAATTATGACAGATTTTCTCTGATCCTATATAAGGTCTTGTCAAACTGACAAACCCTAAGAAATTTCATCAGAAATTTTTGTAGCAGATTTACTCTCTAAGTTTTTTGTTCCTCTCTCTCTCTCCAAGAAGCCGCCGCCGCCGATTCTCATCCGGCTAGGGTTTTCATTTTCAGAGGATTCAGATTAAGAAGATTTTATAGATCGAGATTGCCACACAACTTCTCATATTCTATTCGATCGTGTAAAGTCAAGAAGATTCAGATCTGATCTTGCCGAGATTTTCTTCACCTCTCTGATAAAGCCGCAAAGTCTAGAAGAAGAAGATCTAGTCTGATTCTTGCAGATCTGACAAAGACTCTGTGTTTGTATTTCATAAACATTTATTTCATTATTGTAGGAGAAGTTTTCTCCGAGTGTAGGAGCTTTTGACTCCGAGATTGTAGGAAATTTCATCTTCCGAGTGTAGTTCCGCTTTGTGGATCGATATTGTAGGAACGTTGTTCCGAGACATAGGATTGGTTTTTCAATCTGATATGGTGGAGTAGCCGAGTCTAGTTTATTGCTAGATGGGTGAGGGAAAGTGGATGTACCCAAGATTGGGGAACCACTATAAATCTTGCTTCATCTGTGAATGCTTGGTGGATAGTTCTGTGCATAGATCTATTTTTTTCCGCAAAAAGACGCACATATCACCTATTCACCCCCCTCTAGGTGATTTATATAGACAACTAATAACTTTCAATTGGTATCAGAGGGAGGTTGATCATTAAAGAGTTAACACCTTGATCAGATCTTTCAATAGTTGTCTTTTGAGATCTACCAAACATGGACAAAGCTAAAGATTTTGTCAAGCTTCCTCTGTGCACCAAGAACAATTTTTCCATGTGGAAAGAGAGAATAAAATTCTTTATGGAAGTTGTGGATCCGAGGATTTTCATGATAGTTGAAGAAGGTCCTTACATTCCCATGACAATCTCCATAATAGATCCAACCAAGAAAGTTCCAAAGAAACAAATGGATCTAGATAAGGACGAGATTGCACTTGTGTCATTAGATAAAAAGGCCAAAAAAATTATAGCAAGTGTAGTCGATGACTACATGTTGCAAAACTTGATCCACTGCCAGTCTGCAAAGGAGATGTGGCAGTCTCTAGTTACCTTGATGGAAGGTATAGAAGAAGTGAGGGATGATAGAAGATCCCTTCTAAATCAAAAGTATGAAGCCTTCCGACAAGGAAATAAGGACTCCATTGCTGATAGATTTGAGAACTTCTTCAAGATAGTTAATGGCCTAAGGTTCTATGGCAGAGTATTCACTAATGGAGAATTAAATGACAAGTTCTTGAGATCCCTAACTAAGGAATGGGATAACAAGGTCTGTGCCTTCAGGGAGTATGGAAAACTAGCCGAGACAGACCCACAGAATCTCTTCGGGAAGCTTATGTCATATGAGCTTTAGCTTAATACCAGAAAGGTTGAAGAAGAGAAGAGTAGTTCTGCATTCAAAGAGAAGTCTGTTGCTTTAAAGGCAGAGACCTCAAAGAAGTCAAAGGCTGCTCCTCCTACTCCAGCTCAAGTAGAAAGTGAAGAAGAAACATCAGAGCCAAGTACCTCAGGCTCTGAGCTATTTGAAGGAGAGTTCTCACTACTCTCACGACTGTTCAAGAAATTCTTGAACAAGAAGAAGCACTGGAAAGGTAAGGATGCATCTTATAGAATATCATGATGTGATGGTGACCGTTAAAGAAAAGGCTCAAGTAGCCTCGACAGGTATACTCCTAAATAGAATAAACATATTTCAACTGACATTATTTGCTACTACTGTAATAAGCCAGGACACGTCATTGTTGACTGCCCCCATAAGAAGAAGGAGGGTGGAAGAAGAGAGGAAAATAAGTCCTCATACAACAAGAAGAGGACAGAGAAGAGCTTAATAGCCAAAAATGGAAAGGCTCTTAGTGACTCCGACTCATCAGAGTCGAGTGAAGAAGAAGAAGCCTATTTTGGGCTTATGGCTCAGACAGATGACGAACAAGAGCCCCAGTTCACTGGGAAGGTAAACTCTCACACTCCTCTTTCAGAATCTAAAGTTTTTGAGCATGATCATGAGGACAGCTCTTCTGACGATGAGTCTGAACTCATGGCCCAATATAAGGAGTTGATCATGGATTACGACAAATGTCGCTGAGTCGTGAAAACTCAGGATAAAGAGATAAAGTCTCTAAAAGCTAAATAGAGCATATTGAGAGAAGAAGTCGCTAAGACTTACTCACTCAAAGCGAACTTCAATAATGCTATTGAAGAATACAACAAAGCTCTTGAGCACCTTGATCTAAAGGAGAAAATCATCAAAGAGTTGGAAGAACAACTCGTTGTTGAGAGAAAACTTGTTGAAAGTTTCTCGAAGCCTAAGACTGTTCTTCCATTCGTTGCTGAATTCTCAACAAAGGCTAAGGGTACTGGACTAGGCCATGAAGAAGCTCCTAGCAAATCTTCTTGGAGAAATAAGGCCCAACGGAAGAATAAGGCCGCCAAAAAGGCCTTGGCCAAAGAGAAGGGGAAAGCCCCTCAAGATCAGACCTCTTTCAAAAAGGTCATATTTCCATCAAATGAGTTTGATCTTGACTCATCCTACGGACACTTTTCTAGGCCTACCTATGTAGAGCCAAAGTCCCGTTATAAAGGATGGACTCGCACCAGAAATTTTGGTGAAAGTGTCTTTAAGGCACCTTATGAAGAAGTGATTCTTCAGAGTTATGACCCTTTCAATCATGGTCATAACTTCAGGAAAGCACCAAAGACAAAGCCCGTTGTTGAAAAGCCAATAAAGGAGAAGAAATCATGTGATTTTCATCATCTTGAAGCATCTTCTTCCAATAATGCTGCCCCTACCAGACCAAAACTTCAAAAGGTCAAGCAGGAGAACATAAGGCAAAGATACAACAGATTTGACTGTTGGTGTTGTGGCAAAATTGGTCACTTTGCCATCGATTGCTGGTTTAATCCCGAAATGTTGTAACCCCTCATGTTGGCAAAATGAGAAAGACCACTCCAAATGCTAATATTCGTAGGGGGAGTGTTCTAACCCAAGACCAAGGACCCAAACATATTTGGGTTCCTAAGGCAAATTGATTGTGATTGCAGGTATGTCCAAAGGCTACTAAAACGCCAATCTGGTCTTTGGACAGTAGATGCTCTCTGCATATGACCGGGACTAGAAGCCTACTTCAGAACTTCTCTCCAGTCTTGAATGGACAAAAGGTTATCTTTAGAGGCTCAGACCGTGGAATCACTAAAGGATACGGTATGATTACTAATGGTAGTGTATCTTTTTCAGATGTAGCTTATGTTAAAGGATTGGAACACAATATTATAAGCATAAGCCAACTCTGTGATAAAGGATACATAGTTGAGTTTCACGCTGATAAGTGCTTGATAAAATCTGTTAACAATATGGAAACGATTCTATCCGGCACTCGAAGCAGAAACATATTTTGTTTAAATTTCATTTGTATAGACTCTTCTACATCAGTATGCTTTTTAGCAAAAAAATAGTGCATCTCTTGGTGACCAATGACACAAGAGACTAGCACATATTAATTCCAAAACTATTAATAAATTATTTTTAATGAACTTAGTATGTGATGCCCCAAATCTCAAGTACGACAAAGATAGAACTTGTCATGCATGTGTAAAAGTCAAGCAAACAATGGTTACCTTTAAAAGCATTATCGGCAAAGATTCTAATAGATGTTTACATCTACTGCATATGGACTTGTTTGGTCCACTATAAATTAGAAGTTTGGGAGGTAAGGATTATGCGTTAGTAATTGTTGATGATTACTCACGCTTTGCGTGGGTGTTCTTTCTGAAACACAAGTAAGATACCTTCAACATCTTTACTAATTTTATCAGGCAAGTCCAAAATGAATACAACTGCTCCATAGTCAAAATCAGAAGTGACAATGAAATAGAATTCAAGTCTAGGGCCATGACAGAATTTTGTGAAAGCTTGGGTATCTTTCATGAGTTTTCCTCTCCTGGTACTCCGCAACAGAATGGACTGGCCGAGAGAAGGAATAGGACACTCATAGAGGCTTGCAGGACCATGTTGAGTGATGCCTCACTACCAGAATATTTCTAGGCTGAAGCCATCAATACTGTATTCCACGTGCAAAATCGAGCACTCATAAACAAAAATCACGATAAGACACCTTACGAACTTCTAAAGGGCAGGAAACCAACTGTCTCTTATTTTAGAATTTTTGGTTGTAAATGCTTCGTGCTTAACAATGGTAAGTATCATACTACCAAGTTTAGCGAAACGAGTTTTGAAGGTATTTTTGTAGGATATAGTAGCCATAGTAAGGCATACAGGATATTCAATAGAAAAACCCTATTCATAGAAGAATCAATACATGTTGTATTTGATGAGATGAGCTTATTGCAAGGCAACTCTTCTAGTGTGCTTACTAAAGATGCAGTTATAAAGTTAAAAGAACTCAGCTTGGATGAACTATCTGAAGACAAAGGTGAAAAGTTCATCAAGATCACCACTCCAACCCCTATTGGAGATGTTGATGATCCAGATGAAGAAATTGTGCAAGATGATGAAGTCACTCCAGTGATTGAAGAGAACCCAGATGCAAGAACTCTAGAGCTTAGACATCTGAAGGATCACCCCATATACCAGATCATAGGAGATCCCTGGGATGGTGTCAGAACTCGTAGAGGTACAACTAACGAAAATTTTTATCTAAGCTTTCTCTCGCAAGTTAAACCAAAGAAGTTTAAGGAAGAAAACTCAGACGCATCGTGGATAGTGGCAATGGAAGAAGAACTAAATCAGTTCAAGCGCTGCAAGGTATGGAAACTTGTTCCAAGACCCAAGGATAAGAACTTTATCGGGACAAAATGGGTCTACAGGAACAAGATGGACGAGGATGGAACGATCATAGAGAACAAGTCCAGACTCGTCGCGAAAGGTTATCGTCAAGAAGAAGGAATCAACTTCGACCAGACATACGCTCCAGTGGCAAGGCTGGAGGCAATAAGGTTATTCCTAGCATATGCTGCACTTCAAGGCTTCACTGTCTATCAAATGGATGTGAAGTCTGCCTTCCTTAATGGTGACATAAAGGAAGAGGTGTATATGGAACAACCTCCAGGTTTCGTTGATTCTAGCTTTCCTGATTACGTTTATTTGTTGCATAAAGTTTTATATGGTCTGAAACAAGCTCCTCGAGCTTGGTATGAGACGATGTCTAGCTTTCTACTTGAGAACAAGTTCACAAGGGGAAAGATAGACAAGACATTATTTCTTAGGGGAAAAAAAGGCAAGATTTTGCTAGTGCAAATCTATATCGATGACATTATTTTTGGCTCTACTGATGACAACCTCTGCAAGAAGTTTTCAAAACTTATGCAAGGGAAGTTTGAAATGACCAGTATGGGCGAGCATAAGTATTTCTTAGGGCTTCAAGTGAAACAATCTGAAGATGGAATTTTCATCTCGCAGACCAAGTTCATTAAAGATTTGATTAAGAAATTCGGAATGGAGAACGCAACCTCGATGAGGACTCCAATGGGTTCAACTATGTCTCTAGACAAGGATGAAAAAGGGAAATCTTTTGATGAAATCAAGTACAGAAGCATAATTGGATCCTTGCTCTACCTTACTGCCAGTAGACCTAATATAATGTTCTCAACATGTGTCTGTGCTAGATTTCAGGTGAACTCTAAGGAATATCACTATGCTACTGCAAAGTGGATTTTTAGATACCTTAATGGTACGCCAAATCTTGGCTTATGGTACCCAAGAAGTAATGATAGCGAGCTAATAGGTTTTTCAGATGCAGATTTTGTAGGGAGCAAAGACGATAGGAAAAGCACTTCCGGGACATGCCAATTCTTTGGAAGAAGGCTTATCTCCTGGAGTAGCAAGAAGCAGAACTATGTAGCAATCTCAATGGCTGAGTCAGAGTACATCTCTGCAGGAAGTTGTTGTGCACAGCTGTTATGGATAAAGAATCAATTTGAAGATTATAACATGAAGTTCCAGAAGATTACATTGTTTTGCGACTCTTCCCGCGCAATTGCAATAGCCAACAACCCAATCTCGCACAGCCAGACAAAGCATATAGAGCTAAGATATCACTTCATCCAGGAGCCTGTGGAGCATGGGGACATAGACCTTCAATATGTCTCTACAGACAGGCAGATTGTAGATATTTTCACGAAGCCGCTGGACGAGACCAAGTTCTCTTTCTTCAAAATAGAACTTGGAATGCTCAACAAATAAGATTAAAGAAGATGGTTTCTCAAGAAGGCTTAAAGTTCAAGGATTTGTCAAAAGTTGGAATTATGCAAAATTCTAACTCCTTAACTCGAGTAAGAAGCAACCCACTCGAGTAAGAATATGACCTACTCGAGTAGTCCACTTGACCTACTCGAGTACCAGAATGACCTACTGGAGTATCTCAACTCACCTAATCGAGTACTTCAGCATACTTACTCGAGTATTTCTAGACAAATCTACTCGAGTACCTCATTTCATCTACTCGAGTAATATCAACTCACTCAAGTATATGCCGAGACATTTCTTTTCCTGATTCAAATTTTCTTATACGCAACCCGAGGCTTATGCCGCCACTTCTAAGGTATGATTTCATCATTTCCATTTTCTTTAGACATAAACCTAGTGTTATATAAATAAGAAATTCCATCAATGTTCTACACGAAATCATTTCCGCTCTCGAGTAGTCGACTGTCTCTTTGCCTTCCATCAGCAAGTTGTAGAGCCACGCCATTTCTTTCTCCCCGGCGGAATTTTCCAAGGGTTTCTGAATCATGGTCGCCTCTTCAAAAATTGGAGTTGGTTCAGAATTAGTTGCCGCCGGGATTGCCGAACTTTCCGATGACTTTCATAACCTGATGATCCTACTCGACACCACCGGCCTCACCTTCGTTCTCCAAGAACCTTGTAGAATCCTCTTTCCAGAAGTTGCCGAGTTCTTCAGAAATATCAAGGTTAAGTGTCATGGTGTCGTTCTAAAATGAAAAGTCAAAGGTATCAAATTCAAGCTTACAAAAACCTCAGTTTCTTAACTTCTTTGATTACCGGTTGTAGATGAAGATGATGATCTTGGGGAAGAAGAATCAGATAGGACTTGCTTATTTTGTGGTATTTCTACAGCTGCACAGTACATCAAAAGGTCAGATATGAATGTTGAAGGGAAATTATTGGTTGATATCATTGGAAAGTCCTTCTATGCAGTACCAACTATATCAGAGACATTCCTCTTTACTTCTTTGACAACATGCAAGCCATAGTCTGCAGGAAGTGTTTCCAGTTTGGCATGATGATCCTGGACAAAATTAAAGACAGCATTAAAGCCCCTAATTATGCCAGAATCATTTCTCTACTCCTTCATGAACTCAACCCAGAAATCTTCAGTTTCTCCAAAGGGCCTATTCTTCACCATATGAAGAAAGTCTCTATTTTCTCTATACACAGATGGGAATTGAAGCTGTAGAATCCAACACAAGCTGCAAAAGGTCAAGAAATACCAGCCATAGAGGACAGGACCCCATATCCCTCTCCATCTCAGGTCCCCATCTCCTCTGGTACACCTATTGAGGGGGAGACTGCCCCTTCTATCCCAGCAAGGATTCCTACACCCCCAGCAATAACTCTTCCACCTCCTCAAACTCCAGAAGAGATTCCAACTGATCAACAACTTCAAGAAACTCTCCTCTCCACAAAAGCTGTTATCAATGAGATGATAGAAGAATTGACTGCAAATGATCTTCCTCCTCCTCTCCCTCCAAAAGAAACTGAAAGAATTAGTGCCTAACCACCTAGAGGGATGGTGAATAGGTGTAATTCCTTTTTTCTTTTTAAGGCAGAAAATCTACCTAGTTAAATAACAAGAAACTACAAATTTCTACAGCTAACACAGCACAGCATTCACAGAAACATTCAATCACAGAGTGCACACAGTTTTTATAGTGGTTCCCCAAGGTCTGGGTACATCCACTTTCCCCCTTCGCCTATCTAGCAGTGTACTAGATTCGGCCTAACTTCTTCTCTTCACCTCAGATCCTTAGATCTTACAACTCAGAACCCAACAAGGCTCCTACAGCTCAGGCAATCTGCCCTACCTCAGCCTTCAACAAGGCCTACACTCAGAGATCACAATCTCCTACAACTCAGGCTCACAGCCCTACCTCAGCCTTCAACAAGACCTACCACTCAGAGAAAATATACTCCTACACTCAGACTTTATAAACACCGGCTTACAACTCAGATCTATAAAGATACTATAGAAATTTGATTTAATAAAGTAATTAACCACCACTCAGATAGAGAGAGAAGGGATGGATGGCTTCTTGATCAGTTCTTGGAAGAATCTGATGGCAGAGAACAACCTCTCTTAGCTTTCTTCAAAGCTTCTTGAATCTGAATTCAGTAGGGTTGAACTCTTGTGAAGTTGATCTTCTATCGGCTTCTGACTTAAGATTCAGATCTCGATCCGAATCTTTCTTGGCAGCCTGGTTCAGCAACTGCACTTCAGTAGATGGAGCTCTCTCTCTCCAACTTCTTCTTTTTTCTCTTTCTTTTTAATTCTGTATAAGTTTGTGTTGTGTCTTCTTCTTGTCATCTGTTGAAGGAGACAGCCTTTATATAGTCTTCCTCCATGGTAACCGACTGATCCGGTTTCCAACAAACTTCTGACAGCTTTGACAGTTGCAGTAGACCGGTTGGTAACGACATCTGTCAAGTCATCCCGTCACTTCTTGAAATATTGTCTCTGTCTGAAAGTGTCGATACTGAACTTCATCATGTATCGACACAAGTAGAATAAGTGTCGACATAAGTGGACTAAGTGTCGACACACGTCTTGGTGGTGTCGACACATCTCCTGTGTTGTTGTTAATGCTTCTCGACACAGCCTTCAGTAGAATGTGTCGACACTGATTCTGTGTGTCGACACAATTACTTCTTCTCTTTAACTTTGTTGAAACTCTACTGTGTATCAACACAAGTCCTATGTGTCGACACAGTTGATGTCGACAAGGTCTTCTGTGTGTCGACACTTCCTCTGTGTGTCGATACAGTTACTTCTTTTCTTTAACTTTGTTGAAATTCTGCAGTATGTTGATAAAGTCTTCTGTGTGTCGACACTGCCTCTTGGTGTCGACACAATTGATTTCGACAAGTATTCCTATGTGTCGACATTGCCTTTTTGTGTCGACACAGTTGATGTCGACTTTGCTTCTCTGTGTGTCGACACAGCCTCCTGGTGTCGACACAATTTCTTCTGGTGTCGACACAGCCTTTCCAAGTGTCGACACAATTAACTCTAAGTACCGACATAGCTTTTCTCCAGTGTCGACACAAGCCTTCATAAGTGTCGACACAACTTCTTCTAGAGTCGACACATGGACTTAGAAATTTTTCTGCATTCCTACATTTACTTAACCTGCACATATAAACTCAAAACACATCAATAGAGTTCTACCGGCATCAATCAGTGTTCTACTCTTCCTTTCAGCAATATCATTTTGCTGTGGTGTTCTAGGTGAGGAAAATTCTTGAAAAATCCCAAATTCTTCACATAATCTTGTCATACTCTCAGACTGAAATTCAGTGACATGGTCACTTCTGATTTTGACCACTGTACTGTCCAGCTCATTCTGAATTTGTTTGACAAAACTATATAAATACTTGGGGTTTCAGATTTTTGTCTCAGAAAGAACACCCATGTATATCTAGAATAGTCGTCTACCACCACAAAAGTGTAGACCTTCCTACCTAGACTATGAACTGGCATAGGACCAAATAGATCCATATGCAAGAGGTATAGACACCTAACTAAATCCTTGTTTTCAAGGCTATGAAAGGAAGATTTGGTCTGTTTGCCTTTTTGACAAGCTGAGCATATCTCATCCTTTATACACTTAACTTGAGGGTCATTCCTCACTAACTTTTTGCTAAAGAGTTGGCCAATAGTCTTGTAGTTAAGATGAGCAAGCCTCTTATGCCATTTAACACAATGAGAGGCTCTCTCATCAGCTACAAGACAAATAGGAGAAATAGTGTTCTCACACTCAAAGTTAAGACAATATACATTTCTTTTTCTATATCCTGTCAATATGACCTTTTGATCACTTGACCTTTTGATATGACATCCATTCTTAATAAATGAAATGTCATATCCTAAATCACTCAGCTGACTTATGCTTATAAGATTGTGTTTCAAACCTTTCACATAGGCCACTTGAGTGATAGTAATCTGGTTACTAGAAATGTTACCAAATCCTCTAATGATTCCTTTTTCAGAACCACCGAAGGTTACTTTAGGGCCATCCATGATAGGTGTGTAGTCCTTCAGCAACCCCCTTGTTCCAGTCATGTGCCTGGAACATCCACAGTCCAAGTATCATATAGGGGTATGGGCACTTGGACTTACCTGCAATAAAGACTACTTAACCTTAGAACCCGAATGAGTTTTGGGTTCTTGGTTCATGTTAGCATGAAATTTAACAAATCTTCCTGCAGCTCTTCTAGCAGGCAGACTACTACTCTCCCTGACACTGGAATTGCGTCAACAATCTAAGGCAAAGTGGCCTAACTTGCCACAGCACCAGCACTCAAACTTGTTATACCTTTGTTTAGGTACAACCTTAGCTGAATTGTTTACAGCAGTTCTCTTGTTTTGTGTTGGGGCTTTTCCTTTCTTATTGGACTTAGCAGTCCATGCAGTTCTCTTAAACCTTAATCCTGCTTTACTCTTTTGTGACACAAAGTCATCTATTAAGGGTAATACAGACTTTGGCTTAGAAAACTAGCCACAATCTCCTTTTCTTTTTGAAGTTTAATCTCCAGATTTTTAATCTGATCATTCTTAAATGTGATAGTACCCATCTGAATAACAGTAATGTTTTTCAGTCAGGCTATCTCATTCAACTTCTGATCCAGCAACTTCTCTAAATCAGATGCAGCCATCTTAAGATCTGCAATTTCCTTAGCCAAGGTTTTGGCCATGTTTTTGCTTTTCTTTAGTGCCTGCAACAAGTCTCCATATTCATCTATCAGCTGATGAATATCATCTTCAGACTCAGACCCATCCACATCACTTGATACAGATGTTGCTGACTCTGACTCAGTACCGCAATCTGAATTTCTAGAAAGACATTGTACCTTACTAGGACCAGGCTGATCCTGGCACTTGTCTTCTTCTGACACAGCCATCAGTACCTTGCACTGATGGTCTTCTTGTTCATAGATAGAGTTCAGCACTTGCAGAAACTCTTCTTCTTCTGCTGCATATAGACCAATGTATGCCTCAGCTTCAGATTCTGACTCTGAAGATGATTGGTATGTCAAGCTCTTCTCATTCTTAGCAACAAAGGATTTCTCCTTCTTGCTCTGGTGTTGAGTTTTCTTTTATCTGGACACTCAGCCATAACATGTCCAGGCCTATTACAGCAGTAGCAAACTATCTTTGATGTTGTAGATTCGCTTGGCTTAGACCTGCTCCTGTCCTTCCTGGATGACTTCCTCTTTTGATAATAATCATCCTTAGGCTGAGATGTGGAAGGCTTAGACTTCCACTGCTTCTTCTTTAGGAATCTCTGAAACTGCCTTGTGAAGGCAGCAAAGTATTCATCTGAGTCACTGCTGTCTGAACATTGGTTGTCTGAATTATCTGAAGCAATTTCATCAACTAACTTAGGAGGTGATGGAGGCATCCTCCTATTCTTCCTAGTGGCTTCAACCTTGAATACCATTGACTTTTCTCTATGCTCCCCTTTTGCACTTTTCTCTTCCTCTTTCCTAGCCATCAACTGCATCTCATATGACAACAATTTTCCAAACAAAGTTGGAGGTGAGATATCTGCAAGTTTGGCCACTTCCCTAATGGCACAAATCTTAGTGTCATAATCCTTTGTCAAGGATCTTAGGAATTTATCATTCAGTTCATATGTACTGAATATTCTTCCATAGGACATCTGCTCATTTACTATTCTATAGAACTTTTTATAACACTCAGTTATACTATCAGACTTTACTTGTCTAAAACTCTAATATTCCTGGTTCAGCATAGATTTCCTATCTTGTCTGACTTCTTCAGAACCCTCCATGTAGATTATCAAAGTATCCCACATTTCCTTAGAGGTCTTGCAGTGAATCAAATTCTGGAAAGTTGCATCATCAATGGCACTTACTATGATATTATGGGCTCTTTTATCCATAGTTGCCAGGATGATCTCATCCTTAGTCATCTCTAAAAAATATTTGGGAATTCTTTGGTTTGCATCTAAAACTGAAATCTTCTTAGGAATATAAGGACCTTCTTTATTGTAATGTAGATCCTTGGATCAGAAGCCTCCATAAACAGCCTGACCCTTTCTTTCCAGATGCCAAATATCTCCTTCCTGCATATGGGTAATTTCATAGAACCTAGTTCCCTATGATTTTCACCTAAACCCATTTTCTTGATCTTGAATCTGCCTTATGGATCTCACTCAGACTGTTAAGTCCTTCTTTGAGGAACCTGGCTCTGATACCACTTGAAAGAATTAGTGTCTAACTACCTAGAGGGGGGTGAATAGGTGTAATTCCTTTTTCTTTTTAAGGCATAAAATCTGTTTAGTTAAATAACAAGAAACTGCAAATTTCTACAGCTAACACAGCACAGCATTCACAGCAACATTCAATCACAGAGTGCACACAATTTTTATAGTGCTTCCCCAAGTTCTGGGTACATCCACTTTCCCCCTTCGCCTATCTATCAGTGTATTAGATTCGGCCTAACTTCTTCTCTTCACCTCAGATCCTCAGATCTTACAACTCAGAACCCAACAAGGCTCCTACAGCTCAGGCAATCTGCCCTACCTCAGCCTTCGACAAGGCCTGCACTCAGAGATCACAATCTCCGACAACTCAGGCTCACAACCCTACCTCAGCCTTCAACAAGGCCTACCACTCAGAGAAAATATTCTCCTACACTCAGTCTTTATAAACACAGGATTATAACTCAGATCTATAAAGATCCTACAGAAAATTGATTTAATAAAGTAATTAACCACCACCCAGATAGATAGAGAAGGGATGGATGGCTTCTTGATCAGTTCTTGGAAGAATCTGATGGCAGAGAACAACCTCTCTTAGCTTTCTTCAAAGCTTCTTGAATCTGAATTCAGTAGGGTTGAACTCTTGTGAAGTTGATCTTCTATCGGCTTCTGACTTAAGATTCAGATCTCGATCCGAATCTTTCTTGGCAGCCTGGTCCAGCAACTGCACTTCGGTAGATGGAGCTCTCTCTCTCCAACTTCTTCTTTTTCTCTTTCTTTTTAATTCTGTATAAGTTTGTGTTGTGTCTTCTTCTTGTCATCTGTTGAAGGAGAAAGCCTTTATATAGTCTTCCTCCATGGTAACCGACTGATCCGGTTTCCAACAAACTTCTGACAACTTTGACAGTTGCAGTAGACCGGTTGGTAACGACATCTGTCAAGTCATCCCGTCACTTATTGAAATATTGTCTCTGTTTGAAAGTGTCGAGACTGAACTTCATCATGTGTCGACACAAGTAGACTAAGTGTCGACATAAGTGGACTAAGTGTCGACACACGTCTTGGTGGTGTCGACACATCTCCTTTGTTATTGTTAATGCTTCTCGACACAGCCTTAAGTAGAATGTGTCGACACTGATTCTGTGTGTCGACACAATTACTTCTTATCTTTAACTTTGTTGAAGCTCTGCTTTGTGTCGACACAAGTCCTGTGTGTCGACACGGTTGATGTCGACAAGGTCTTCTGTGTGTCGACACTGTCTCTGTGTGTTGACACAATTACTTCTTTTCTTTAACTTTGTTGAAATTCTGCAGTATGTTGACAAAGTCTTCTGTGTGTCGACACTGCCTCTTGGTGTCGACACAATTGATGTCGACAAGTATTCCTATGTGTCGACACTGCCTTTTGGTGTCGACATAGTTGATGTCGACTTTGCTTCTCTGTGTGTCAACACAGCCTCCTGATGTCGACACAATTTCTTCTGGTGTCGACACAGCCTTTCCAAGTGTCGACACAATTAACTCCAAGTGTCGACACAGCTTTTCTCCAGTGTCGACACAAGCCTTCATAAGTGTCGACACAGCTTCTTCTAGTGTCGACACATGGACTTAGAAATTTTTCTGCATTCGTGCATTTACTTAACCTGCACATATAAACTCAAAACACATCAAATACACCTTGATGCATATCATTGAGTAGGGTGAGGCTTCTTCAAATCTGGTACACATTTTCCAATATACCCAATAATCTCCCCCTATTTGGAGAAGTCATAATCCTTAGTCAATGATATACACCATTCATAACAAATACACATTATGATGTATAACAACATTATATGACAGGGTAACTTCTTAAACAAAACATATATAAGCAATCATCACAGAATAATAACAATGCTACCACAGAATAAGCATTAATCATGTTTTGCTTCAAATTCAAAAGTTTTTTTAATAAATGTTTACATAGATTTTAAACACCAAAGTTTACAATGTTATAAAATCAAGTAAATTTATTCTAAGGCAGCTCTGGCTCCTTGATGACAATTCCTTTGCCTGATTGGACCTTGGCTTGTACAGGAACATCAGTGTCATCAGCTAGCTTATTGCCCTTTAGATCTTTCTTCTTTATCTCTTCAGCCCTTATTCTTTGTCTTTCAAAATAATGAAAAGGCTTAGGGAAATATTTGTTAGGCTCCTGAGCATTAGGAGGTAGCTTCCCAAGTTTTGCCTTTCTTCTATATTGAACAATGGCTTCTTGCATGGCTTCATGCTTTCTCCATTCTTGTTCTGAGTACCATTTAACCCTATCATGGGTCTGGTCCTTTATAGCTTTCCAAGCATTTAATATAATGTTCCTTGATGTTGGACTCCACTGCTCAAAATCAGGCTTCAATTCTGTCTGTTCTCTGAATCTTTTCTTAGACAATAGAGCTTCTTGCTCCTTCAAAACTGCCTCTGACACTGGCTTGTCTACTTTCTTAAAGATAATATTTTGAGCACCTTCTGGAGGGATGTACATAGACTGTTTCTCTTGGTGAATCATCTCAAAATCAGCTGGAGGATAGATTACTTTAGCAACTTCAGCTTGTTCACCTCCAAAATAAGCAGGGTGTATTTCTAATTCAGCCACATTGTCATCATCACAGAGGGGTGGATATCCAAGTATGGCTCTGATGCTGTTAGATATCCATTTAGCATGATCAGAGCCAGCTTTGACTAATACTCTCTCTCCCCCCTTTATGACTTCTTTGGCAACATGATCCATAAGGTCATCTTTTTGAAATCTGACCTGTTCATCCAGGAAATTGACACCATCTTTATAAAAAGACTTTAGTTCCAGCAGCTGTGCAGAAATAGTCTTTTGAGAATCTGTAATAGCTGTTTGAACAGCAGCTAATCCTTCTTGTAATTGCTTATCAAACTCTGCTTTGGCTTGAGTCCTTGCTGCAGTCTGGGCAGTAGCAGTATTTTTCATTTTTGTAACAATTGCATTATGTAATGCAATCAGATTATCATTCATCCTAATCTGATTTTCTAGGACATATCCCTATTTGACTGCCATATCATCAACTTGAGACTTGATTTTCTCTTGATGAGTTGCTAGGTAAACCACTGCATTTCCACCCTTGTGGAAACAATCAGTCATCTACTTTTTATTCTGATTTACTTCAACTCTTATATATTTGATGTCTTGTGTAACACCCCCTATCCGTCGCATAGCATATAGTAGTAGGTCCGGCCGGAGCCCGACGTCATATACTACAGACAGACCGGGTGGTTACTTATGGAAATCATCCAACCAATCTCAATGTCCTACACAGAGCAATCTAGCGGAAGCAGTTTATAAAAGTTGTAATAAAGAACCCAGCATCAAAGCACGAATGTCCACTAATACAAAATAGGAATGTTATACAAAATACCCAAAACAAGTCTTAAGGCCTTACAAAATGTTTCACTTGAATATTATATGTTTTACAAACCACGGCACGCAGGCCGGTCATACATGAATAAAACAGTAAACACTTCCATTTGGGCCTTCGAGGGCCGGCTTCGCAAAAAGGGCTTTAGCCCGCTATTGACCGCTTGGTCCAGTTGCACCTGCAAGCAACAAACCACCGCACGGTGGCAAAACAAGGCAACGGTCAGCAATGCTGACCAAATTATAACGATCCCCCCCCCCAAATCGGGGCGGCGATGTTCCTTCCCTGCATTTCATTAGCATAAGCGAGCAATGCATATCAATAGCCATTTCATCACAGAAGTTGGCTCGCATGGCCACATGCCCCATGCACTCAGGCCACATTCTCGGTGAACCGGTCGATGTCACGTCAATTAAAGCCATAGACATTCTGGACTCACCACCGCCACTTAGACGGCCAATGCTATGAGCAATTTGTCTTCCCGGCATGGGTCACGTCAATTTAAGCCATTGACCGCCGAAGACTCACATCTATGCCAACGGCAAAGTCCACGTAACCTTAGGTCTCTTTAACCCGAACGACATAGATATGGGTACGGTTCCATCTAACCCGTGCTCACGTCGCAACGATAATTTAAGCCATTTGCGCGGGTCAAACTTCCGCCGAGTCCCATTTCCATCACAAGTCACATAACCCGGTTATGTTCAAGTTGGCTCTCAGGCCACCAAGTTGGCAAGATCTCGTATCTGCCAAGTTTTTCGGGTGCACCTTTGGGTTAGTCCCCAAGGCTCCCTGCTGCAATCTACCGCGTAGAAAACCCGAAAAACAACCAATAGCACGGAGTCTTCTCCGGCATTTATGCAATGCAACATCACCGATCCGGACCAACATGTCCGGGTAGGCTTCACACATCATGCCTATGTTCGTTCTCGCATACGGACTCTAAACAACGGGGACTTCACATATCTACCCGAAGGAACGCCTCCAACTCTCCGCAAACTCGCGAGAGCGGGCTTCCTATGCAAAGAAAGAGAGCTACTCATGCTCAAGATGAGGATCGTTACCCTTGCATTCCTCTTTGGTGCCATTGAAAAGTAATCAGATGAAAACCACCGCACTAGCGTTGCCTCCGTGGATCCGGAGTCGGCTCGTGATTTGGAGCTTCGAAGCTCCTCCAATGGCCGGATCTAGGTCCTTCTTCCTCCCTTGGCTCTCCTCTCTCTCTAAGGTTTTAGAAAGATGAAACTTATGAAAAGTGAGGGTTTTCCAAGTCCATTCACGGGTATATCCCTTCAGGAACAACCCCCAGCCGTTGGATCTCAAAATAAGGAAACCAACGGCTTTGATTCGGGACTGAAATGCCCAATCTGGACCGAACACGGCCTGGCATACGCCCGTGTCCAGGGTCGTGTGCCGCATTCGCCGTCAAAATTGGCTCGCCTGGAACCTCACACGGGTATAGAACACGCCTGTGTTCGAGCTGACACGCCCGTGTTCCACCTCACACGGCCGTGTGGCCGGCCGTGTACCCCATGATTTTTCCCCAAAATCAACCCGAGCACTGCACGGGTTCTAGGACACGCCTGTGTCCTTACCCGTGTCACCTCAACACGCCTGGACCCCAGGCCGTGTACACGGTCTCGACACTCGACACTTCGTCGAGCGAAGATCGTCGACCTGATGACACGGCCTTGGACACGCCCGTGTCCTAGGCCGTGTGCCTTGTCTCGACGATCGTCGAGCGAATCCCGTCGACTCCCCGGGACGATCGTCGGCACGGGTCGACACGCCCTGCGACACGCCCGTGTCGCAGGCCGTGTGCCCAGTCTCGACGCATCGTCGAGCGAATCTCGTCGACTCCCCGGGACGATCGTCGACACGGGTCGACACGCCCTGCGACATGCCCGTGTCGCAGGCCGTGTGCCCAGTCTCGACATAATGTCGAGACCAAAGTGTCGACTTCCCGTCTTAGTGTCGACACAGGCTTGACACGCCCTGGGACACGCCCGTGTCCCTGTCCGTGTGCCTGCAGCCAGAACTCAAACTGGCCCAAAACGTCCCCCTTTGCTCCTTTGAGTTTCGGGGCGTTACAACTCTCCCCCTCTTAAAAGAATTTCATCCACGAAATTATATAAAGGAAAGGCATGTACAAAACCAAAATTTGTACCTGAGCGGAACAACTCCGGATACTCGTCAAGCATAGTCTGCTCTCGCTCCCAAGAGAGATCCTCACAACCGCAATTGTCCCACCGGACCTTGACCATCCTGATCTCTTTATTGCGTAGCCGCTTGACCTCCGAGTCTTCAATCCGCACGGGCTTGACCTTTGTCGTCAACCCACTATCCACTGGCCCTTGATCAACCGCGATCACTTGCGTAGGCTCTTGCACCGCCTTCCGAAGCACTGAAATATGGAATACATCGTGTAAACCACTAAGCTCCACTGAAAGCTTCAACCGATAGGCCGCTTCACCAACTCGCTCCAGAACATTAAACGGTCCAAGGTACCTCGGGCTTAGCTTTTTCAATCGCCGCACCCGCGAGACACCCTTGAACGGCTTGATCTTTAGGTACACATAATCACCCATAGCGAACTCCACGTTCCTGTGCTTGGCATTATAGTATTTTGCTTGCCGGTCCTGAGCCATAAGCAACATCTCCCGAATGGTTCTCACCAAAGAAGTATCCTCACCCACTTCCGATCGCTTATACAACTTTGACTCACCTGTTTCTAACCAAGACAACGGCGTGCGACATCTTCTACCATATAGGTCCTCGAAAGGCATCATCTGAATACTCGCTTGGTAGCTGTTGTTGTATGCGAACTCCACCAAATAAAGGTGGTCTTCCCATTGCTTTCCAAAATCCAAGACACACATGCGGAGCATGTCTTCCATGTTTCTATTGACCCTCTCGGTCTGCCCATCCGTTTGCGGATGGAAGGCTGTGCTGAACTTCAACTTTGTTCCCAACATTTGTTGCACCAGCCTCCAATCATTGGACCTGAACCGCCCATCTCGGTCACTCACGATGCTGCGGGGCACACCATGAAGTCGTACTATGTTATCCACATAAAGCTTTGTTAACTTCTCCACCGGATCATCCTTCCTATGCGGAATAAAATGCGACACCTTCGTTAATCGATCCACGATCACCCAAATGGCGTCGTTCCCCTTTTGCGACCTTGGCAAACCGTGCACAAAGTCCATAGAGATGTCGTCGAATTTCCACTCCGGAATAGGCAAGGACTTAAGAAATCCTCCCGACTTTTGGCACTCCGCCTTCACCAAGGCGCAAGTTTGGCACTTCGCTACATATAGCGCCACATCCTTCTTCAAACCCGGCCACCAAAACAGTTTCTTTACATCGCGGTACATCTTCGTGCTCCCCGGGTGAATCGAGTACTTGGTATGGTGTGCCTCGTACAACAGTTCCACCCGCAAATTACCCACACAAGGGACGCACAGATGACCGTCTTTCCAAAGTAATCCGTCCTCCACGACGAATTGGGAATTTGACCCATCCAGAGCCTCTACCATGAACTGCTTCATATGAACATCCATATCCAAAGCCTACCGAATACGATCAGCCAGGTCATATTGGACTTCAGTCCAATTCAGAACTGCTTCAGCACTTGATTGTCTATCCACACAAACAATCTCCAACGCCTCCAACTCCCGCACCAACCATTTATCATGCACTGATAGCCAATTGGCTTGAGCTGGGGCTCGGCGACTCAACGCGTCCACAACCGCATTCCCTTTGTCAGGCACGTAGTGGATCTTGAATGTATAGTCCCCCAGGAACTCCATCCATCTACGCTGCCGCATATTCAGATCTTTCTGATCTATCAAATATTTCAGGCTCTTATGATCGGTGTAGATATCCATCTTCACACCGTACAAATAGTGCCTCCACAGCTTCAAAGCGAAAATCATGGCCGCTAACTCCAAGTCATGTACCGGATAATTCCTCTCGTGCACTTTTAGCTGTCTCGAGCCATAAGCTATCACACTTCCGTGCTGCAGTAGCACGCAACCCAAACCGCTGCCCAAAGCATCGTTATATATCTCATAGCCTTCGGTCCCAACCGGTGAACTTAGCACAGGCGCCGTGGTCAACCGACACTTCAATTCCTCAAAAGCTCGCGCGCACTCCGGCGTCCAAACGAACTTATGCTCCTTCCTCGTCAAAGTAGTGAGAGGTAACGCTATCCGCGAGAAGTTCTCTACGAAGAGCCTATAATAGCCGGCAAGCCCCAGAAAACTCCGGACTTCCGCTATAGTATCAAGCTCAGGCCACTCCCGTATCGCAACAATCTTCGCCGGATTTACAGCAATACCCTCTCCACCCACTATATGCCCGAGGAACGCCACTGAGGATAACCAAAACTCGCACTTCGAGAACTTGGCATACAACTGATTTCTCCTTAGCGTTTCCAACACCAAATGAAGATGCTTGAAGTGATCTTCCTCACTTTGCGAGTACACCAAAATATCATCGATGAAGACGATCACGAAATGGTCCAAGTACTCCCTAAAAGTCCTGTTCATCAAATCCATGAACACTGACGGCGCATCAGTCGGCCCAAACGGCATGACTGTAAACTCATAATGCCCGTATCTCGTACTAAACGCTGTCTTCGGGATATCACTCTCCCTTATTCGTAGCTGATAGTACCCAGCCTTGAGATCTAACTTCGAGTACACCGTCGACCCAACTAACTGATCAAAGAGATCATCAATCCGAGGGATCGGGTACTTGTTCTTCTCAGTCAGCTTGTTGAGCTCCTGATAGTCAATACATAGCCTCAAGCTTCCGTCCTTCTTCTTAACAAAGAGGACCGGTGCGCTCCAAGGCGAAGAACTCGGGCGCACATACCCTTGCTCCAACAACTCTTGCAGTTGAACTTTCAGCTCCGCCATTTCCTTAGGCGCTTGCCGATACGGAGATCGTGACACAGGCTTTGCACCTGGCACTAGCTCGATCGTAAAATCTATCTCCCGCTGAGGCGGGGCTCCAGGAAGATCTGCGGGGAACACATCAGGGTATTCCGATACCACTGAAATACAATCCAACGCGGGCTTCGGCTTTGCAACCTCCACTAGTGTAAAGAACAGTTCTGCACCAGCACGAACCGCCTTCACCACCTGAAGAGCAGACATCAACGTCTTGCTCGACTCCTTTAAGCCCGTAAAAGTCGTCTCACGACTTGCTCCCAGCTTGACTTCCTTGCTACCGCAATCTATATGGGCCTGCTGCTCCGAGAGCCAGTCCATGCCAAATATGACGTCGAACTCCACTAACGGAAGTAAAGACGCCCGCAGGTCGAACTCCTACTCCCCAATACGAATCTTAACATCGCAAATCCTAACCGCTCGCATCGAACACCAATTGGGCAACAACACATCCAACTTATCCTTCGCCATCGAAGAAGGGACTCCGATGCGTGATATAAATCCTTCGGACAAGAAGGAGTGTGAAGCTCCCGTATCAAAGAGTGCTCGTGCCGGATTTTCACAAATCAATACAAATCCTAAACAAGCAGTGGTAAGGTAACATGTGCATAACAAGTATTTAAAGAAAGTGACTTGCTATAAATTAAACTGTACCTGTCACCACATCAGCCTGTTTGATGGCCTCCTGTTGGCCAAGATTATAGACCCTTGGTTGGGCCGGAGCATAATGGGATGCGGTCAACTCCACCGCCTTTCCCTTCTCTTCATAAGTAGCTCCCGGCCTTCTCTCGGACTTAGGACGTCCGCTCCAACAATCACGGGCAAAATGCCATGTCTTTCCACATGTAAAACACGCGCCCGGGGTCCGACTCGTAGTCGCCCCAGAAGCACCAGAAGGAGCTGGACCCGAAGTCCTATGCTTCTTGAAAGACCTCCGATAGCCGGACTTTGAAGTAGTCGGCACTCTGAACTCAGATTTCTTCTCACCCAAGCTTTTCTTCGCTTGCACGCTCTTCATGTCCTTCTCCAAGGACCGGGCAATATTGACCAAGGTTAAGAAACCCTGTGTCATCGGCCCCAAGAGTAGTAGTCTCAACTCATCCCTCAGGCCTTCATAGAAGCGATTAGTCTTGCGCTCCTCATCCATGATGGTGGAGCTAGCATAACGACTCAAACGAGTGAACTCATGGATATATTCATCCACGCTCTTCTCACCCTGAACCAACTTCAGAAATTCGTTCTCCATCGAAATCCTCTGAGTAGAAGGGAGGTATCTTGCTAAGAACAATCACGAGAACTCTTCCATCGGAACGTCTATCAGTTGTCTACCTCTCAAATGATGCAGCTCCAATCCTTCCCACCACATCCTCGCTTCACCGTCCAGAAGGAACGTAGCGATGGTGGTCATTTGCCACTCCTCCGTCTCCATTGCTGTCATGACTCTCTTCACCCTAGAGAGCCAGTCTTCAGCATGAGATGGGGTTCCCAACCCCGAGAATAACGGAGGGTTAAAGCTCATTACATGCTTGAGCTGCCTCTCATTTGCCCTCCTTGGCACTATTGGTTCCACAACCACTTGCTCCACTCTCCTCGGCTCAGCCTCTTGAAGAGGTACTTGATCCATCACAGGAGCGGGCTGCTGCGTTTGCCTTCCAGGCTGTGCATTTATCACGGCCAACACCGCTTCAGCCACCAATCGAATATTCTCAGCCGACAGAGGTGTTGCCGGAGCAACATCCGGTGCACTACTAGCCTCAGAAACTTAGCGTTCTGACGGCCCAACACCACTTCTGGTCAACTATAGTGGTACAAAACACCGTTAAGCGACCAAATAAAATTGCAAACAACAATTATAGGAACACGCAGGTTCCTCAAACATGAGTATTTTCATTCCTAAGTGGACATTCATGGGTTCTTTTACCATTATAACGATGACGCACACAATGTGCTCACCACCCCTTAAAAAGAATTCTCCCACGAATTCAGTTTAAGCCCAACCAAAACCAGTAGTCTGATACCAAATTGTAACACCCCCTATCCGTCGCATAGCATATAGCAGTAGGTCCGGCCGGGGCCCGACGCCATATACTACAGACAGACCAGGTGGTTACTTATGGAAATCATCCAACCAATCTCAACGTCCTACACAGAGCATTCTAGCGGAAGCAGTTTATAAAAGTTGTAATAAAGAACCCAGCATCAAAGCACGAATGTCCACTAATACAAAATAGGAATGTTATACAAAATACCCAAAACAAGTCTTAAGGCCTTACAAAATGTTTCGCTTGAATATTACATGTTTTACAAACCACGGCACGCAGGCCGGTCATACATGAATAAAATAGTAAACACTTCCATTTGGGCCTTCGAGGGCCGGCTTCGCAAAAAGGGCTTTAGCTCGCTATTGACCGCTTGGTCCAGCTGCACCTGCAAGCAACAAACCACCGCACGGTGGCAAAACAAGGCAACGGTCAGCAATGCTGACCAAATTATAATGATCCCGCCCCCAACTCGGGGAGGCGATGCTCCTTCCCTGCATTTCATTAGCATAAGCGAGCAATGTATATCAATAGCCATTTCATCACAGACGTTGGCTCGCATGGCCACACGCCCCGTGCACTCAGGGCACATTCTCGGTGAACCGGTCGATGTCACGTCAATTAAATCCATAGACATTCCGGACTCACCACCGCCACTTAGACGGCCAATCCTATGAGCAATTTGTCTTCCCGGCATGGGTCACGTCAATTTAAGCCATTGACTGCCGAAGACTCACATCTATGCCAACGGCAAGTGCCACGTAACCTTAGGTCTCTTTAAACCGAACGACATAGATATGGGTACGGTTCCATCTAACTCATGCTCACGTCGCAACGACAATTTAAGCCATTTGCGCGGGTCAAACTTCCGCCGAGTCCCATTTCCATCACAAGTTACATAACCCGGTTATGTTCAAGTTGGCTCTCAGGCCACCAAGTTGGCAAGATCTCGTATCCGCCCAGTTTTCCGGGTGCACCTTTGGGTTAGTCCCCAAGGCTCCCTGCTGCAATCTACCGCGTAGAAAACCCGAAAAACAACCAATAGCACGGAGTCTTCTCCGGCATTTATGCAATGCAACATCACCGATCCAGACCAACATGTCCGGGTAGGCTTCACACATCATGCCTATGTCCGTTCTCGCATACGGACTCTAAACAACGGGGACTTCACATATCTACCCGAAGGAACGCCTCCAACTCTCCGCAAACTCGCGAGAGCGGGCTTCCTATGCAAAGAAAGAGAGCTACTCATGCTCAAGATGAGGATCGTTACCCTTGCATTCCTCTTTGGCGTCATTGAAAAGTAATCGGATGAAAACCACCGCACTAGCGTTGCCTCCGTGGATCCGGAGTCGGCTCGCGATTTGGAGCTTTGAAGCTCCTCCAATGGCCGCATCTAGGTCCTTCTTCCTCCCTTGGCTCTCCTCTCTCTCTAAGTTTTTAGAAAGATGAAACTTATGAAAAGTGAGGGTTTTCCAAGTCCATTCACGGGTATATCCCTTCAGGAACAACCCCCAGCCGTTGGATCTCAAAATAAGGAAACCAACGGCTTTGATTCGGGACTGAAATGCCCAATCTGGACCGAACACGGCCTGGCAAACGCCCGTGTCCAGGATCGTGTGCCGCATTCGCCGTCAAAATCAGCTCGCCTGAAACCTCACACGGGTATCGAACACGCCCGTGTTCGAGCTGACACGCCCGTGTTCCACCTCACACGGCCGTGTGGCCGGCCGTGTACCGCATGATTTTTCCCCAAAATCAACCCGAGCACTGCACGGGTTCTAGGACATGCCCGTGTCCTTACCCGTGTCACCTCAACATGCCTGGACCCCAGGCCGTGTACACGGTCTCGACACTCGACACTTCGTCGAGAGAAGATCGTCGACTTGATGACACGGCCTTGGACACGCCTGTGTCCTAGGCCGTGTGCCTTGTCTCGACGATCGTCGAGCGAATCCCGTCGACTCCCCGGGACGATCGTCGACACGGGTCGACACGCCCTGCGACACGCCCGTGTCGCAGGCCGTGTGCCCAGTCTCGATGCATCGTCGAGCAAATCTCGTCGACTCCCCGGGACGATCGTCGACACGGGTCGACACGCCCTGCGATACGCCCGTGTCGCAGGCCGTGTGCCCAGTCTCGACACAATGTCGAAACCAAAGTGTGGACTTCCCGTCTTAGTGTCGACATAGGCTTGACACGCCCTGGGACACGCCTGTGTCCCTGGCCGTGTGCCTGCAGCCAGAACTCAAACTGGCCCAAAACGTCCCCCTTTGCTCCTTTGAGTTTCGGGGCGTTACATCTTGAGCCAAGGAAAATTGTAAATCCTTATGGGTCTCATCCATATACTTCTCCATTGCAATCCTTTGCTCATCTAGCTTTACTTGTAGTGAGATTAACAAGGAGCTATAATCAGGTGTTGGGGCAGATTGTGGAGCAACAGTTTGTAATGCCTTCTTGTAGCTTTGGCTTCTCCTTTTGAAGACCATAAGCTTCCTCTTCTTAGCTCTTGTAGCTTCTTCATCTTCAGATGTTGAGGAACTAGTTATATCAACTCTTTCTTTAGGACTAGTAGGCAATTTCTTTTCAGTCCTTGGTAGCTCCCCCTGAGTTCTTTGCTCCTCCTCAACTTTTGCTTTCTCCCCCTGAGATCCTGCTTGCTCCCCCTCAAGATTAGCTTGCTCCACCTCAAAATTTGCAGTCACCCCCTCAAGTTCAGTTTGCTCTATTTCATTGAACAACTCTTCAAGGGTGAATTCTTGTTGAGTAGGGACTTGAGGTACCACAAACTCAGGAGCATTATCAGCAGTAGATGTATCTTCCATGACAACATCTTGTGGTTGACTGTTTAACTGAGTTGGCTGGTCAACATCAATCAAAAATTCAGTTAAAGTTTCATTCTTATCATTAAGTATTGATTGATTCACCTCTTGAATTACCTCAAGGATTGTTTGTGTAGTCATTTCACTATTCAAGTGAGTTGGCACTTCCTCATGGTGAGGCTCCCCCTAGAGTGGATCCAGGTGGATGGGGCTAGCAGATGGTTGCTCCCCCTGCCTCTGTACATCTTCATTTCATACAGGTGACCTTCCAGCATTATCAGCCTCTTCCTCATTAGAACTGGAAGCTGCGTGCTCCTCTGAACTACTGGAATATTCAGGAGCCATTTTGGTTTTCTTCTGCTTCCTCTGTGATGGGGCTTCCTTCTCTGGAGTAGGCATGTCCTTAGTTAATACTCTCTCCCACCTGGAGATGATCCTAATGTCCATCCTTCTCATATGATTTATCTTAGTCCCAGCTGACTGTTCCATCACTTCAGGTACTGTTCCAGCTAAATACAAGCTCAAAATTCTGCCCAGATTTGTCTTCTTTATACTTTCCTTAATCATGTCAAAAATGACTACAGACCAATTAGTGTTTAGTCTATAGATGATTCTGGTCATAAGGGTGAACATATATGCAGAAATTCTATCATGCCTCCTGGCTTACATAGAATCACTTTTCCTACAACTTCTGACAAGAATTTCCCATGCATATTCATGTCATTCCTGTTCAAAGCTGAGCCAATCTTCATGGTGGAATCTAGTCCACACCATTGAAGTGCTTCCCTTAGCTTAGAAGCAGGTACATCTTCTTCTTCTTGTGTTTTGGGCAGGTGTAGAACTTTCCTTAAACTCTTCTAGGTGATTTTCACCTATACACCATGGACTGTGGATCTAATTTTGAGTCCAGTTTGATCTAGGGTAGCAGCACCAAAGAATTCTAGTGTTTCTTTCTTCCAAATCTTGGTTGGTTCAGAAACTAGAAACTCCAACCCATTCTCTGCAATTAGGGTTACTATTCCTGTAATTTCTGATTCCGCTCCATCAAATGCGTTCTGAACCAGTTCGTATCCTTCATTGACATTATCCTCAATCTTTGGTGCCATTAGGGTTGAGAGAAATCTTGAATTTAGATGAGAGAATTTGTCGACACAACGTTTTGGTCTCGAAACTATGGAAAGCGTGTCGACAGATAATATAGTTGACCTATTTATACCTTTCTAAAAACGAAGGTGAAAAGGCACGTCATAATTCTCTTAATGTGTCAACACTGTTGAAAAGTGTCGACACAGACTTCTAATGTCTCGACATACGTGTTGACTTCTATGTGTCGACACTTATACATTTGCGCTCTACGATTAGTCGATACTTCACTCGACAAAATTTGTGTTGATCTTAAGTGTCGACACCACCTATGGATGTGTCGACACCACTTCTGGGTGTGTCGACACTACTTCTCTGAAGTGTCGACACCAATTTTTTAAATGTGTCGGCATCATTTCCCTGGAATGTCGACACCACTTCTATGTGTCGACACATACAACTCCTTGTGTCGACACTATTTTACTTAGCCAATTTTGTGAAACTAATCTATATTCAACATTCCTAATTCAATTTTAAACTTATTGAATTTAGTTTCATCTAGAGGCTTAGTAAACATATCTGCAATTTGATAATCTGTTTTGGCATATTCAAGTGAGATGTTCTCTTTCTCTACATGTTCTCTAAGAAAATGGTATCTAATTTCTATATGCTTAGTCTTACTATGTGAAACAGGATTATTAGCAATAGAAATTGCACTTGTAGAATCACAAAGCAGAGGTGTTCTACTTACCTGAATACCATAGTCTTCTATCTGGTGCCGAATCCACAATAGCTGTGCAGAGCAACTTCCTGCTGTCATATATTCAGACTCAGCTGTGGAAATTGTCACACTAGTCTGCTTCTTACTGCTCCAAGACACTAGTCTTCCTCCTAGAAATTGACAGGTGCCTGTAGTGCTTTTTCTATCTTCTTTGCAACCTACAAAGTCTGCATCTGAATAGCATGTCAGTAGAAAATCTTCATTCCTAGGGTACCAAAGGCCTAGATTAGGTGTGCCCTTAAGATATCTCAAAATCATTTTGACAGCAGTCAGATGAGATTCTTTAGGGCAGGATTGGTACCTAGCACAGACACATGTAGCATACATGATATCTGGTCTACTAGCAGTCAGATATAGGAGGGAGTCAACTATTCCTCTATACAAAGTTTCATCTACAGCTTTCCCTGCATCATCTTTGCTAAGAGATACACTTGTCCCCATAGGAGTTCTCATGGTAGTGGATGATTCCATACCATACTTCTTAATTAACTCCAGGGTGAACTTAGACTGGCATCTGGATAGTCCATCATCAGTCTGTCTTACTTGGAGACCCAAGAAGAACTTAAGTTCTCTCATACTGCTCATTTCAAATTTTTCTTGCATAAGTTTTGCAAACTTTCTGCAAAGATTACTTTCAGTAGACCCAAATATTATGTCATCAACATATATTTGGACTAGCATTATCTTTCCTTTGGACTCCCTAAGGAATAGAGTCTTGTCTATTTTCCCCCTTGAAAATTTGTTCACAACGAGGAAATTAGACAGGGTTTCATACCAGGCCCTTGGGGCTTGCTTTAACCCATATAATGCTTTCCTAAGTCTATAAACATAATCAGGTTTGAGAGGATCAACAAAACCTGAGGGCTGCTCTACATAGACTTCTTCCTTTAGATTTCCATTTATGAATGCTGACTTTACATCCATTTTAAATACCTTAAAACCTTGATATGTTGAATAAGCAAGGAACATCCTAATTGCTTCCAGTCTTGCTACTGGGGCAAAGGTTTGATCAAATTCAATACCCTCTTCCTGTCTGTATCCTTTTGCAACAAGTCTTGCTTTATTTTTCACAATAATCTCATTCTCATCCAGTTTGTTCCTAAAGATCCACTTTGTTCCAATGATGTTGTGGTCTTTTGGTTTAGGAACTAACTTCCAGACCTTGCACCTTCTGAACTGATTCAGCTCCTCTTGCATGGCATCAATCCAATGTGGGTCTAGAACAGCTTCTTCAAATTTCTTGGGTTCTACTTGTCATAAGAAACTAGAGCATAGAACTGTGTTCAGATTCCTGCTCCTTGTTTGTACTCCTTATCTTGAATCACCAATTATCTGATTTGCTGGATGATCCTTTAAGTTTCTATTAGCTGGAGGTAGTCTATCTTTAGGTTGAACACCTCCACCCTCTTCATTATGCTGCACCTCTTAATTTTCATCAGCATCTGGAGAGTCTTGTACTCCCCCTGGACAGCTGCCACCATTTTCCACTTCCTGATTTGTAGTAGAATCTTCTGTAATGGTAAGCTTGTCCATTCTCTCATTTATACCTGTAGAACTGCAAGCACTACTTGACAACTCACAGTTAATCAGTCTTGTTTCATCAAAGATAACATGTACAGACTCTTCTACAACTTGAGTAATCAAGTTGTAGACCCTATAAGTCTTACTATTATTGCAGTACCCAACAAATATCCCATCTTGGGATTTGGTAGCAAACTTAGTTAGATAAGACTTGTCATTGTTAAGGATATAACAATTGCAACCAAAGATCCTAAAATAGGATAAGTTTGGTTTTTTGCCCGTCATTATCTCATAGGGAGTTTTTGTGGCTTTTGGTGATAGTAGCCCTATTGATCACTTGACATGCAGTGTTTACTGCCTCAGCCCAGAAATACTCTAGGAGAGAAGTGTCACTCAATAGAGTTCTACCGGCCTCAATCAGTGTTCTATTCTTCCTTTCAGCAATATCATTTTGCTGTGGTGTTCTAGGTGAGGAAAATTCTTGAAAAATCCCAAATCCTTCACATAATCTTGTCATACTCTCAGACTAAAATTCAGTGTCATAGTCACTTCTGATTTTGACCACTGTACTATCTAGCTCATTCTGAATTTGTTTGACAAAACTATATAAAACACTTGGGGTTTCAGATTTTTGTCTCAGAAAGAACACCCATGTATATCTAGAATAGTCATCTAACACCACAAAAGTATAGACCTTCCTACCTAGACTATGAACTGGCATAGGACCAAATAGATCCATATGCAAGATGTATAGACACCTCACTAAATCCTTGTTTTCAAGGCTATGAAAGGAAGATTTGGTCTGTTTGCCTTTTTGACAAGCTGAGCATATCCCATCCTTTATACACTTAACTTGAGGATCATTCCTCACTAACTCTTTGCTAAAGAGTTGGCCAATAGTCTTGTAGTTAAGATGGGTCAGCCTCTTATGCCATTTAACACAATGAGAGGCTCTCTCATCAGCTACAAGACAAATAGGAGAAACATTGTTCTCACACTCAAAGTTAAGACAATATACATTTCTTTTTCTATATCCTATCAATATGACCTTTTGATCACTTGACCTTTTGATATGACATCCATTCTTAATAAATGAAATGTCATATCATAAATCACTCAGTTGACTTATGCTTATAAGGTTGTGTTTCAAACCTTTTACATAGGCCACTTGAGTGATAGTAATCTGGTTACTAGAAATGTTACCAAATCCTTTAATGATTCCTTTTTCAGAACCACCAAAGGTTACTTTAGGGCCATCCATGATAGGTGTGTAGTCCTTCAGCATCCCCCTTGTTCCAGTCATGTGTCTGGAACATCCACTGTCCAAGTACCATATAGGGGCATGGCCACTTAGACTCACCTGCAATAAAGACTACTTAACCTTAGAACCCGAATGAGTTTTGGGTCCTTGGTTCATGTTAGCCTGAAATTTAACAAATCTGCCTGCAGCTCTTATAGCAGGCAGACTACTACTCTCCCTGACACTGGAATTGCTCCAACAATCTAAGGCAAAGTGGCCTACCTTGCCACAGCACCAGCACTCAAACTTGTTATACCTTTGTTTAGGTATAACCTTAGCTGAATTGTTTACAGCAGTTCTCTTATTTTGTGTTGGGACTTTGCCTTTCTTATTGGACTTAGCAGTCCATGCAGTTCTCTTAAACCTTAATCCTGCTTTACCCTTTTGTGACACAAAGTCATCTATTAAGGGTAATACAGACTTTGGCTTAGAAAAACTAGCCATAATCTCCTTTTCTTTTTGAAGTCTAATATCCAGATTTTTAATCTGATCATTCTTAAATGTGATAGTACCCATCTGAATAACAGGAATGTTTTTCAGTCTGGCTATCTCATTCAACTTCTGATCCAGCAACTTCTCTGAATTAGATGTAGCCATCTTAAGATCTGCAATTTCCTTAGCTAAGGTTTTGGCCAAGTTTTTGCTTTTCTTTAGTGCCTGCAATAAGTCTCCATATTCATCTATCAGCTGATTAATATCACCTTCAGACTCAGACCCATCCACATCACTTGATACAGATGTTGCTGACTCTAACTCAGTACTGCAATCTGAATTTCTAGAAAGACATTGTACCTTACTAGGACCAAGCTGATCCTGGCACTTGTCTTCTTCTGACACAGCCATCAGTCCATTGCACTGATGGTCTTCTTGTTCATAGATAGAGTTCAGCACTTGCAGAAAATCTTCTTCTTCTGCTACTGCATATAAACCAATGTATGCCTCAGCTTCAGATTCTGACTCTGAAGATGATTGGTCTGTCAAGCTCTTCTCATTCTTAGCAACAAAGGATTTCTCCTTCTTGATCTGGTGTTGAGTTTTCTTTTATCTGGACACTCAGCCACAACATGTCCAGGCCTATTATAGCAGTAGCAAACTATCTTTGATGTTGTAGATTTGCTTGGCTTAGACCTGCTCCTGTCCTTCCTGGATGACTTCCTCTTTTGATAATAATCATCCTTATGCTGAGATGTGGAAGGCTTAGACTTCCACTGCTTCTTCTTTAGGAATCTCTGAAACTGCCTTGTGAAGGCAGCAAAGTCTTCATCTGAGTCACTGCTGTCTGAACATTGGTTGTCTGAATTATCTGAAGTAATTTCAGCAACTAACTTAGGAGGTGATGGAGGTACCCTCCTATTCTTCCTAGTGGCTTCAACCTTGAATGCCACAGACTTTTCTCTATGCTCCCCTTTTGCACTTTTCTCTTCCTCTTTCCTAGCCATCAACTGCATCTCATATGACAACAATTTTCCAAACAAAGTTGGAGGTGAGATATCTGCAAGTTTGGCCGCTTCCCTAATGGCACAAATCTTAGTGTCACAATCCTTTGTCAAGGATCTTAGGAATTTATCATTCAGTTCATATGTACTGAATATTCTTCCATAGGACATCAGCTCATTTACTATTTTATAGAACTTTTTATAACACTCAGTTATACTGTCAGACTTTCCTTGTCTAAAACTCTAATATTCCTGGTTCAGCATAGATTTTTTATCTTGTCTGACATCTTCAGAACCCTCCATGTAGACTATCAAAGTATCCCACATTTCCTTGGAGGTCTTGAAGTGAATCAAATTCTGGAAAGTTGCATCATCAATGGCACTTACTATGATATTCTGGGCTCTTTTATCCATAGTTGCCAGGATGATCTCATCCTTAGTCATCTCTGAAAAATCTTTGGGAATTCTTTGGTTTGCATCTAAAACTGAAATCTTCTTAGGAATATAAGGGCCTTCTTTTACTGTAATGTAGATCCTTGGATCAGAAGCCTTCATAAACAGCATGACCCTTTCTTTCCAGATGTCAAATATCTCCTTCCTGCATATGGGTAATTTCATAGAACCTAGTTCCTTATGATTTTCACCTGAACTCATTTTCTTGATCTTGAATCTGCCTTATGGATCTCACTCAGACTGTTAAGCCCTTCTTTGAGGAACCTGGCTCTGATACCACTTGAAAGAATTAGTGCATAACTACCTAGAGGGGGGTGAATAGGTGTAATTCTTTTTTCTTTTTAAGGCAGAAAATCTGTTTAGTTAAATAACAAGAAACTGCAAATTTCTACAGCTAACACAGCACAGCATTCACAACAACATTAATTCACAGAGTGCACACAGTTTTTATAGTGGTTCCCCAAGGTCTGGGTACATCCACTTTCCCCCTTCGCCTATCTAGCAGTGTACTAGATTCGGCCTAACTTCTTCTCTTTACCTCAGATTCTCAGATCTTACAACTCAGAACCCAACAAGGCTCCTACAGCTTAGGCAATCTGCCCTACCTCAGCCTTCAACAAGGCCTGCACTCAGAGATCACAATCTCCTACAACTTAGGCTCATAGCCCTACCTCAGCCTTCAACAAGGCCTACCACTCAGAGAAAATATTCTCCTACACTCAGCCTTTATAAACACAGGCTTACAACTCAGATCTATAAAGATCCTACAGAAAATTGATTTAAAAAAGTAATTAACCACCACCCAGATAGAGAGAGAAGGGATGGATGGCTTCTTGATCAGTTCTTGGAAGAATCTGATGGCAGAGAACAACCTCTCTTAGCTTTCTTCAAAGCTTCTTGAATCTGAATTCAGTAGGGTTGAACTCTTGTGAAGTTGATCTTCTATCGGCTTCTGACTTAAGATTCAGATCTCGATCCGAATCTTTCTTGGCAGCCTGGTTCAGCAAATGCACTTCAGTAGATGGAGCTCTCTCTCTCCAACTTCTTCTTTTTCTCTTTCTTTTTAATTCTGTATAAGTTTGTGTTGTGTCTTCTTCTTGTCATCTGTTGAAGGAGAAAGCCTTTATATAGTTTTCCTCCATGATAACCCACTGATCCGGTTTCCAACAAACTTCTGACAGCTTTGACAGTTGCAGTAGACCGGTTGGTAACGACATCTGTCAAGTCATCCCGTCACTTCTTGAAATACTGTCTCTGTCTGAAAGTGTCGAGACTGAACTTCATCATGTGTCGACACAAGTAGACTAAGTGTCGACATAAGTGGACTAAGTGTCGACACACGTCTTGGTGGTGTCGACACATCTCCTTTGTTGTTGTTAATGCTTCTCGACACAGCCTTCAGTAGAATGTGTCGACACTGATTCTGTGTGTCGACACAATTACTTCTTATCTTTAACTTTGTTGAAGCTCTGCTGTGTGTCGACACAAGTCCTATGTGTCGACACAGTTGATGTCGACAAGGTCTTCTGTGTGTCGACACTGCCTCTGTGTGTCGACACTATTACTTCTTTTCTTTAACTTTGTTGAAATTCTGCAGTATGTTGACAAAGTCTTCTGTGTGTCGACACTGCCTCTTGGTGTCGACACAATTGATGTCGACAAGTATTCCTATGTGTCGACACTGTCTTTTGTTGTCGACACAGTTGATGTCGACTTTGCTTCTCTGTGTGTCGACACAGCCTCCTGGTGTCGACACAATTTCTTCTGGTGTCGACACAGCCTTTCCAAGTGTCGACACAATTAACTCCAAGTGCCGACATAGCTTTTCTCCAGTATCGACACAAGCCTTCATAAGTGTCGACACAACTTCTTCTAGTGTCGACACATGTACTTAGAAATTTTTCTGCATTCCTGCATTTACTTAACCTGCACATATAAACTCAAAACACATCAAATACACCTTGATGCATATCATTGAGTAGGGTGAGGCTTCTTCAAATCTGGTACACATTTTCTAATTTACCCAACAGAAACTACATCTGATATACCACCAGAGTCTCTAGTACAATCTCCAGCACATACTACTTCTCCAGAAAAGTCTCCTGTTGCACACCAAGAGCAGGTTGAGACCATTCTCATTTATGATGAGCTATCCCCTGAGACAGCTGAGGCTCCTTTAATAAATCTGGACTTCTCCATACCCTCAGTCACTGATGAAGGGGATGCCCTACTTCCTACTATAAGAGCAAAAAACTCTGTCACCATTACAGAAATAGCTATATGGGTAGCTCCTCCTCCTCCAGTTCCCTCTTCTAGTGCTCCTCCTTCTTCCACTACTGCTTCAACAAATGATTTGATGACTCAAGTTGTCCTTCTGCTTCAAGAAAAGAGAGCCTACTTTGATACTTCCCTCAAAGTTGCTACAGATAAAGCCACTGCACTAGAGACTGAGATGAGTAGAGGATTTGCAGAAACCCAACATAACACTGACCAGCTAAAACACCTTTCCCAACTTGGATGGAAGGCTCTAGACCACACTATTACTAGTGTTGGTCAAGTGATGGAGCAAGGTGTAACCCTTGCTGGTAATCAGATTGAAATGGATAAAAGAGCTGAAACTACAAAGATGAAGATCTGTGAAGAGGTTGGTCTTTTCAAAGAAGATGTCGTCTCTAAGTTATCTGTTGAAGTTAGAAAGGGGGAGAATTTGGTGAAAGAATACTTAGAAAAATCAGATGCTGCCATGCAAGGGTTTTGGAAAGCCAAACTGACAGAAATCCATGATGATGTCTTGGCACAAATTCAGAGTGTCAAATTTCATACATATGACACTGCTGTCTGGATGCACATCAAATCCTTCCTAAATTTGCTGCTGATCCAAATATCATTCCTCGTCATATCAACCCCCTAGCTGCTGCTGCTGCTGCTCCTCCTCTGCAACCTACTTTCTTTCCCAGACTTGAAGGCCAGGAAGGGCCTCCTCCAGACTCTTATGCTCAAATCTGGGAGGATCACCCTGCAGATATTTTTCTCCAAGCTCCTCCTGAGATACAGACTTGTAGAAAGAAAAGAAAATATGGTGAAGGTCCCTCTGCCAGCAGGTCCATTCAAGTCTCTGATGCTGATAAGAGGAAAGCTCCAGAATTTGCAGAGATCTGGTCTCCTACCTCTAAGTCCCTCATCTTGGATACTCTCAAGCTTTTTATGGACTTCCATGAAAGCAGGAACATTCATTACAATTCACAGGAATGGTAGTTATATGAGAAATCTATGACCAAGAGAAGACTATATGACAAAGAATTTGGGAGAAATAACCTTGCTGCTCCTCCAAGACCTCCTAAGTACTACCCCAAGCCTTATAGCTATCAGAGGAGACAACAAGAGAAGCAAGACAGATAGCAGCACCAAGTCTGAGCTACAATGGCATATGAGATTGTGGAAATGATATTGTTGTAGAAATGACATTTTTGGATAATCACATTTATATAATTCTAAGTTTTTGATCATGTTATCTTGTTTCTAGTCTTATGCTTACTTACACTGATTTATCTATATAGCACTTTTTATGTCTATAATTCACCTTAGTGTAAAGGGTTCTGACTTCAACAAATAGGGTGAGATTGTTGGGTATTGTATCCACATTAACCTAGATTTGATGAAGTCACCCGCGAACTAAGATGAATTAAGTTGTATTTGATGCCTTGGTTGAGTTATGTGTTTGCAGGAATCTAATGGCAAGTGTAGACCAATGTCAGTCTACAGTGGGTCACCAAACACAGGACCATACAATGTAATCCCTCATTGTGTGATCCAAGGTGTTGACTCATGTGTAGTCTCTCTATTGGGATACACTTCATATTCAAGCACTAGGACTTATTGGAAAAGACTTGATGCTGGTCTCACCAAAGAGAAGAGAATTCTGTCAAAGAAAATTTTACTAAGTGTTTTACTCGAGTATTTCTATACCTACTCGAGTGAATAGCTCAGTTTATACTCGAGTAAAAATACTCTTACTCGAGTAAGGATGACAGATCCCGAGTAGTCAACTTATGGCTCTCGAGTAGTTAAGACAACTACTCGAGTAGTTTCCATCTTATTCTCGGGTTTACAGATTTTCTTCTCCAGATACATTCTAAGTAAATTTCTAGAGTAGTACTTTATAGTACTCGAGTAGTTTATACTTTCTGTCTCGAGTTACAGAAGTCTGCACCTCAGATAATTTCTATTTACTTGAGTAGTTCATTTATTACTCGAGTAGTTCAGTATTTATACTCGAGTAACCAGAATTTCTTCCCTCAAAATTTCTCTAAGTCAATTACTCGAGTAGCTATTTCCATATACTCGAGTAGTTCTTATCCTCTCGAGTAGTTCAACTTCATTACTCGAGTAACCCAGAATTCCAGTTCAGAAAATATTCCAAGTCCCTGACTCGAGTAGTTCATCTACTACTCTAGTAGCTCATTCTCATGTACTCGAGTAGTATTTCTTGTACTCGAGTAGTCTAACTCCACTTCACGTGTAATTCCTTAAGTACTGGAGTAAGTCTTTTTGGTACTCGAGTAGCTGATCAACTTCTCAATTTTCTTCAAGATTATACTCGAGTAGTTTTCTTCAGGTTACTCGAGTAACTGTCTCTAAGTACTCGAGTAGTTAATTTCATCTCTCTCGAGTAGTTATATAATGTACTAGAGTAGTCACTTCTTCACTCGAGTATATTACTTCAGTTTTTCTGAAAATTTCGTTACGTCCAGTTTAATAGATTCCTTAATGAGCCTTGACGTGATTGGTCCACGTGTCCCTCATTATGAATTAATTATGACAGATTATATCCGATCCTATATAAGGTCTTGTCAAACCGACAAACCCCAAGAAATTTTATCAAAAGTTTTTGCAGCAGATTTACTCTCTAAGTTTTTTATTCCTCTCTCTCTCTCTCCAAGAAGCCGCCGTCGCTGATTCTCATACGGCTAGGGTTTTCATTTTAGAGGATTCAGATTAAGAAGATTTTACAGATCGAGATTGCCACACAACTTCTAATCTTCTATTCGATCGTGTAAAGTCAAGAAGATTCAGATCTGATCTTGCCGAGATTTTCTTCACCTCTCTGATAAAGCCGCAAAGTCTAGAAGAAGAAGATCCAGGCCGATTCTTGCAGATCTGATAAAGGCTCTGTGTTTGTATTTCATACACATTTATTTCATTATTGTAGGAGAAGTTTTTTCCGAGTGTAGGAACTTTTGACTCTGAGATTGTAGGAAGTTTCATCTTCCGAGTGTAGATCCGCTTTGTGGATCAAGATTGTAGGAATGTTGTTCCGAGGCACAGGATTGGTTTTCCAATCCGAGATAGTGGAGTAGCCGAGTCTAGTTTATTGTTAGATCGGTGAGGGAAAGTGGATGTACCCAAGATTGGGGAACCACTATAAATCTTGCTTCGTCTGTGAATTCTTAGTAGATAGTTCTGTGCATAGATCTAATTTTTATTCCGCAAAAAGACGCACGTATCACCTATTCACCCCCCTCTAGGTGATTTAGGCAGATAACTAATAACTTTCATTTAGGCACCCCTCCGTAATAACAAAATTTCCCAAAAGAGGGCACTGCACACGCTCTAGTGGGGAAGAAATCCCGATCTCCACATCTGTCAAAATGCCAAAACGCTTCTTCCAACTACCCACACGGGCAAGGCTCAAAGTCAATGGAAGACGCATCGATCGTTGTGGAGCACCACCATTCGACACATGAAAAGAAGATGAGCCTTAGCATCGAAGTAAGCAAAGGAAAGAATCTCGCGCGCATAAGAACAAATACACTTGCGTAAGGCCGAACGAACAATGACAAATACACCCTGAGCAAGCAACCCCGGACAAGCAAGCGTCCAACGCCGCGCATGCGCGTGCGCAGTAGATCCCGTGCGGGCGGCCCTGGTTGTGCTCGCGTGTGGGTGGGCCTGGCTGCTCTCGTGCCTGGCGGACACTCGCACACGTGAGCGAGCGCGGCGGCCCCGCGCGCACCCGTGTTGGAGGCCCCGCGAGCACCCATGCGCGCTGCCCCGGCCTCTCGTGCATGCACAGCAGCCCCCACGCCCGCGTGCTAGCAGGCGTCTCTGTGCATGATCGTGTGCGCCCGCACGCCCTTGCCCGCACCAACGGCCATCCCCGGGTGCGTCCCCCTCTGCATCTGCCACCTCAGTGTATACCCCCCCCCCCCCCCCCCCCCGCTCGCCACACCTTCCGCGCACCCCTGCTCCAGTACTACTTCACTGGAACACGTGAACTCCAAGAAAAATACTAACTTTTTTCGAGAGAGACATGACGGCCACCGAAACATGTGAATCCCATGAAAAAGCTCCACGAACTCTATGATTTCTACAACAGTATGAGGAGAAGAATTGAATGACCCTTTCTAATTTATTGGCCTCAAATGAGGGCACATAATGGAAGGTGTCCTAAATGACAAAATATTTCTTGCAAAAATTTCCTGCTCCAAAACAGACATCAAATAAACATCAATCTTTGTCCAATATCTCGCAAGAATTGCAAATGATTTTCTAATGATTGAAGCACACCAAGATAGGCAGAAAATTTCCACGCTCATCGCTCTACGGGTCAGGACTTGGGAAAATTTGGGGGCATTTGATGGGGTTCCCACTGAAATTTGTAAGTCAAACCCGCAAGACTCAAATCAAGTCCGCATGAACCCGACCGAACAAGTCACGCACGCAAAGTCGCAGGTCCCAAAAGCGCCCAAGAAGGAGGTAGAATGCGCATACGTGCACGGCTGGGCCGCTGAAGCACGCCTTGCCTGCGCGCGGGCGCGCATGACCAGCGCGCGCTCGGCCGACGCGCACGCAATCGCGCCCCGCGCATCCTGCATGCGCGCATGGAGCATGTGCGGCCGCAGGTTGCTAGCCCACGCGGTCGTGCCCCGTGCGACCGCACCCCTCGTTGCACCCCGCGCGGCCAGCCCGCATGGCTGCGCCACGCACTATAGCGTCCGAGCTGACCGGTGGGTGCTTCCGTCATTTCGTTAAATTTTGTGATCCAGTTACCTCAAACGGAGAGACACCATTCGCCAGCACTAATTACGCCTCGAAGTAATTACAACCACGACACTCCAGAAAAATATAAATAGGCTCCCAGACATTCATTTGAAGACAAGCAACTTCATAGGCAATAGAGAGCTCTGAGATTTTTCGACGAGATCGTGGACTTTGGCCGATCTTCCTCTTAGGAATCTGCTCCGCTCTTCTCCTTGTGCCAAGGGCTCAACATCTGCCTCCGCGAGAGCGCTCCCATCAAGGCCCCGCTGCAACGAGAGCACCCCTACATAGTTTCAAAGACTAAGAGAATTCTCCAAGATGGAATGCTTCCTTCGAGATTCCGCGGACTTAGCCAAAGTTTCAATGTCGGAGCGCTTCTATCGAGACTCCGAGTACTTAGCTTCATTTTCATCTTTTTTGTATTTTGCAATTGTAACGAAGAAGCGATTTGTTGCCCTTCGAGATCAAGTCCCAATTCCTGAAAACTCAAAGAAACTAGTGGATTTTTCATCCTTTTCGGGTTTTTCAAGTCAAAAAAACCTCTTGTCATTTATTGTTGTTTACTTTGATTGTTTGCGCACCCGATCCGATTTCTCCGGATCGGGAAAAGTCCGAGTTACCCCCTTAACATTTTGTAATGTCATTTAGGTTGTGATGTAATAGAAGAAACATGTCCTAGAACACACTAATCTTCAATATCAATAAGACATTCTGAAAGGATGAGATTATGACTATCTAAGATCTCCAATATAATGTTTTCTAAAATATATTTTTTGTCTTGACTTTCTTTCAGTCTTTCCTGCCAAGATTTTAAGTAGGGGCGTGCATGAAAAATCGAAAACCGACAAAATCGCCCCGAACCGCCCAAACCGAACCGATTTTACACCGAACCAAACGACTCGGTTCGGTTTTGGTTTTCCTCTCTGAAAAATCAAACCGCACCGACTAATAATACATGTAAAATATTACCAATAACGATTTTTTAACTATTTTATTAACTAAAATATGTACACAAATTATGTCAACTTAATAATTTTTATATCATTTGAGTCAAAATAAATTTTTGTAATGCATATTTTATGCATCAAGAACTATTAAACATTTTGTTTAACTGATTTTATTTATATCATTTTATATTTATTTCTCGATTTTGCAATTAAAATATTTAATCATAATTTTTTTATGTAATATGAGCTATTAGTTGTAATATATCATATGTAAATAAAGCTTGATGATATTTATTTTTAATAATCATATCTATTTTTAAATTTTCTTGAGATATTTAAGTACACAATTATTTTAAATAGTATAATCGAAAAACCAAAAAACTGAACCGAGTAAACAGGCCAAAAAACCAACCGTAAACCGATAAACATCGGTTTGGTTTCAGTTTTGGGTCCAAACCGACCCAAACCGAACCGCTTGCACCCCTAATTTTAAGGCCGTCCTCGCATGATAACAAAATTCGCCTCAATGTTGCTATGATTATTAATCACTTGTTTCCGCTTATCTTACTGATTGATCTTTAATAAACATAATTCATTTATGGCAAAATTAATCAGTTCCTATACTTTGAGTACTTTTTGAAATCAGTCCCTAAACTTAAAAATGCTTCAAATCAGTCCTTAGACTACTAAATCATTCCAAATATAATCGCAAAGTTATTTTTATGCTTATATTTTCGGAAAATATATAAATAAAGGTTGTTTACGTTAATTAGTTTTGCTATTTTTTTGCATCAAAATAAATTTTATTTGTACTTAGTCTATACTACTAATATTTAGATATTTTAAGAAATTTTACTCATGTAAAAATCCTACTTGCAAATAATTAACAATAATCATAGATATGACATTGCAAAGTGTCACATTTGATCAACCTAATATAGTCACCATTAAGACTTTGTATGGATAGGCGGAGGGACGTCAGTGCGGGAGCAGCTGCCGCCGCAAGGCGGGAAAACAAATGAGAGTTCCACACGTGCGGCGACATTTGCTCCCGCCCTCCCTCTACGGAGCTCCGCATATCACAGCGACTGGAACCGACAACTGGGACTAGAGGGGGAGGGCTACGGTTGGAAACTGGCGATGCGTGGTGTTCCACAGAGGTAGGGTGGGAACAAATGCCGCAACACGCGTGAAACTCTTGTTTGTTTTCCCGCCTTGCGACGGCTGCTGCTCCCGCACCAACGTCCCGCCGCCTCTCCAAATGAAGCTTTAATGGTGACTATATTAGCGGAGATGTTAGACACTCTGCAATCTTAGACCTATGATTATTACTGATTATCTGCAAGGAGGAATTTTATTTCTGTAAAATTTCTTATAAATATCTAAATATTAGTAGTATAGACTACGTACAAATAAAATTTATTTTTAATGCACAAAATAACAAAAATAATTAACCCAAACAGCCATTATTATACATTTCCCGGTATTATAAGCATATAAATATTTTTGGGACTAAATTGAAAAAAATTAGTACTTTAGAGACTGATTTAAAGCATTTATAAATTCAAGGGCTGATTTAAAAATGGACCTAAAGTTTAGGGACTGATTTAACAATTTTGTCTTCTTTTATCTTGAAAGTAAGAGCCTCAACTTCAACTACAATCAGTTAATAATTGGGGACTTCAAAAAGTATATATCTCCAACTTCTTACATAAAATTATTGCTAATTTTTAGGTACGTATGCGTACCTATTAAATAGGTACGCATATAAAAGGACCTTATTTCGGGAAGAGCTCGTGTTTCCCTCCAAAACATTCTGCATTCACGTTTTCAGGGTTTTGAGCGGCAAGTAGTCGTCTTCTTCATTTGAATGTAAAAAATAGGATGATTGGTCATCGCATTTTCTGGGTTTGGACTAAAGACTACCCACATCTTTGTTGTTTTGGTCTGTCTCAAATAGCACAACAAACGAAGAAGACGAGCTTGAAGCTGCCGACGCATATCTGAAACGGACCCTTCTCGCGGGCGGAGATCTGTATTTCCCGTCATTGGAATACGGTCATATCTACATAGAGACGTGTAACTGTACTGTATTACAAATATAATACAATTGGAATACGGTCATATCTACATACTATACAACTGTATTGTAACACCGAAATGTTTAAGAAACAAAAAAACCACACAACATATAACTAATACAATATGCCTGTATTTTGTGTTATACATTGATAATACAAGATTTGTGTCTTTAACATCTGACTGCTACAAAAAAACCACACAACATATGACTACTACAATACAATATAATAAGGATGTATTTTCAGATAGGGCACTAATTTTTGGAAATAGAATCGCAATACGGCTATATTTACTGCAATACAATAGGAATACGACCATATGTACATGAAATAAAATCGTATTATTAAAAAATATATTTTAGATCCAACAAAAAACCCGACAATACATAATAATACATATGTATGACAAAAATAAGTACTGTTAAGTATCAGAACTGTTTAAATCGGTAAAAAAAATAGAAAATCACAACTACTCGATAAATAGCCACGAAATCGGAGTACGATGCTTGAGACTAACCTTTGTAGAGGATATTTCCTTCGATTAACAGCAAAAGGAGGTGATCGTAACCAGTTTCGAAGGCCTCGGCTTCTCGGCGACGGAGAAGAAACCTTAGGCTTCTTCGCTTAGTGAAAACGCAGGCCCCACCGCAAGAACAAAACATCTTTTATATGCGTATCTAAAAATAGGTACGCATAACGGACCGAAAACGGAGCCTAAAATTATAGCAATCTCCTAGATTACCTCATTAAGCACCTCGACCACCCGTGATATAGTTTAATAAAATTGTGAATTTTGATCGAATCATGTTTTTCTTGATTAAAAAATATATGAAAGGATGAGATTATTAAACCCTTCAGATCAACTTCAAATGCATCCTATTCGTGAAATGGATCCCCTCCATTTCGTTAGAAATGGAACGGATCTTGATACATGCATATGTCATCATCTCCTTGAATATCTTCTTCGCATCTGGCCAACACATTGGTGTAGACACTATACTTTTAGCAGAGCTATCATCTTTATCCCCTTATATAAGATTGTAATTATCCTGACCGTCCAACTCCACTGTTGAAATTTTTGAAGTGAAAGTGACAGCATGTGTGGACTGTCCGCGCGGACTGTGCGGATTGGTGTGGCGACTGCCCGGTCGCCTGTTGTTTCTGCGTCTGCTTGTTCCCATGTTGTAACTGGGCGGATAGGATTTTTATCTGCGGGAGCTGCGGACTATTCTGCAGTTCGCCAAGTCCGGATTGTTGCGAAAACTTCTGGAGTTCGAGAGATCGGCATGGTTTGTGCCTTGGTCTTATTCTGGTGGTGTGGTTTGGTGGTGACCGCAGAGTTCGTCGGTTAATGCGGACTAGTGTTTCAGTCCGCCAGTATGGAATTTGTGTCGTGGACTCTTGGTGGTGTGGACTTGTTTTGGATTTGTACCAGGTCTTGTTGTGCTCAGTCCGGGTGTTCGCACGGGTTGCACAGACTACTTTTCTATCCACGGAGATTGGCAGCTTGACAGCCTGGTTTGTGCTCGTCACAGGCTCAAAGTGTGCGGACTGTCTGTCTATCTGGCAGCTTGACTAAGCAGGATTGTGCCTTAGTCTCAAGCTGTGGATGTGCAGACTGGATCATTGTCCAGAGGGTGTTGCGAACTGGTGGCGGTATCCGCAGTGTCAGTGGGTGTGGCGGACTGGTCCTGGTTCTAGCCTTAGTCGGTGTTCAAGGCGGATAGGCTTTCTGTCCGACCTTGTTGGTGCGACCTTGGCGGACTGGCTTATTCGGCCTTGTCTTGTGCGACCTTGGCAGACAAGCTTTTTGTTCGCACTATGCGGATAGGTCTTGTGCTAGCTGCGAAAAGAGTGGTGATTCTATCGGTTAGGGCGGTGACCACACTCCTCTCTACACCTATAAATAGGACTCTCTGTCACATCATAAGAAATGAACGAATGCACAATTGTGCGGCTAGCGCTGAGAAGCTAGAAACTTGGTTCTAACTTGCGTCAGAGATCAGTGCGGATAGTTGTGGATACAATCGGTTGTTAGTAGCAGGTCGCAACTTGCGACCACGCAGCCTTCTCATCGACAATCTTTCCCAGTTCAATAAGGTTGTCCACTTCTGACAGTCTGTCTGTTAAGTTCTGCAGTAGTTGTTCGCGGTTATATGGCGGCTCGGCGACCTCGTGGTTAGGCGGCTTGTAGATTGCGGACAGAGGTCTTCAGCTTGGAATAATGAGGTGTTCACGGGGTTAGGTAGTGGTCTGGCGACTTGACGGCTTCATCGGACTCCTTAGTTCAGTTCGGCAGAGTAGGCAGTTACTAGTTCTATCCGCCCGGACAGTTTTTTCCTTGTATGTCTTTGTTTCCATTGGGTACATTGATGAATCATGTCTCGCCATGTATGTCTCGCATTGTAAAGAAGTTGGATAGTACAAGATTTGTTTGCTTTTCTATTTGCATCTGATTTATTTGACTTGATTAGGTTGAGTGTTCCTGTGACCTAATTTTCCGTTTTCTGTATTTTACAAATTTTTACATCCACTTTGAAGTTCATGGAAGCATCTGAACAACTAACGGTCTAACATCTTTTCTTGAGGCGATATGCAAAGATTTGTGGGGGAAAAGAGGAAGGCTTCACCATTGCAATTAAAGCAAAGTGAAAAATAATTGAAATTTTTGGTTGGCGTGGAACCTTCCCGGTTTTCTATCCTTCAATTTATAATTAAGGTTACATTTGGCACGGCTTATTGTGACTTATTTGCTCCGATGAGGTTGGACAAAATTAAATGTCATTGTCATACCAAAATCTTATGCCCCAAACTGGTTTCTTTTTTTGGCAACGGTAGTAAAATTTTGTCATTCCAAACGTACATTTTATGGCAATGACGTTTTTGTCCAACCTCATCGGAGCAAATAAGCCGCGATAAACTGCGCCAAACGCAGCCTTAGGATGCGTTTGGCGCGGCTTATTTGCTCCGATGAGGTTGGACAAAAATGTACGCCATTATCATACCAAAATCTTATGTCTCAAACTAGTTTCTTTTTATAATATTTGTGATACCAAACATACATTCTATGACAATGTACCTGCAACCTAAATTGTGTATATTAAGTTAATTAACATTAAGAGTTAATTAATAGCCGAACATTACATTGTTTAATTAGTGTGCAAGCTGATGTTCTTCTTCCGGACAAGAACACATTGCGATTGTTAAATCTTGTCCTGCTGATCATGTCCCATGCATTCATTATCTCTTGTATACAATTGTATAGTTATTCATATAGAGTTTTAATTATTATTTATAATATTTATGAGAGGCCGGTGAGTATTAAATACGTTCAATGATTGGGCACTCAATGTATCACATGCATATATATGGGTGCAGATATGTCAGAAGGGGATGAAATCATTGAGAAAAGAAATTAATTTTGATGCTGCGAACAATGAACATGCAGATTCAGCAGGCATGATTGACAGTAAATGAATTGAATTTACATGAAACAGTAACATGTATGTGCCATAGTTTTGACAAGAAATTGTGGTTTAGAGTTTGTGGTTTGGATTGGTGCGGATGATTTACTATTCTAGGAATGGGCCGGGGCAGGCATGTCTTCGCACTATAATATTTTTTACCTTTAGTAACACTTTAATTGACAACAATGACAAAATATTATCTAAACATGGAATAGAGAACAATTTGTAAATGTTGTCATTAAGTAGCAGTTTTAGGCAACATTTGTGACTCAACATTCAATAAATGTTTTCCTTATTCATTATTGGAAACAGTTTCGAAATGTTGTAGTTGCGGGTCACTCAGTTTTCCCACGGTCCAGGGAATCGGACCGCCTTAGCTCTTGGGTGAGCCGATCGCACAAACAGTCAAATGAAAACCATATATACAACAATGACACAAGACGTTTTAGCATGGAAAACTGGGAAAGGGTGAAAAACAATGTGGTCGAATCTGTGCCGGGCCAAAATACTCTAGATTCCTTGCGGTTACAAGAGTACTTTGATATGCTCGGAGGGTGACAGACCACCTCTCCGTATATAAGCCTTGAAGGCAAAGAAAGGAGGAAAAAGACGAAATCCACGGAGCTGGAGTGTCCACAAGAGCGTTCTCTTATGATTGTTGAAGTGTCCATTTGAGCGTTGAGAGCGAGTAGACATGAGAGAGAACAAAGGGAATTCAGAGCAAAGGAACGATCGAGGTCCCATTTCCTCGCTATGAACAATTTTTTTATAGTTGTTGTGGCCTGCTAGAAGCACTTGGTAGACCGGGTTTGCCGAACCGTCTTACACCTTTGAGCGGTCGAGTGCGCAAACAAAATCAAAATCAACTAACCACCATGTTGGAATATGTATCTTATAAAAACTAAGTTAATGCACTTAACAACTTCAAAAAGATGATTTTCTCCTAAAAGGTAGATGATTGTAGAAAAAAATCTCCTGAAAAAGAAAAGATTACTCAAATGAAAGATAACCTCATGGAAGTAAAAAAAATTCAATATGTAAACCTTTGAAAAGACATTAAGGCTTCGTTTCGCGGATCCGCCGTGAACGTCACCACCCATTTGCGGCGTGCTTTGTTCAGCGGGGTTGCCGCTGAGCGGCGAGGATCTGTCGTGCCTCTAAAATCCGCAAATTTCCCGAAGAATTCTGCCGCATGGAGGCAACAATGATCGTCACGCCGAACCGTCCCTAATTGTGATGCAAATTAGTCTGGCAGATAAAAGTTAGTGGTCACACACACAAATAAGAGAAGTGGATTCACTACAATATTTTTTTGCCTTTAGCAACACTTAAAAAATATTACCTAAAAGTGCAAACAGTTGCCAAAACATAGATAACTGTTGTCAAAGGGTGTTGCTTACATCAACCTTCCCAAATATCAAAGACAACAGTTTTTCATAAATTTAGGCAACACTATTGATGGGGTCGACCCCAATTTATAGAAACTAGAGGCTATAAATAGCCGGAATTCCCGCTCCCCCACTTGAAAAATGGGGAGTTACCAGATGAAACCGCCGTATACCTGATCCAAACACCTGATTTGTGTAGTAACCATCGTGCATGCGATCCCAACCACCGCACGGGAACCCGTGCACCGGCCCCTCGCTTCGTCTCCTGACAGCCCCGACCAGCCAACGTGGCTCGACCAGCCACGGAGGGCCGGCAGACCTTGGCCACCCGTCGATCAAGAGGCCGACGACTGACCATTAAGGTTTGGCAGCTACCTCGGTAGCCCAATGCCCGGGCGGTCGAGTGCTCGGCCGACGTCTAAGGGCCGACCATCCCTCTCATGGTCGCCTAGCGCTTGGGTGACTAAAGATCGACCGACCTTCCTGGGACGGCCTTCTGGGGTTGTTTGCCCACCACTTGGCCACCCGGTATGCGAGCGGTCGGGGGATTCGTTCAACCTCCAAGGGTTGGCCGCCCGACGCATGGACGACCAGGGGCTTGGCTGGCCTTCAAGGGCCGGCCTCCACATTTCGTCCTCCCCACACCCCCGCATGAGCAACAAAGGGATTTGGTCGGCCTCCAAGGGTCGGCCGCCCCCAGTGCAGGCGGCTGGGGGATTCGGCCGGCCTCCAAGGGTCGGCCTCCCCCATGCAGGCGGTCAGGGGATTTGGTCGGTCTCTAAGTGTCGGTCGTCCCCTTTGGCCACCCGACGTGGGAAGGTTGGGGAAGTCCCGACCCTGGCCAACGACCTCGTATGGCTGTCTCGCATGTCGGATCGCCCACTCCACCGGGTGGGCCATTTTTTGGCCCGGGGGTAGGATCGTCATTTCTCTGAAATTGGAGGTCCGCGTGCTTAAATCTGGGCATTTCTATTTGTCCGTACAGTAGTTATTGGGTAAAATTACTGGGTTGCCCTTTTAAAAATTTATAAATAGCCCCCTTATCCTCTTCATTTGGATCTTTTTTGGACTCTAGACTTTCACTCTATAGTTTCACTTTCTCACTCTGTTCTTCTTCTCACTATAAGATCTCCATCAAAGTCTGTCTTGACCGTCAAAGCTGCCCTCGAACTCCGTAGAACACCTGGAGGATGGTAGGAACTCTGACGGTTGCTCTCTGCCTCCAGCCATCCGCACAGTGTAAAATCAAACTCCAAGCCTTATCGACATCAGCAAATCAAGCATGCCAACATGCTCAAGCCCGCACGCTCCCCTTCTCAAAGAGAAGCCAGACTACTTGAAAATGGGTAGAGCCTTGTCGTGCTCTGAGCATACTTCTTATCTCATCTCTAATTGTAATAAGTAGTGGCATGTCATCCTCTACTTCTCCCAGAGGCTCTATAACAAACTTTATCTTGTGGAAGTTAGGTTGTAACTAAATTGGTCGCGTGATTTTTCACCTTGATTATGAGTTTTCCACATTAAAAAGACTTGTCTCACTATTATGTGGATTTCTAATTGTTTGTACAATCGACTACTCCAAGGGCTAAGACGGTTCAGTATGTAACATCCTCCTAACTTCTTGACCCCCTTATGTTAAGGTTAGGACTTGAGTTGTGAGTAAAGATCATGAGATGATCCTAGGTTAGCTTGAAACTAGAAAAATTACTATAAGCACCCCAAGGTGCACAAGTCAACCTTGACCAATTCACCTCAAATTGGATTCACCAACTCAAATTGAACTTACCAATATGTCCCTAACCCTAAGAGAAAACCAAGTGACCCAAAAGCCCCATCATAGGGTCACCAAATTGGGCAAATTGACCAAAGTACTCTTTAGGTCAACATAGGTAAATCCTTCATCATTAGGTCCAATTGACCCTAAAAAAATGAAATTGACAACATCCCTGGTCTTAGGACATCATAAGGGACCCAATTGACCCAAAAGCCCCATCATGAGGTCATCAATTTGAACAAAATCAAACATAGACCTAAATTGGTCAAAACCACACCTATTGGCTAAATTGGCAAAATTAGGGCATCACCATGATCCAATCAACATTGGGTGGTGTCAAGGGACTCAAGACACACACATTGGACTAGTCAACCCCTCAATTGACCAAGTCAAATCATCAAGTCAACCATGGTCAAAGTAAGCTCTAATTATGAACATGAAAGCCCAAATCATATCCAGTTGGGCTAAACCCTAATCCAAGGCCTATCCAGCTAGCCCATGAGCCAAATGACCGCCTAAGCCCCTCTGAATTTGAATTGAGGATTTTCATGGAGGGAAAAATGTGAATTGCATCTAATTGGAGGAGAAAGAGGAGAATTTCATGGAGATCTTTCCACTTGGCACATACCTTCTCTTCCCAAAGGCAGCTAAGGCCTTCCCCATGCATTGGGACTGACCTCCCATTGAATTCCAGCAGACTACCATTAAGGAGAAGCCTCCAAATTATCTTTGTCGAAATCCCTTAATGATATCCAGTGATACAACCACCCTCACTTCATTTTGACCTCACCATCATCTTCGGAGGACTACAAGGGCTCAAAATGCTATATTGGATCCAAGGAATCGGTGGAGAATAGAGGGATTGGGCTAGCTTGCTGGAGAGGAGAAAATCCATGGCCAACTGTCGCCATTGCCACCACCAAGCTCCATTAACGATCCGTTTCTCCGCCTCTCCCGCTGTGCTAGCTTCCTAGATCATTTAAGAGAGATTTCGAGCTCAATTGAGCTTGGATCCATGTGAGGTGCAGGAGAAAATCACATGCTTTTGAGTTTGCTCGGGATCGCCGGAGAGGCAATTTCCGGCCTCCATTTCGCCGTGAATCGATGGCCACCACCACAACGGAGGAGGTGGTGGTGGTGGTGGTCGGCCGTGGATTCAAGGGGATGGACGGGAAAACCCATTTGAAGTTGGTACCGGATGGGTACATCTCAGCCCTTGGCTGGAGGTTGAAGACAACCAGATCCCATTTGTGATTCTTTAAGATTCGTGTTGCATTATAATTTATACACTATAGTTTATGTGTATTTAAATTATTCTGTCACACTTTATTTACTAATTTGCATGCTAAATTTAGGCCTGTTAGACGCGGATTCATGAAAAACTCAAAACATAAATATTGTAGATCTCAGTCTTAACTTCAATTAGAAACTTGAATCATCTCATCTAAAGCAATGTATATCCATGTAGACCATTTTTGGTGAGACTGGTCCTTAGGAAGGGACATACCATATTTTGTTAATATATTTCAAATGGTTAGGGATATGGAGTTGAAATTTCAGACATTTATGCAAGTACCCTAGATACACCTCTCGTCTAAAAATGAGAATTTGTGGATAATTTTTTTTCTACAGTTTTAGGTAAAATGTGAGTTTTCATAAATGTGAAATATTTTGGTAAAAAAATTATAATTACCCAAAATTTTGGTGGGAGTCTTATTGGGGCAATACAAATCCCTGGTAAAATTCCAGGTTTATTTTACCTCTGCATGTTGGTGAATCCAACTTGCAAGTGGAAATGATGTGTGTGATAAGGGGTGCATTTAGCAAAAAGTGGAAAAGGGAGATTTTAGCTCGTTTGGCATGCTTCATGCCCATGAAACTTTGATCATAGGCTTATGAGAATGGAATACAACATACATAATAATATTAGGATTTTCGGGACAACAATCCTAGAGTTTTTAATTTAATTTAATTATGTAGCCTTTTAAAATTAAAGAAATAAAAGTGAGTAAATTAATTAGAAAAATTATAGTTTTCTGTCACTAGCAATGTAATGAGATTTCACACCTATGGTAAATTGTTTAGATTTTTTGTAAATAATTGCATATGATGATTAACAAAAATTATAAATATGACTCTTAAGTTCTTTTGTGTAATTTATGATTTTTAGTGCCTGGAAAATTCTGAAATTTTGACTTGAATAGTTTGATAGTATTTTGAAACTCTGTAAATTTTCCTAGAATTTTTGGGTGAATGATTATGGTACGTCATTTGAATAATGACATTTTAGTAATATTGTTATTTTATAGAAATTACGGGTCAATACACCTGGCTAGATTATTCAAATATGATTTGTGACCGCTGGAAATTTTTAGGGAATTTTTGAATGCATATTTAGAGTACTTATTTTGTTAAGTGTCATTATATATCAGATGTTAATAATTAGTATTGATGGATAAATATAATTTGGATAATTATGAAACTTTGACATTTATGTTATTTTGACCATATGATGTGATGGTAATTTATTTTAGGCATTTGGACTTAAATAACTTGTACGTCATGCGTAAAAGTTATATATGCCATTTGGATTTGGAATTTTTATAATTATCAAATTAATATGGAAAATTATGAATTCTTGATCATAGCCTATTTAGGTCATAACATATCACTGGTAATTATTTCAGGTCATGTGGATAAAGTATTGGTTACGATCACTCTTAGAACATAACTAGTTCAATCGAGGAATGGTCTGCAATTAGAAAATATATTGATGAAGAGTTTAGACTATTAAGATCACTTGGGACATGCATGAAAATTGGAACTTGCCTGTAAACGAGCATTTATATAAGCCCCTTAAGTTTATAGAATTTTCAGAGAATAAATGACCAATTGTTCGACGAGAAATTTGAATAGCGTAATACTCCTTAAATAAATGACTATAACTTGATTTCATCATAATAATGGGTAATCATAATACCTTTTATCATCCTTAAGTCGTGGTTATTTTGACGATGGATACTTGGAGCATGTAGTGTATGGAGTTTTGAGTTTGCACCACGAGTCAGTATAGAACTTAAGATTGTAACCAACACTATTAAATATCTTGAGAAATGGAGATTTGCGCTTCAACTCATCGAATCTCCTAGTACCGTTGCGAGTCCTTCACCGGGTAGACCTCAGGAAGTCCCAGATTAACCGTAAATCTCTAAGTACAACTAAATGTTAGACAATAATAGTCTAATAGGATGAAGGACTGAATAAGCACAGCACCAATACTATTAAATATTTTGAGAAAGAGAGATTTGAGCTTTAGCCTATCGTATCTCCTAGTATCATTGTGATCCCTTCACCGGGTAGACCTTGGAAGTCCAAGATTAACCATAAATCTCTAAGGAAAACTAAATGTTAGATAAGAATAGTTTAATAGGATGAAGGACTGAATAAGCGCAGCACCAATACTATTAAATATCTTGAGAAAGGGAGATTTGAGTTTCAGCTCATCGTATCTCCTAATACCGTTGCGAGCCGTTCACCGGGTAGACCTCGAGAAGTCCAAGATTAACCGTAAATCACAATGTACAACTAAAAGTTAGACAATAGAAGTCTAATAGGATGAAAGAACAACATATCAACCTCACCCAGGTAAGAGTTAGAGTGGTTCAGGACTCGTTAGCCTTGCGAGCTGGAAGCTCAGGGTAATGATAAATTAAGGACATGTTAGTCCTGCGAGCTAAAGGCTCAGTGTTGTATGAGACGTGAGGACTGGTTGGTCCTGCAGGCTGAGGGCTCGGATAGATATTGTTATACTTCGTTTGTGTTAAAAGTAGCGAGTAGAAAAGAACAAACGGATAGACTTTTGAATAATTGAAATTTTATTATCCAAAAAAGGTATCTATTACAAAGGTATGCCCTCCTTTATATAGAATGGAGGAGAGATGAGAGAATACAAATAAGAGATGTGGGACTATAATTTACAGGACTAAGCGGACTATACAAAACAAACCGCACAAGCCGCGTGGTTAGACAGCAGGGCTAACCGCACGGCTACCACCAGAGAGGAAGAGAGACTGCCAGGGTAGACCGCCAGACCGCCCGATCTCCAAGCCGGCTGAGACAAATCGCCAGACCGCGCGGTCTTCAACCCGCCAAGACAAACCGCCAGACCGCCCGGTCACCAACTTCAACACTCCCCCTCAAGCTGGAGCATATATATCGATCATGCCCAGCTTGTCGCAGATGTGGAAAAAGGAAGCGGACACCGGCTTGGTGAAGACATCTGCCAACTCGTTGTCAGAATTGACAAATGGAGTGCAAATCTGTTTCTTCAATATTTCTTCCCGAATAAAATGACAGTCGACTTCTATGTGTTTTGTTCTCTCATGAAAGACCGGATTTTTGGAAATATGTATCGCGGCCTTATTGTCACAGAACATAGGAAGAGGATAGTTGTAAACCTCTCCTAAGTCAAGCATGAGAGCCCGCAACCACTTCAACTCACATGTAGTCAATGTCATGCTGCGATATTCCGCCTCTGCACTAGACCTGGAAACGACAGACTGTTTCTTGCTCTTCCAACTCACAAGATTGCCTCCAACAAATTTGCAAAAACATGAAGTCGATTTGCGGTCCCCTTTGTCATCCGCATAGCTTGAATCAGAGTACGCTTCAACCCTAAGGTGACCATTTTTCTGAAATAGGAGTCCTTTCCCTGGAGCAGCTTTAATATACTCAAATATCATCATAACAGATTGTAGATGACACTCCCTAGGAGCTTGCATGAACTGGCTCACCTTGCCAACAGCATAAGAGATGTCGGGTCTGGTTACCGTGAGATATATGAGCTTGCCCACCAGATGCCGGTATCTCGTAAGATCGGAGAGAAGAGGTGAGTCATCTGTCCAAGTTTTGTCTTCTCCAATAGCCATAGGACAACGTGCAGGTTTAGCACCAGTCAGTCCTGCCTCCTTTAAAAGATCAAGAGCATACTTCCGTTGTGAAAGGACCATGGAGTTGGGCTTTCTAGAGATTTCAATCCCCAGAAAGTATTTTGGGGAGCCCATATCCTTTGTGACCAGATGTTGACGAAGGTGTTTCTTGGTCATCAATACCCCATCCTGGTCATCGCCAGTAAGAAGAATGTCATCAACATAAACCGCAAGAACAACAAGACCAGAGGCGGTTTTCCGAACAAATAAGGAGTGATCTGCTGAGCTTCTTGTAAAACCAATGGCCGCAACAATGCTACTGAACTTGTCAAACCAGGCACGAGGACTCTGCTTGAGGCCATAGATAGCCTTCTTTAGCCGGCATACCCGTGTCTCCCCCTGAGCAACATACCCAGGAGGTTGCTCCATGTAAACATCCTCCTGCAGATCACCATAGAGGAAGGCATTCTTAACATCTAGCTGCGAGATGGGCCAATCCCTATTGACAGCCACAGAGAGAAGAACCTGAATAGTGCTGAGACGAGCCACGGGAGAGAAAGTGTCAAAGTAATCAATCCCATAAGTTTGGGTAAAACCCTTGGCAACCAGGCGAGCCTTATAACGATCCACACTGCCATCCGGGAGAAACTTCACCACGAAGACCCAGCGACAGCCAACAACATCTGTGCCGAAAGGAGGAGGAACAAGGGTCCAGGTACCCCGTTCAGTGAGAGTAGCAATCTCCTCATCCATGGCAACTTTCCAATGAGGAATAGTAAGTGCCTCCTAGTAGAAACGGGGGGTGGCAGTGGCCGAGATAGCCAGTGCAAAAGCTCTGCGAGCAGGGGTAAGACGATCATAGGAAACAACTGCAGCAAGCGGGTGTTGGGTATAGGCCCGAACCCCTTTACGAAGAGCAACCGGGAGATCCAGGTCAGCAGGTGCCTCAGTATCCGGAGTATCCGTGGTGGAGAGAGCTGGCCCGGGAGTAGTGAGAGATGGCAGCGGAGTGGAGGGAGAAAACGGAGTAGAGGGTGGAGATGATGAGGATGGGGAAGACGGTGGAGTGGGTGGAGAGGGAGGAACATCAGTGGGAGCAGAGGGAATGGATGGGTTGGTATGAGAAGTAGGATCAGGAGGAGTAGAATTGGAAGCGGGAGAGAAGTAAGAGGCATTGGCAAAGAAGGTGACATCCGCAGAGACAAATTGCTTGCGGGTAACAGGGTCAAAGCAGCAATATCCTTTCTGAGTGGGAGAGTAGCCCAGAAAGACACATTTGGTGGCACGTGGTGAGAGTTTATCACGGGTGGCAGCGGGAGAGTGCACAAAAGCGGTGCACCCAAAGATGTGTAGAGGAAGAGGAAAGGGATCCTTGTCCGGATAAAGAATGGAGAAGGGGGTAGCACCATGGAGAACTGTCGAGGGGAGGCGATTGATGAGATAGCAGGAGAGGAGGACAGCATATCCCCAATAGGAGCGAGGAACATGCATTTGAGTCATCATAGTGCGAGCGACATCAAGGAGGTGACGGTTTTTGCATTCCGCCACCCCATTTTGTTGGGAGGTGTAGACACAACTTGTTTGACGAATAACACCATGGTGAATACAAAAGGAGGAGAAGTCGTGGCTAAGATACTCCTTAGCATTGTCAGAACGAAGGAGTTTAATAGAGGTATCAAACTGAGTCTTAACCATAGAATAAAAGGAGGTCCAAACAGAGAACAGCTCGGAGCGATCTTTGAGAAGATATACCCACGTACATCGAGAGAAATCATCAATGAAGGTGACAAAATAGGAACTACCCCGACCGATGGTGAGGTTTGGAGCGGGACCCCATATGTCAGAGTGAACGAGGTCGAACGGACGGGAAGAGCCCCGACTTTGCGTTGGGGGGAAGGATGAGCGGTGATGTTTGCCAAGTTGACATGCATCACAGTTTAGAGGAGGATGATGAGGAGGGAGGTGTGGCAGGAGCTGGCGGAGAATTCGGGGAGGAGCATGGCCAAGGCGAAGATGCCATTGGAGAAGATCTGTAGAGGAGGTGGAGAAGGCGGATAGATCAGAAACGTTGTCGAGGAAGTAGAGGCCACCACTCTCAGTCCCGGTAGCAATCGTCCGTTGGGAGTCCGGATCCTGAAAAGCACAAGAGCTAGGGGTGAATATGACAGAACACCGTAGTTGCTTGCATAAAGAAGTAACCGATAATAAATTGCACGGAAACTGGGGCACATAGAGGGTATCAGCCAGGCAGAGAGATGGAGTGACTTGAACCATGCCCGTCCCATGGACCGGGGAGGGAGATCCATCAGCAACAATGACCGGGGGCAATTGAGCATGTGTGTCAAGAAGAGAGAAACATTGAGGATTGCCTGTCATATGATTGGTTGCACCAGAGTCGATGAGCCATCTTCCGCGAGTAACAACATGAGCACTACCAGAAGAGGTGACCACGGAGGCGAACAGGCTGGAGGAGGGGAAAGCCATGGAAGCAAGAGAGGAGCAAGCCGCGACGATAAGAACAAGCCGCGAGAAGAGAAAAGAGCACCAAGCCGGGCGAACAGAAAACGGGTCGGGCGGCTAGGAAGGCCGCCACCAAGAAGCAGAGCAAAGCAGAGGGAAAGAAGTTGCACGGCTTGAAAAAAGTCGGGCGAACAGAGGAGAACAGGTCACACGGCAAAAGATGAGGCCGGCGCGACTAGCAAGAGGTCAAAGGCACAGCGGGGAAGAGGTCGCGCGGACTGAAAAGGCCAAGCGAACAGAAGAGAGGAGAAGAGCAGGTGACCGCGACCAAGATGCGGGTGAGAAAGGAACAACCCGCACGGTCAGGCAGATCACAGCAGCAAACCGTGAGTATAGGGACAAGCGGATATGGGGAAAGCAGAAGCGGACAGGGAGAAGAAGTCCGCAGCGGGTAGACACAGGCCGCAAAGACTAGGAAGTCGGAGAGGCAAGAAAGAGCAAGGAGCGCGGCGACAAGGAAACAGGTCGCTGCGACGAATAGCAGTAGGAGAAGAGAACCAAGAGGAAAGCCGCGCGAACAGGGCAGCGGATAGAAACAAGCCGCTCGAACAGGGCGGCGGACAGAAGAGAAGGCAAGCCGCAAGAGAGGTCGCGGATAGCGGAAAACAAGCCGCTAGAAGCAGAGAGCGCACAGAATCAGGAGGAAATGACCGTGTCCTCTGATACCATGTTAAAAGTAGCGAGTAGAAAAGAACAAACGGATAGACTTTTGAATAATTGAAATTTTATTATCCAAAAAAGGTATCTATTACAAAGGTATGCCCTCCTTTATATAGAATGGAGGAGAGATGAGAGAATACAAATAAGAGATGTGGGACTATAATTTACAGGACTAAGCGGACTATACAAAACAAACCGCACAAGCCGCGCGGTTAGACAGCAGGGCTAACCGCACGGCTACCACCAGAGAGGAAGAGAGACTGCCAGGGTAGACCGCCAGACCGCCCGGTCTCCAAGCCGGCTGAGACAAACCGCCAGACCGCGCGGTCTTCAACCCGCCAAGACAAACCGCCAGACCGCCCGGTCACCAACTTCAACAGTTTGTTCTTGTTATGGTGGGTCATGTGTACTCGTCCAGTCAGCACAACGCCGGAAGTGCGTTGACTCTAGTGAGGAGTGCGTGTTTTAGGGGAGACCAATAGGTTGTATATACTAAGGTCTGGAGGACTATTCCTTAAGCGCACACCCGATCGTAAGACTAGTAGTTTCCAGTGTTACTGTATGAAGACCGGGCGGTCTGGCGGTTTGATTCTGGCGGTTTGGAGACCGAGCGGTCTCTTGGTTTCTCTCCTACGGTTTGGTGGCTGGACTGTTGATATGGTTGTCCGAGCGGTCTGATGGTTTTTCCCAGGCGGCTTAGAGATCGGGCGGTCTGGCGGTCTCCTATGGCGGCTTGTTCTCTCTTTCTTGTGATGGTCGGGCGGTTAGCCTATTTGTTTAACCGTGCGGCCTGCTCGGCTTGTTTTTATGTTAAACCGCTTACACCTGTAATTATTTAGTCCCACATTGATTAATTGTAATCTCTCTCATCTCCTCCATTCTATAAAAGGGAGGTTATACCTTTGTAATAGATACATTTTTGGATAATAAAATTTTGTTACTCCAATTTTTCGGTCTCTTATTTTCTATTCGCACATGGTATCAGAGCTCTCGATCTTTTCCTCCTGAATTTTTTTTAAGACCTCTCTGCCCGCGTGACCTATCCGCGCGGCTTGTTCCTCTACTCGCGACCTATTCTCGCGATCTGTATCTTATCTTATCGCGCCCTGTTCGCGCGGTTTCTTCTTCCCTTGTGTGGGCGTCCTCTCTGCCCCTCCCTTCTAGCCGCTCCCCTCTCTATTCACCGTGACCTGTTCCTAAGTCACTGTGACCTGTTCTCCTTTGCGCTACCTATCTCTTCTTTTTCTCCACGACCTGTTTTCGCGGTTGTTCTACTTCTTCTCTCCCCGCGATCTCCAGTTATTTACGCTGCCAGTTTCTGCGCGTACGTTCTCTGCTCTGTTCGTGCGACTTGCTTGCCTTTCTCGCGAACTCCTCCCAGCTCGCGTGGTCTTCTCTCTCCTTTTCGCGCGGCCTTCTATCTAGCCGTGTGACTTCTTTCCCCCTACCTTGCTCTACTTCTTGGTTGCGGCCTTCCTAGCCGCATGTCCTGCCAGGTGGTCGCCCGGCTTGTTGTTTTTGCCCTTGTCGCCGCGACCTTCTTTCTCTCCCCTTCCTGCTGTTCTCGTGTGGTCTCCTGTTTGATTGAGCGGTCTCTCTTCTATGGCCTCCACCTCCTCCACAAAGTCCGCCTCGATGGTCACATCTTCCGTTAGTGCCCACGTTGTCACTCACGGCAGATGGTTGATCGACTCTGGTGCTACCAATCATATGACAGACAATCCTCAGTATTTTTCTCTTCTATAAACATATGATCCGTTGCCCCGGTCTTTGTTGCATACAGCTCTTCCTCTCCAGTCAATGGTACGGGAGTGGTTTATGTCACTCCGTCTCTTCTCCATGCAGATACCCTCTATGTGACCAAGTTCCCTTGCAATTTATTATTGGTTATTTCTCTATGCAAGCAACTATGGTGTTCCATCACATTCACTCCTACTTCTTGTTCTTTTCAGGATCCGGACTCCCAACGGACGATTGCTACTGGGATTGAGAGCGGCGGCCTCTACTTCCTCGACAACATTTCTGCTCTATCCGACTTCTCCTCCTCTACAGATCTTCTCCAATGACATCTTCGCCTTGGTCATGCTCCTCCCCGGCTTCTTCATCAGCTTCTGCCCCATCTCCCTCCGCATCATCCACCTCTAAACTGTGATGCATGTCAGCTTGGCAAGCATCACCGCTCCTCCTTCCCACCAACGCAAATTTGTGGCTCTTCCCATCCGTTCGACCTCGTTCACTCTGACGTATGGGGGCCTGCTCCTACCCTCACCATTAGTCGGGGTAGTTCATATTTTGTCACATTTATTGATAATTTCTCTAGGTGTACGTGGGTGTATCTTCTAAAGGATCGCTCTGAACTGTTCTATGTATGGACATCATTTTATTATATGATTAAGACTCATTTTGATACATCTATTAAACTCTTTCATTCTGACAATACTAAGGAATATCTTAGCCATGATTTCTCTTCTTTCTGTATGCAACATGGTGTTATTCATCAAACTTGCTGTGTCGACACCTCCCAGCAAAATGGGGTGGCGGAATGCAAAAACCGTCATCTCCTCGATGTGGCTCGCACTTTGATGACACAGATGCACGTTCCTCGATCCTATTGGGGCTATGATGTCCTCCTCTCCTGTTATCTCATCAATCACATTCCCTTCACAGTTCTCCACGGTGCCACCCCATTCTCCATTCATTATCCGAACAAGAATCTATTTCCTCTTACTCTGCGCATCTGTGGGTGCACAGCCTTGGTGCACTCTCCCGCCACCGCCCGTGGTAAACTCTCACCACAGGCCACTAAATGTTTCTTTCTGGGGTACTCTTTCACTTAGAAAGGTTATTGTTGCTTTGACCCCGTTACCCGCAAGCAGTTCATCTCTGCGGATGTCACCTTCTTTGAAAATGCTTCTTACTTCTCTCCTGCCTCCTCCTCTAATCCTAATGATCCTACTTCGCATATCAACCCATCCGTTACCTCTCTACCTACTGATGTTCCGCCACCTCCACCATCTCCACCCTCTCCTCCGTAGTGTCCACTTCCCGCGATATCTCCCTCCTCTCCGTAGCCGTCTCTCTCTACTCCCGGGCCAGCTCTCTTCACCATGGATGCTCCGGATACTGAGGAACCCGCTGACCTGGATCTCCCCATTGCTCTTCGCAAAGGGGTTCAGGCATGTACCCAACACCCGCTTGCTGCTGTTGTTTCCTATGACCCTCTTACCCCTTCTCGCAGGTCTTTTGCACTGGCTATCTTGGCCACTGCCACCCCTCATTCCTACCAGGAGGCCCTTACTATTCCTCATTGGAAGGATGCCATGGATGAGGAGATTTCTACTCTCACTGAATGGGGTACATGGACCCTCTATCCTCCTCCCTTTGGCACGGATATCGTTGGCTATCGCTGGGTCTATGTGGTGAAGTTTCGCCCTGACGGCAGTGTGGATCATTACAAGGCCCGTCTTGTTGCCAAAGGCTTTACCCAGACATATGAGGTTGATTATTTTGACACCTTTCTCTCCAGTTGCTCTTCTCAGCACTATCAAGGTCCTGCTCTCTATGGCTGTCAACCGGGATTGGCCCATTTCTCAACTGGATGTTAAGAATGCCTTTCTACATGGGGTCCTTCAAAAGGATGTCTATATGGAGCAACCTCCAGGATATGTTGCTCCGGGGGAGACACAGGTATGTCGGCTACGAAAGGCTATCTATGGTCTCAAGCAAAGCCCTCGGGCATTATTTGACAAGTTCAGCGGGATTGTAGTGGCCGTGGGTTTTGCGAGAAGTTCTGCCGATCACTCCTTATTTATTCGCAAAACCTCCTTGGGTCTGGTAGTGCTTGCTGTATATGTGGATGATATTCCTCTCACTAGAGATGACCAGGCTAGGATAACCTTGACAAAGAAGTATCTTCGCCAACACATGGTCATAAAGGATATGGGTTCTCCAAAATACTTTCTGGGGATAGAAATCTCTTGGAAGCCCAATTCCCTTGTCCTCTCTCAACGCAAGTATGCTCTTGACTTGCTAAATGAGGCAGGGCTGACTGGGGCTAAACCTGCCCGATGCCCCATGGCGACTAGAGAAGATAAAACATGAACGGATGACTCTCCTCTTCTTTCAGATGTTACGAGGTACATACGTCTGGTTGGCAAACTTATATATATCACAGTGACCAGATCCGACATCGCCTATGCTGTAGGCAAGGTTAGCCAATTCATGCAGGCTCCTAGGGAGTGCCATCTATAGTCTGTCATGAGGATATTGGAGTATATTAAATCAGAACCTGAGAAAGGACTACTCTTTCAGAAGAAAGGTCATTTAAAGATTGAAGCATACTCAGATTCAAGCTATGCTGATGACAAATGAGACCGCAAGTCAACGTCGGGCTTTTGCACCTTTGTGGGAGGAAATCTTGTGAGCTGGAAGAACAAGAAATAGTCTGTCGTCTTCAGGTCCAGCGCCGAAGCAGAATATAGAAGTATGGCATCGACCACATGTGAATTGAAGTGGTTACGGGCTCTCATGCTTGACTTATGAGAGGTCTACAATCATACTCTACCTATGTTTTGTGACAACAAGACCGCTATATACATCTTCAAAAATTCGGTCTTCCATAAGAGAACAAAGCACATTGAAGTCGATTGCCACTTTATTCAGGTAGAGATTTTGAAGAAACAAATTTGTACTCTATTCGTAACTTCTGATAAATGACAGATATTTTCACCAGGCCGGTGCCCGCCTCCTTTCTTCACATTTGCGACAAGCTGGGCATGATCGACATATATGCTCCAGCTTGAGGGGGAGTGTTACTGTATGGAGATCGGGCAGTCTGGCGGTCTGATTCTGGCGGTTTAGAGACCGAGTGGTCTATTGGTTTCTCTCCTGTAGTTTGGTGGTTGGACTGTTGATGTGGTTGTCCGGGCGGTCTGACGGTTTGTCCCAGGCGGCTTAGAGACCGGGCGGTCTGGCGGTCTCCAATGGCGGCTTGTTCTTTCTTTCTTGTGGTGGCCGGGCGGTTAGCCTATTTGTCTAACCGCGCTGTCGGTTCGGCTTATTTTTATGTTAAACAGCTTACACCTGTAATTATTTAGTCCCACATTGCTTAATTGTAATCTTTCTCATCTCCTCCATTTTATAAAAAGGAGGCTATACCTTTGTACTAGATACCTTTTTTGGATAATAAAATTTTGTTACTCCAATTTTTCGGTGTCTTGTTTTCTGTTCGCACAGCCAACAAGAGTACGCAGGAGCTCCGCTATTGTGTTCTTAGCGTTGATGCGTACGTAAGGTCAAGGTTTGGAAGTATGCCTGCCTGCCTAAGAGTGGAGATACCCGCTCCACTACCATTGTGAACCACGACAGTTGATACCTGAGAGGCTAGCTACCTCCAAAAAGTTGGATATATTTACAAGGTTTGTGCGCACAGTGTCGGGTGGGTTATTTGCATCTCAAATCATTACATTGCATCACATAACATGACATACATTAATTAGTATGGTTTAGACTATAACTGTAGACCATCATCATATAAATTAGTATGAGCTCTTTTGTATAATGAGTTACTTTGGAAATCTTAACTTATAAGTTTGTATGGGCATTAATATAAGTTACGCTACGTTCTGTGATGGTAGCATAACTTGTTTACTTTACCTTTATATACATTACTACACTGCTCTTACTTTACCGTTATTGCTTATAGTAGTCCTCTTTATACCTACAAAATCCTGCTAATATAGTTCTATGTCACCTGCTTGTTATACTCTAACTTGTTGTCCTCCTCTTTCTTCCTTTTGTGTGGTGCCTAGGAGTCGTGGGGGTGAGGTGAGGACGAAGCGACTTAGTCTTTTTGACTAACAGTCGGTGAACCACATCATTTTAGGAGCGCACAGAACCGTAGCAGCTGAACCACCCAGAGGACTAGCAACTTGAGGAGGTAGGACTTGAGGAGAAGTTGCTGCACACTATTACTACCACTACTGGACATCGCGATGATGAGAGTTTTGTTTTAGCATCTGCTTAGAGATGTTGTGAGAGAGGGATTTTTACTTTTATTTTGGACATGTACCGGACATAAGCCCTTACACTTTTTTGAACTTATTGTTGGACTATTATTTCATATATATACATATATATATGATATACTGTGATTTGTGGACTTACTGTTGTAGTTTTACTTCTTTTCTCAAATTGGCCTAAGATTTGAAAAGATCATACTAGCCGGCAGGATCGGTGCCAGCAGTGGTTCTGAGCATAAGACCCAGGTAACTCCCTGGTTTTGGGAGGGGTCTTACACAATAAGCCCGGTGTCCCAAGAGCTTCGAGCGGACCGTAATAGTTTGACACTGTCTGTGGGAAGTGAGTTCCCTAGAGAATTCTAGACTTGACAAAGTAGGAGAAAATGGAAAGACAAAGCACTTGCATAACCCAAAAGTCAGCCCATAAAGGATGCACAGACCTAGCACCGTCATACTCTCTCATCAACATCCCATGTGTAGAAGAAGCAAAAAAAAACGTGCCCATAACCTTCTTGACACGACGCATAGACCAAATGAAAGAACAACAAGATGAGATGTAGGCCATGCTAAGGAATTGTGGAATGCCTTTGGCCCCCACATCACCCACATCTCCAATCAGTGTGCCACCACCACAAGCTTGCAATTAAAGAGTTGATCAAGAAGACTACTTCGAGTCCTCGTAAGAAGCCGGTGAAGAACACCCTGCCCGTCAGGCCAGGGCCGCCGAAATTGGCCCACTTCACTAGCAACAACGGGCAGGTGCCCCGAGAACCTGGTAAGAGGAATAACTAGGGAGGAGATAAGAGAACTATTTGATGAGGAGCACGGCCAGGTCAGCCACCACACTATACACATCCATTGCCCAGTCAGAAATGGATTACAGATGGCACCAGAGGTCTTGGCACATCTAGTCCTAGTAGAATTCAAGCTTCCAAGTATCGAGTCTTACCACGGGACTGAAGATCCCCTTGAGAATGTGAATCACTATTCTATGATCCTTCGAATCTACAACATGCTTGACAAGCTGCTCTGCCAGGTTTTACCCGCCACATTGAAGGGCCAGGAAAGAACATGATATTACTCGCCTAGAGAAGAACCGTTTGAAACTTTACTCAGCTGAGCCGACATATCTTGGACTAACTCAAAACCAATTGAAAGATTGTTAAGGATTCGTCCAATCTCTCCGGGATCCTTCAGAATGAGGGGGAAACCCTCAAAGACTTTTCAAGTCGGTTCACTGCAAAAGCAAGTCAAATCCTCAGGGTGGACCCTTAATGCCTGCATGGAGTCTTCCTGATGGGACTCCAGCCTGGAGGGTTCAACTCCGCCCTGATTAGGGAAATACTCCCTAGTTATCCAGACCTAGTGAACAGAGTCGAGGCCTATATTGTGGCCGATGAAGCAATCGAGGTGCACCATCGACAGTTTGAGGGCGTCATAAAGAGGAAGAGAGAGGAAGAAGCACTGAGGTGCCAAGAGGAGCTCCGAGTGAATCTTCTCCAGCAAGAGCGACACAGGGACCAACCTCTAGTTGTGTCAAGAGCACACCCCATTTAATACTTTGCGTACTAATGTACTATACGCCATCCAAGATGATCTGATGTTATGAATGCCATGAGAGATCCCTATAGGGAAGGGGATAAAGCAAAATGCTATGAGTTCCATAGAGGGACGAGCCACTCTACGGAGGAGTGTGTCAACTTAAAAGGTGAAATTGAGCGGCTCATTTGCCAATGAATTCTCAAAAGATTAATTTAATAACAAACAAGTAACAAACCGGTCCAACAAAGAAGGGAACATCCACCTATGGTTAGGAAGCGCGGAGGGGCAGAGAAGTTATGGGAATAGTTGAGACTATTACTGGATCCCCCATTTTATAAATTTGATATTCGCGGATCTTATGGCGACCCCTTTCTGTCGTCTAATCATCATGTCGTGATCACCGCTGTCCTTTATTGAAGTAACCACCCATGTAAACACCCACTAACCACCATGGTTAGTGAGGAATATTATTTATTTAATTAATTACCTACACATACCTAATATTAAATACCCACTTAAAACTATGAAAAATGTGATTTGCTTTCAATAATTTGAGTGGTTACAATGTGCGGATGGCCGTGTAACCGCCGTAACTACTTCCTGGAGCCTATAAAATGACCACAGGACCGCTCTCATTTATAACTTTTTACTCCTCCATCTTTAATCTCCTTCAGGCCGGTGCTCTGCCAAAATCATCCTACGAGCCTCCTCCTCCTATCAAGCCACCCGAAAATTCTCCTAAGTCCACGATGTAACGCCCCAGAATTTTTACACGATAATGGATCTCAGGATATTACCTCCTGATGGTTGTGCAAGCGTCGGTGGTAGCATAGCTGAATTTATTTCCATAACTCTCGGTGAGCTACCGCCCAACGATAGTGTTACTGCTAGCAGTAGTGAACCTTTCGTTATAGGAGGCATAACGACACGTCGAATTGACTACCACTCAGCAGTTGTGTGGAACCGCAGGGCGATAGCATGCCAGTTACTGCGTGTCCATGTGTCGTTTTATGTGTGGAGAGTATAAACATTGGGCTTACCGAAAAACCATCTTCTGAGGTAACGTACGATGGTAGCTTGTTACTGTGCGACAGTAGCATGCTGTACAGGAAATCTAGTTGAATCATGGCCATTCATCGATTTTAATTATGATCTGATGGCATGGTTGTGTTTCCTTTAGGCTTAAGGCAGGGAGTTGGGGGTTTGAACCTCATTTCATCTTGGGCTTTCTCTTTCTAGAGTTAGAGATGGGGGTTGGGGGGGGGGGGGGTAAAGAAGAAGAAGGAGTTTTCTGCCATTGACAGAGCTTCAAAGCTCCAAATCGCGAGCCAAGTCTAAATCAATGGAGAGCAGCCCGGTGCGGTTCTTTCCATCCTTTTGGATTTTTGATCTACGACGCCAAAGTGAACAAGGGTAACATTCTTCCTCCTCTCATTAGGGCATGTGTGTCCACTTTTGTTTCTATATTTGTATATGGAAGTGCCTCTTTCACTAATTAGCGTATAACTAAGCTTTCTCTGGGTCAATTGAGTTCGTACCCAACTTAAATTGCAAATAGAGTTCAAAATCGAAGTACGAAGTTAGACATACTTCGTGAAGCCCATTCAGACAATTTGGACTGGGTTGGTGATGGTTATAATATTCTTTGTATATTGGAGAAGACTCCATAGTTTATGCCATTTTTGATTTCTGAGTGTTGTAGAGTGTTGTAGGGAGTCTTGGAGGCAAACTCTAAGAAATACCCAGAATATTTGACAAAATCAAAGTTTTTTCAGATACCGCCCGACATTAGTGCTACCGCTAGTGGTAGCTCCCACTGAGCTATTTTTGGGTTGTGAAGCCTGTATCCATGAGACGAGGTGTGTAACTTGTTGATCTATTGAGCCTGAGAGCCTAGTTGTGGTGGCTGTGAGTGTCAGCCTTGTTACATTACATCAATTATGTATACGGTATCAGGAATTGCAAAGGTGAACCGCATCATGCGTAGTACAAAAGACGATTTGAACAACGAGAGGTGGTTGAACTATGCTCGCACAATGTATTTCAAGCTAGAATCCTAAGGTACTTGGAATTGTCATTGGCATAAGAGAGAGTCTTGGATTTGTGCCTGACTAGCGAATGCTCATTTTTGTCATCGGTTTGGGACTAAGGATGGTGGTGGGACCCTAGGAATCCGGTTGATGCATGTAAATCGGCAAGCGCACCGGTCGCACAAGTAATAAAGTTTTCGGAATAAATCCATGAGTGTCGGTCTCTTGAGGAATGCAATTAGAGTAGAACGGCAACAGTACAGAGAATATCGTTATGAGAGTTATAAATAGAAAAAAGAGGAAATAGAGGACTAGGGAGATTGTGGATGTTTGATCTACGGAACTAGTAAAATCTATGCGGGTCGACGACACCCCTTCGCAAGGTGGAGTGGGTTTGTCGGCTGCGATACCGAACTTCAGTTGGGCGAGTGGAAGGGAAGCTAATGGATTGCAGTGTTCTTGTGTGGAGTGCAATCGGACAAGACACGAGAATGAAGTGGATGTGGGGTGAGCGAGGCACATTCACAGAAAATACTCACAAGCATAAGAAGATACTAACATTCCATTAGTTATAAAATAAACTTGATGTTCATGGATGGAAGTATTCATTACACTGCTCAAAACATTCCATACTACAGAGGAAGGGGAAGAGGAGTAAACCAAAAGAGTGTGAAGATCCACCGCGGGTCGTGGCCGGAGTAGCGAGTTGTCAATCCGCTTCCGGGCTCAGTCCAAGGAGGCTTCCGGTACCAACGAGCTGTCACCTCGAAGGCCTTTAAGTCCGTTCTCTAGGTTATCTACTTCACCAACTCCGCAGGAAAGCTTGGAGTTGAAGTATCAATGGCCGAGGGATTCGGCGGAGAGTTGAAAAGCTTCGGAGTAGTTGGCAATGGCCTCCCGACGAAGGTGGAGGTGATGGAGCAGCTGGAGAAGTGAAATGGCGATTCCCGCGCACTCTCTGATCGCAGCAAATGACAGACGTTGACCTAAATCATGGAGCAGGGCCTTAAATACAGAGGCAGCAGAAGCAGTGCGCACGATCAGTGGCGCACGACCAGTGGTCGTGCGCACTGTAGGTCGATGATCGTGCAACTTTTCCAAATAGACCTGCAACCTTGACAAGAAGCATCAGCATATATGCGCACGAGCAGTGGCGCACGACCACTGGTCGTGCGCACTACGGCCAGTGCTCGTGCGATTACCGAGACAGGATTAATAAAAAGGGAATGTAATGCGCACGATCGGTGGAGCACGACCAGTGGTCGTGCGCAATATGTCCAGTGGTCGTGCGCAGTATTCCTGCAACGTCGGTGTCTCCCGGGCGGTTCCGGAGCACGCACACGACCACTGTACCAGCAGAAGGGGCAGAAAGGCCACCAGAACGTGCACACCACATCCCCGAGATAGGGCTAAAGTATAACAATAATATAGAAACACAGAAAGCACACAGAAGCGGGCCTACAGTGCACTTAATCGTGAAATATGTACATAAGCACAAATAAGCAATAAAGGCTCTCAAGTGTAGTGCTAAGACGCTAAAACTAGCCCAGATGAGTCCAAAAATCAGTGTAAATGTGGACTCATCACACCCCCAGACTTAACCATTTGCACGTCCCGAGCAAATCATTACTCCGTGGACTAGAAGATAGCTAACTGGCTCAAAAATTTCAAAAAGAAGTAAGACGAGAAATCAAATATATCATGGGTATAGAAGACATAATAGAAAAACTTTTTAATTATACAACGTAGTTTAAACTATTCGACAGACGTAAATAAATATTGGAATTGCTCAAAATTAGAATTCTGGAGAATCTTGCGATCATGTGTAGGAAGAAAGTAGGCAGGCCACTAAGGTGAGCATTGCCAAAGTTCGGGACTCAGGATCACCTCCAAAGGAATCCACCAATGTCGGGGACCATACGCTTGCACGTTCACACTCTCTCCACGGCGCGGGTTAGACTCAAGCGTGAATCAGTAGGACTTGTAGGAGAAAATGGGGCTTAGTCGACGATTTGGTAGTCAAAGATAAACATGAAGGCTTTATGCAACCAAAGCGAGCAAATAAAACCCAAACCAAAACAGCCACTTAGAAATGAATGGGGCACACGCCCCCAGACTTAGCTTGAAATCTGGGTGTGAACACGGCTAAACCCGACCAAAATCAATAAAGAGGATGGGGATCGAAATCTCAAAGCAATTCGTTCATATTTTTCTCTCTTTTGCGCGAATCAGCTTTTTATTTTCGTAAATTTTGTTTTCTTTTTTGCGCTAGCAATCCCCAAACGGAGCAATCAAAACGTGAATGAATTCAGCACCCCCAAAAACAATGTCCACGTATCACAACCTTGGAAAAATAGTAAATACAAATCAGCTCAAGCATTTGATTGCGATGGTGGGTTTAGCTTCAGGCCTTGGTGAAAGTGAGTGGAGCTGGATCAAAGGAAGGGTAGGCACAAATTTCGCATGCAACGGTTAACAGGTAGGAAAGGCTAAACAAGGCTCAAACTTGCCAAAATGATGGCCTACGTCATGCTCACGCTTGACTAACCATGCACCAATGCTTCGAGAGTAGCTTAGGGCAAGTTCTTAGCCACCGTGAAAGATGATCCTTCCTCCCAACTCGAGCAATACGAGTCTAGTGGAGGCTACACATATTCCTACATTATCGTTCGATTATCCCAAATTCATATTTTGAGCAGTACAAACAATATTTACGTGTGCAGAAAAAAAAATCTATGAGCATAAAGAAAAATTAATTTTATCCTAACTCTACACAAACCATGAGTATTCGATTAGGAACACTGCATGAGTTTCGAACTACTCAATCCTGAAATCCTAAGCCAGTACCACTATTTTAAAGTTTACACAAAAGCAATAAATTTGACTCGGGTTGTGCGCGTGGGTAAGAGCGCACTCGTGTGGGTGATTCAGTGTGTGCAACATAAAGCAAGAAATAAGTAAACAAGAAAATGGTATGCAACAGAAAGTGTGGTGAAGTGACCACAGGCATGCTCTTCCCCCCCAGACTTAAAGTCAACAACTAGTAAAAATCAGCAAGTCATATTTGATAAACAGCTAGGGTAGGAAGTACCTATGCTCAAAATTGAGCATACCAGTCGTGCAATGAGATGTCCAAGTGCGGCCAAGTTGCCGCGCCTCAAATATTCCTGCACCTCTGATTAAAGGATGCCAGCCAAACAAAATATGGAAACAGGAATATATGAATATATAAAAAGAAATCAAAACACAGCATAGGACCAAACGGTCCAACTTGGGTTGTCTCCTGAAAGCCCTTTTGTTTACCGTCCTTAAGGTGGAACAAATACCTGTATTAGCAGTTCAAATAGAGAGTTCTTGGCAGTAGAAAAATGAAACAAAATTAAAAGTAGAGCAACCAGCATTCAACAAGTAGCGAGAAAGAGGATGGAAAGAGGAATGAGGGTGGCACAATCAGCTATAAGCAGATTTATGGTAAGTCTCCCCGGTGGGATGCGAGAGAACAGCAGAGTGTCTTTTTGCATTCAGAGTAGGCATTGTCCCATTACTGCGAGTGCACTCTTTCGTGAGCCGGAAGGCAGCGTAGCGCTCTTCGTGTAAACGCTTGGCCTCTTTCAGTTTCTCCACCGTGGGAGACTTCCAATGGAGGTAGGTTGTGGCGTTTCCTGGTGTCATGGTTTGTGGCGGCCTATCCGGCACCGTGACGGCAACCGGATCTGCCCAAGCTACAGATCGCTTAACAGAATTATACAAATTAGTATCCAGGGATTTCTCCCAAATAAAACTTGGTTCGCCATGCTCAACAACAGAGTTGGCTGGCAGTAGAACGGTAGCCGTGGCTTTGGTACAATTGATCCCTTCGTGGACCAGTAGCTCTTGTTTCTCATCGACTTCCTGAGGGAGTCCTTTCTTTGGCGTTTCCTCCAGATGTGCTTCCAATACGGGGAGACCTGAATCCAGCTTGATATCTGTGACACTCAGAGAATTGTTGTTTTGGATGGGAGAAGAATGTATGGATGGGTTATCGAGGGTGGACTCTTTGTTTGGCCAAGTGACACGGCCTTTGGAAAAGTCGAGGGATGCGCCACTGGCTGTTAGGAATGGGACTCCTAATATAGTAATGGAGTTATTGTCCTGCGGTCCCAAAACCTGGAAGTCAATGGTGATACTTGTGCCGTTAACCTCGATTTCAACGTCCCGAACACCGCCCTCAGTGTCAACCAAATTGTCATTAGCTAAGATAAGCGATTTCTGATTTTCAATGTCAACTTGTAAGTGCATCTTCGCAACATCTTGCAAAGTGAGTATGTTTCTGGACGCCCCGGAATCGCATAATGCTGGAGTTTCGATGTTATTGATTTTACAATTAATGACAAGTTCGTTGCGGTTTCCCGAAGTGTCCTCCCCAAGGCGCTTTCCCTGTTCATGGGGGTTCTTTTCGGTGTTGCTCGGTAAGGTTCCTTGGGTGCGCTCGGAAACCACTTGAGCCAATTGGACCAATTGTGCCTCCAGTTTGCGCATCGAGGTGGCCTGATTTGTCATGTTGGTTTGGGAAATCTCAACGAACTTCTCGAACATCTCTTCCAAAGAATTTTTCTTAACGACGGGGGGACCTTGGGAATAATTCGGTTGAGGCAGCCGCGGTTGGCTGCCGGAAGCATACGCATCGTTTTGATGCTGCCCCGGTTGCCATGTTTGGCCAGATGCGTTAGGATTCCAAGAAAAGTTGGGGTGATTTCTCACCCCTGGGTTGTAAGTATTCTCGTAAGGCACTCCCCTGTTTTGATTGGCAACAAAATTAACGGACTCATTCAGAAACAAAGATTCGTCTGGTACCTCAACTCCTAAGCATTCGAAGTTGTGATGATCGGCGCTTCCGCACCCTTGACATGAGATTGCCATCACTGGGGCGGCAGGAGCAGGCTTGGGGATATCCAAGGCAAACACTCCACTGGTGCTTCATGGGATGTTTCTTCCAGCGGTCCAGTAAGCATTGTGGGTGGCGGTGTCTTGTAAGACTTTCAGAGCATCATCTGGAGCAAGATTCATGATGGTTCCTCCGGAGGCAGCATCGATCATGGCTCGATGGTGGGGATCAATAGCGAAGTAGAAACTTTCGACGAGGTTCCATGTTTGGAATCCATGATTCGGGCACTTCCTCAACAGCTCGTTAAAACGCTCCCAAACTTCGGCTAAACTTTCTTGATCGGCTTGCCGGAAGTTGGCTATTGCGCGCCTCATGCTCACGATCCGATCCACCGGATGGAACTTAGCTAGGAATTTTGTGGTCAAAGCCTCCAAGGTGGGGGCTGTTCCAGGTGGGAGGGAGTGAAGCCATGTCTTGGATTTGTCCCTTAATGAAAAAGGGAAGAGGCGGAGCTTGACTGTTTCGTCTGGGATTCCAGCGTAGCGGAACGTGGCGCAGATTTCGGAGAATTCTGTAAGGTGAAGATGGGCGTCTTCAGTGGCCATTCCGGAGAACTGAGTGTTGTTCCGAATGATATTCAGAATAGCCGGTTTAATCTCGAACTGTGGATTGGTGATAGCAGGTCCGAAACCGGGGTATATGCTCCCGACAGTAGGTGTAGTATAATCCCTCATGGTGCGGACCTGGGGAGGATTCACTTCATTTTCGTCGTCATTTCTGTCGACATGAGGTATCCCTCCAACTCGGTTGCCTGCATCAATATTCAGCTGGTCTCCCATTGGGGCAAAAATGATGGTTGCGGCGCGACTTCGTGCTAGGAGAGTACGTTCGATCTCTGTGTCGTAGGCGACAAAATCTCTTGTAGCTCGGCCTTGCATTCACTGTGGCAAACACTACACACTAGAAGGAAACAGCAGTCAAAACAAAATAATACTAACTCTTATAACTATATTTGAAGACATCCGAAGTCGCTCTACAGTTGCATTCCCCGGCAACGGCGCCAAAAACTTGATACGTGTAAATCGGCAAGCGCACCGGTCGCACAAGTAATAAAGTTTTGGTAATAAATCCCCGAGTGTTGGTCTCTTGAGGAATGCAATTAGCGTAGAACGGCAACAGTACAGAGAATATCATTATGAGAGTTATAAATAGAAAAAAGAGGAAATAGAGGACTAGGGAGATTGTGGATGTTTGATCTACGGAACTAGTAAAAGCTATGCGGGTCGACGGCACCGCTTCGCAAGGTGGAGTGGGTTTGTCGGCTGCGATGCCGAACTTCAGTTTGGCGAGTGGAAGGGAAGCTAATGGATTGTAGTGTTCTTATGTGGAGTGCAATCGGACAAGACACGGGAATGAAGTGGATGTGGGGTGAGCGAGGCACATTCACAGACAATACTCACAAGCATAAGAAGATACTAACATTCCATTAGTTATAAAATAAACTTGATGTTCATGGATGGAAGTATTCATTACACTACTCAAAACATTTCATACTACAGAGGAAGGGGAAGAGGAGTAAACCAAAAGAGAGTGAAGATCCACCGCGGGTCGTGGCCGGAGTAGCGAGTTGTCAATCCGCTTCCGGGCTCAGTCCAAGGAGGCTTCCGGTACCAACATGCTGTCACCTCAAAGGCCTTTAAGTTCGTTCTCTAGGTTATCTACTTCACCAACTCCGCAGGAAAGCTTAGAGTTGAAGTATCAATGGTCGAGGGCTTAGCCGGAGAGTTGAAAAGCTTCGGAGTACTTGGTAATGGCCTCCCGACGAAGGTGGAGGTGATGGAGCAGCTGGAGAAGTGAAATGGTGATTCCCGCGCACTCTCCGATTGCAGCAAATGACAGGCGTTGACCTAAATCACGAAGCAGGGCCTTAAATACAGAGGCAGCAGAAGCAGTGCGCACGATCAGTGGCGCACGACCAGTGGTCGTGCGCACTGTAGGTCGATGATCGTGCGACTTTTCCAAATAGACCTGCAACCTGAACAAGAAGCATCAGCATATATGCGCCCGAGCAGTGGCGCATGACCAGTGGTCGTGCATACTACGGCCAGTGCTCGTGCGATTACCGAGACTGGATTAGGAAAAGGGAATGTAATGCGCACGATCGGTGGCGCACGACCAGTGGTCGTGCGCAATAAGTCCAGTGGTCATGCGCAGTATTCCTGCAATGTCAGTGTCTCCCGAGCGGTTCCGGAGCACGCACACGACCATTGTACCAGCAGAAGGGACAGATAGGCCACCAGAACGTGCACACCACATTCCCGAGATAGGGCTAAAGAATAACAACAATATAGAAACACAGAAAGCACACAAAAGCGGGCCTACAGTGCACTAAATCATGAAATAGGTACATAAGCACAAATAAGCAATAAAGGCTCTCAAGTGTAGTGCTAAGACGATAAAATTAGCCCAGATGAGTCCAAAAATCAGTGTAAAATGTGGACTCATCACCGGTATACCGATAATGTGACATGAGTGCATGAGACGGTGGTCGGTCGTGACAAGTTCTGTGATGGATGATGCTTAAAAGGGCACACTCTTGATATATATGTTATTGATGTTGACTTATATGCAAGGAAGGAATACCATCGCCCCGGATATGAGGTGGAGTCGGTATACCGCGTGTTCGTGGATAGTGGTCAGCAAAAGCTGACTCGTTACCTTCTATTGTTGCCTCATCTTTCTGGTTCGTACAGGTACAGGTGCTGGAGATCCAAGTGGGAAATAGCGGGTGAGAGCCCAAGTTGTGCAGGCCCTCAAAGGCCCAAACTTTGTTATAGCTTTCTCATGTATTGTCGGCTTGCGCGCCAATGTATGAAAAACATGTAGTAGCTTAAACAAATAATGTGTGTAAGGCCCTAAGGACAAAGCAAGACAATGTAAATTATGTTTTTGATCATTCCTTTATTGATGTGGACATTCCGGTTCAAGATTATATTAAGTGTTTCCGTTAGCGCATATTTCTGTTATGCGTTGTTGTATGGTTTGTATTAATATTCATTGAGTGATTCTTTCGTTTGTTCACTCAATATAGTGTGGGTTCCCGACTGGACCCACTGCTATATTTCTTGGAACGAGCAAGGGTGTTGTAATTTGGTATCAGACTCTAGGTGTCGGTCTATTATTCGCTAAATTTGTGGATGAATTTCTTTTAAGGGGTGGAGTGCACGTGTGTGCGTCATCTTATAAACGTAAAAAAACACGTGAATGTCCACTTAGAAATGAAAAACACACATGAAACATGTTAAAAACATTGATTGTAGAACCTGAGCGTCCCTGTGATTGTTGTTTTGCAATTTTACTATTCTCTTAATTGTGTGGTTCACGATTATAAGTGACTAGTTAGGGCATGGGACAGTCGCAATCCTAACTCTTTATGGCGAGTGGAGAACTTATTGATGTGCCTGGACCTCCACCTTTAGTGGAGACAACACAGTTTGTTGTTGAAGACGTTAGTGCGCAAACCGGAAGGCAAGTATAGCCTCCTACCCTTGAGGTTGCCCCGGTGCAGCTTGGCATAGCTGAGCAGATGGTAGCGAGACAAGCTTTAGATCAGCAGTGTATACCCTCTGCTGGACATAACTAGTTCTTGTGTTTGGAACATGGCGAGCACATAGTTGACAAATACATATATGAATTCATCAGGCTGAGGTAAGGTGTGGGAGTTTATGTTTGAAAGTGAGGATTCTAAGGCCAACAAGTTTTATGATGGCTTGTGTAGTGACTTACGATTACTACTGGCGAGTCCAAAGTTAATTGGACTCACCATGCCTTGGTAATGGCAGCCAGATCATTGAAAATGGACTTGAAGAAAGTCAGATCAAAGCAAGAGTTCAAGGTACCGAACTTTTTCAAGTACAACCATCACAAGTGGAAGAAGAAGTTTAGTATGTTGGAGTAAACTTCTTTTGCTATTATAGAAACAAAGAGAAGGCAAGGTCCTTATATTTGCTTTACTCGTGGCATGTTAGGCCATATGGCTCGATACTATCGCAGTGTTTTTCCAATGACGCTTATAAAGCGCGTACACTGTAAGAATGATTTGGTCGTGACAAAGCCAGAGTTTAAACTACCACGCTCTACAAAATACGAGAACCGCAGTATGTGGAAAAAGAAATGTAGGTCTTTGGGACAAGTTACTTTTGATACTTCTAGAGCGAATGTTGGATGGGGTGGCCAACCTTAGAGTGAGGGGGGTAAATAATGTTTGGAGATTAATTTGAAAAATTAAAATAAATTTTATCCAAATAAACTGGCTTTGGATGCTATCATGGGGCGCTAGATTGCAAGCTCTCGACAGTAGGTCACAAAATTCGTTTTCTTAGATAAACTTCGCCTTGGAGATGCACACACCCTTCAGAGATCTACCAACATACAGTCACAGAATTACAATAAGAATGAAGAACGAATAATAACTTTATTCACAGAAATGAAGGTTCTTTACAGCTACAAACAACTAGATCTCCATGAAGCCGAATATCGGAGGCGGTGAAATACATACTCCTTTTTATTTTTTATACCGACCCAAATACCGGATCAGTTGGCTCTCTCCCTTTCCTTCCCAGGAGAGGTCTTTGAGCCAGCTCTTCACCTTCCTTCCTGAAAGTGTCTTAGAGCACCACTAGATCCTCCGATCTAGACGTCCCTTCCCCTGGACGATTTCTCATGGAATCTTTCCTGGATTTCGACGACCCTCACTGATCGATTTTCCTCACCCACAAAACAGTTAGAAAAGAGAAAAAACAATAAGAGATTAAAGAAGATTTAAAGTGATTTTATATCAAGACGATTCCTCTATTGACTGGTGCATGATTAGTGCTAAAGATCTTCGTACACGAATGGGAGGGAGACGACTTTCTCTTCCTTTGACAGAGAGAGTGAAATATTACTCTGAGACAACACACGAACCCTACAATCAAAATATGTCTCTCTTCATGTCTATAGTAAAAGAGGCTCGCTTTTATATGTCTCAAGAAAATAATCTACCACCGGTGGTAGAGCTAGCGCCCGACGGTAGGTCGATGCGCATTGATGTGACACCTGTCCAGCCGGTTTGGAAAAATATCAGAATAAAATATTTTTTTTTCACTTTTTTGAGCTATTGTGATGCGGTACAGAGCTATTGTCTGGCAGTAGTGTGATGTCTCGACGCTCGTTGAAAGAGCTAGCATGTCGCGGTAAAAAGCTATCGCCCGGTGGTAGGTCACAGAGCGCTTGTATGAATTAATTACAGAAGGTAGCACGTGCGGTAGCGCCAACGCTCGGCGGTAGGTTTTAGAGCTTTTTTTTCGTTCTTTTGTACCTGTAAACCCACACACTATACCCATCATTAAATACAACACGAGATTTGATATTGTCAAACTAAAGAGATGTGAACCATATACTCCAATAACGACTACTGGGCGAGAACCACCCACTTGCTATACTTGTGGCAAGAAAGGACACTTTGTTCGAGATTATTGGAGTGGCCCTCAAAAGGTGGAGAAAAAGTTGGGTGCGACTTATGTGGAGAAGGGAAAGAAGTGGAGTTAACTACATCCCCGAGCACTCCAGCTCAGCCAAGTGCCTGTCACCCTGACAATGTTGCGGCAGTATGAGTTAATATATAACATTCAGTACGTTATGTACTTTATACCTTGGTTATGTATGCATGCTTGGCATGTTACTATCTATGTTTGAACCCAATGTTCACATGTCCGGTAAGAACACTCCTTGACTTACGTTATCTATGGATTTTTGTCATTATTAAAGTACTTGTATTAGTACTAAGGATGAGGTTGGGATAATGCTGCCTTATCAGTAGAGGGTGAATGCGGGTATGGATAATTATGTTAGGTACGGTTTGGATGTCATGAGTTAACGTGGAAACATAGATACTGCCAATATTGGAGTTTAATGTAATCTTTGGCATTGACTGGCTCTCGGAGCAGCATGCTTGCATTGATTGCGATTCGAAATAAGTCACCCTGGGGAAATATGTTGAACGTGAAACCATGTTGATGGTATACAAGGAGCGAGCTGTAACGCCACGAAAATTGTGTGCGAGTCGGACGCGAAAAAGGGTTTTTGGTGCCTGTTTAGGGTACACAGGCGTGTCCAAGGCCGTGTCTGGCTGGTGATTTTCTGGTCGTTTTCATCCCGAGAAGGACATGGCCAGGAACACGGCCGGATGACACGGGCGTGTCATCCGACACGGGCGTGTGCCTACCTGTGTCCATACCCGTGTCCAGTTGGGTCGTGTCCGTTGCCGTGGCGGTTATGCGTGACACGCCCACGAACACGGGCGTGTCGAGGAACCCGACACGGGCGTGTCAGGTGAGATACGGGCGTGTCTTGGCCCTTGTGCGTCTCTCAGTTTGACGATCGTGCCTGGATCGAGGCACACGGCCTGGGACACGGCCGTGTGCCAAGCCATGTTCGGCCCAGGTCTGGAGAATTTTGTGCAGATCTGAGCCATTCATTTTCTTTAATTAAGATCCGACGGTTCAGATGAGATCCTGCTCTGTTAAGGCCGGGAATAGGGGGTTAATCCCTCATTTTCTCTCCAAAGCTTTCTCCTTCCAAGGTGTTAGAGAGAAGAGGAAGAAGAAGGAGGTTTCCGGCCGCCGGCGGAGCATCGGAGCACCGTTTCGAAATCGAAGAGCGGATCCGTGGAGGGAAGGTCGTTGCGAATAGTTCTGTCCGCGTAGTTTTTCCATGACGCCAAAACGAACTACAAGGGTAACGATTCTCAACTTGAGCATGTGAAGCTCTTTCTTTCTGCATAGGCAATCCCGCTCCCGCGAGTGTGCGGTGAGTGCGCGGTGTTCCTTGGGGTTGATATGTATAGTCCCCCTTGTGTTGCATATAGAGTCCGGAATCGTAAGTACGGGCATAGGCATTGTGTGTGAAGCCTACCCGGACGTGTACCGTCTGGATCGGTGATGTTGCATTTGATGTGGTTTTGCCAGAGAAGACTCCGTGCTTTGGATTTTTCGGGTTTCTACGCGGTAGATTGCAGCAGGGATCCTTGGAGGTTAGCTTCAAGGCGCACCCAGAAAACTGAGCAGAAACGTGTTCTGCTAACTTGCCGGTCTGGGAACCGGCCTTGATCATAACTAGGTTATGAGATTGTTTGGAAAATTTTGGGATCCGAGAGAAGCTTGGCCCGCGCGTAGGACTTAAAGTGTATATGCGGCGTGAGCAACGGGCAGGTGGAATTGGACCTAGGCTATGTGGAACGGTGCGAGAAATCCGAAGACGGGCACTGGCCGTTGGCATAGTCGGGAGCCTTAGACTAGATAGGGTCAGAAAGGCTAAATGCTCACATGTTGTTGCCATCCTGGGGGTGGTGTTGAATGCACTGATTGATCAGGGTTCACCATGAATGTGCCCTGAGTGCACGGGGTGTTTGGCCGTCCGATCCTACACCTGTGGCGAAATATAATTGTGTTATATTATTTTATTGGACTAATGCTATACAGGGAAAGAGCACCGCCATCCCGAGTAAGGGGCGGGGTCGTTATAATTTGGTCGGCTTTTAGCTGACCGTTGCTTTGTTTGCCACCGTGCGGTGGTATGTGCTTGCAGGTGCTGCGGAGCCGAGCGCCAAATAGCGGGCTGGAGCCCATGTTGCTGTGCTGGACCTAGAAGGCCGTAGAATAGTTGTTTTTACATTTATCATGTGTGGCCGGCCTGCGAGACGATGTATGTAAGACATGTTATATTAAGTGAACCCTTTTTACAACCCCGTGTCCGGCGAGTCGGTCCCGCCAGGGAGGTCGAGCAGACCAGGTCCCGCGACCCGCACCCGAACGGCAAAACAGATATACGGCGGAAGGGCTGGCCCGCTCCCGCCCATTTCAGGCGAGCGAGCCGGCGAGGCGAGCGCGCGGGTCGCGCGAAGAGTCCTTGGCCAAAGCAGATGAGTTTGGCGACCCGCGACTAGCGAATCGATCGGGGTCGCGGTGACCACCGGCCAACCCCCACACGCGACCTGGCTGGCGGTCCGCCCGGCAGAAGACAGGCAGGTCGCGACGGCTCGGCTCGCGCTCGCCCAGGGAGGATAGGCGAGCCACGAGATCCAGGTCGCGCCCGCCTCCCGCGGAGGGGGATTGGAGGCGAGCTGACTCCCCGTGGGGTGCGAATAGCTACTCAGGACAGCGGAGCTTCGCTGTTGGCAGACCAGGCCGGACTGCGCATAGCCACTTAGAACAGCGGAGTTTGGCTGTTGGCAGACCCATACATGGGTTTTTTGGTATTTTCAGGTCAGTTCTTTTGGTTATTGGCAGTTCAGGTTCCAAAAATCTATAAATAAGACCCAAGGGGTACCACAGAGGGCACGCTTTCAGTGCCTCCTTACTCTCATTCTCAAGTGCTCTCTGAGGGTACCTTAGCTCGGTTTCTGGCTAAGGAGGGGAAGCGCTCAGAGATCTTCCGGGTTTGTGGTGGGACCTCCCTGCCGAGCCCTTGGGTCTGTTCTTTCTTGTCTCTTTCGTTGTTTTTCTTGCAGGAGAAAAGTAGGCGCGAGACCACCTCTTCCCCAAGGGTCGAACTCCACAAGAGGCCGGATTCCGGTTTCAACATCTTGGTGCGGTGAGCGTGGAGTGTGGTCAGTGCGGAAAAGCTTCGGCGAGCTCAATAACGGGAGGACAAGGATCTGACAGGCAGGACTCGCCGCCCCCCCCCCCCCCCCCCCCGCCTCTCGCAACAGTAGGGATTGAAAGAAATGGTACCTAAACACCTAGAGGGGGGGGGTGAATAGGTGACCTAAACCTTTTTTGACTTTTGTTTGGCAGCACAACAGTTTTTCATTGATTACTACAGCTAACAGCAAATACAGAAATTAAGCATTCAATTCACAGCACAGCACAGCACAGAAGACACACTAATTTTATAGTGGTTCCCCAATCTTTGGGTACATCCACTTTCCCCCTTCGCATATCTAGCAGTGTACTAGATTCGGCCAAACTTCTCCACTAGCTCAGAACCCAACAAGGTTCCTACCTCAGGCCCAAAGCCTTACACTCAGCCAAAAGGCCTACACTCAGCCAATCAAGGCTTACACTCAGCCAATTAAAGGCCTACACTCAGAGTTCTTCAACTCCTACACTCAGGCACCAAGCCCTACCCTCAGCCTTTATAAAATAGGCTTACAATCACTCAGATCCAATGGATCTTACAAGTTTAAAATAGAAATTACAAATGCTAACTCTATAACTCAGAAAGGATGAGAGGAGTTGAGAGTTTCTTGAAGAGTTCTTGGAAGAACTCAGCTTGATCCAAACTGACTTAGCTTTCTTCAAAGCTTCTTGAGTAGAACTGAATTAGTCTGAATCTACTGCAGTTGATCCTTGATCTCTGCTTCTTGAAATCCAGATGACTCTGAATTGTTCTTCTCAGCCTTAGTTCCAAAGACTGAATCCTTGGTTGGAGCTCTCTCTCTCCAACTACTTAGATCTGCAGTTGGACTGCCTGATCTTCTTGTGTTGATCCTCTATGTATCACTTCTTGATTTAATCTGATCAACCACTTCAATTATTCTCACAACAAGTAATGATTGTGAACAACTTAACCACTTAACTACCCCATTCTGTAAACTGTGGGTGCCTATTTATAGGATTCCTTTATGGTAACCGGCTGATCCGGTTTATAACAGACTTTTGACTTCTTTGACAGTTGCTGTAGACCGGCTGGATTGGCAGCTGTCATGTCAACCAGTCACTTCTTGAAATCTCACTAACTGTCAGTTAGTGTCGAGACTTTCTGTTCTTAAGTGTCGACACTTATAGACCAAGTGTCGACACATGTTGTGTAAGTGTCGACACAAGTCTACAAGGTGTCGACACAATTCCTTGTATGTCTCGACACAGTTTCTTCTGCATGTGTCGACACTGAAATTGAGTGTCGACACAAGTACTTGCACTTCATTCTTTATCTGTATTCTTCTAAGTGTCGACACATCTCCTTTGTGTCGACACATCTTCATGTGTTGAAACTGTCAAGTGTCGACACTGCTTCTTGGTGTCGACACAAGTCTTCAATCTTGTTTCTTCAGCTGAGTGTCGACACATTCCTTTAGTGTCGACACTTGTACTTAGAATATTTTACAACTTTTCTGTTCTTTGCTAAGTGTCGACACAGCTCCTTGTGTCGACACTTTCTTCAAGTGTTGAGTCTTCTGGTTATGTGTCGACACATTGTGCTGAGTGTCGACACAATCTTCAAGTGTTGACTCCTTTGAGTGTGTGTCGACACATTGTGTTGAGTGTCGACACATTCTTCATATTTTGACTCTGCTGATTGAGTGTCGACACATTGTGTTGAGTGTCGACACTTGTACTTAGTCTCTGCAGAATTTTGCTGAGTGTCGACACAACTCCAAGTGTCGACACTTTCTGATGTAGACTCAGCTCTTCTAGGTGTCGACACTTCTGCCAAGTGTCGACACAGCTTTTCTGCATTCTTCTACACTGAGTGTCGACACAGCTCCAAGTGTCGACACTTTCTGACTGGTGTCGACTCTTCTTCCCAGGTGTCGACACAATGACTCCAAGTGTCGACACTGCTTGTCTGGGTGTCGACACAAGCTTTCTCAAGTGTCGACACTTTCCCTCTGGGTGTCGACACATGGACTTAGAAATTTTCAGCTTCAGTCCAGTGTATAACTAACCTGCACAAGTAACTCAAACAAACATCAAATACATTCTGATGTATATCATTGAGTTAGGTGAGGCTTCTTCAAATCAGGTACATTTGACCAATGTACCCAACAATCTCCCCCTATTTGGAGAAGTCATAACCCTTAGTCAATGATATACACCACTCATAATTAAAAATTACAAAATGATGTAAAACATATAAATGACAACAGGGTAAACTTGAACATGTAATAAAGCACACATGTATACTTATTAAACATTACAGAACAATTAAGAAACACACATATTTCAGAACATTCATACTATATTTATCATATACTGTTCCAATAATGTTCCTTATACATTTTCAATGAAGTATTACAATGTTTTTTACTCAACAGATTACAACAAGCATCAAGTTAATTCCTAATCTAGTGCTGATCAGGTTCTTTAATAACAATGCCTTTTCCAGCTTTAACTTGAGCTTTCACAGCAGCAGCAGCAGCAGGCTCAGCTTCAGCAGTCTTCTTCCCTTTAGAGTCCTTCTTCTTCTGTTCTTCAGCCTTGATCTTTTGTCTTTCAAAATAATGATAGGGCTTAGGAAAGTACTTGCTAGGCTCCACAGCTGTTGGAGGTAGCTTTCCTAACTTAGCCTTCCTTCTATATTGGACAATTGCTTCCTGCCTACTCTCATGCTTTCTCCATTCAGCCTCTGAGAACCACTTGTTCCTTTCATGGGCATTGTCCTTGGCTGCTTTCCAGGCTGTAAGAATTATGTTCCTAGAAGTAGGGCTCCACTGTTCAAAATCTGGCTTTTGCTCAGCAATTTCCCTAAACTTCTTCTTTGACAGCCTAGTTTCTTCTTCTTTGTCCAAAGCCTCTTGCATTGCAGCTGTGATAGGTTGAACAACCTTTTCCAGAATAATATTAGGCTTGCCAGCAGGTGGACTATACATTGTGCTTATATCTGCATGAATCATGTCAAAGTCTGGAGGTGGATAGATTACATCAGCCACTGCCTGTTGCTCACCTCCAAGATATGTTCCTTGAATGCCAGAGTCAGCTACATTGTCATCATCACAAAGGGGAGGATAGCCCAGTGTAGCCCTGATGGAATTTGATATCCATTTTGCATGTTCAGAACTGGCCTTGACTAACACTCTCTCCCCCTTTATGACTTCTTGGGCCACATGATCTCTCACATCATCTTTCTGGAATCTGATTTGGCTATCCAAATACCTTATGCCCTCTTTAAAGAAAGGTCTAAGCTTTGTAAGCTGTTCTGAAATGACCTTCTGTGAGTCTTTAATGGCAGTCTTTACAGCAGCAATCTCTGCTTGAAAGAGTTTATCAAAATCAGCTTTGGCAGCAGCAGAGGAAGTTGAAGGTTCATCTGACTTATTCTTGAGTTCAGTGACTATTGCATTGTGAGATGCAGTCAAATTATCATTCATCCTCAACTGATTCTCCAGCACATAGCCTTGCTTGAGTGCTATATCTTCTACTTTCTCTTTGATGATTTCTTGATGTTTAGCCAGATAGACCACAGCATTACCACCCTTGTGGAAGCATTCATTCATTTCCTTCTTATTAAGGTTCATTTCAAACCTGATTGATTTGATATCTTGAGCTAGATCAAATTGTAGAGATTTTGGCCCTCATCAATATATTTCTCTATGGCCCTCCTTTGCTCATCCATCTTTACTTGCATTGCAACCATTAGGCTTGTATAATCAGTTGATGGAGCTTGTTGAACCAGTGAGTGTTGAGCAACAGTTTGGAGAGCCTTCTTATAGCTTTGGCTCCTTCTTTTGAAAACAAAGAACTTCTTTTTCTTAGCTTGCTCAGCTGCATCATCTTCAGATTCTGATGTACTGGCAATATCCACCCTATCCTTAGGGCTGGATGGTTGTTCAGTGTGCACATCTTGTGCTTCTCAGTATCTAGCCTTATAGGCTCTACTTGAATATCCAAATTCTCCCCCTCAGCAGCAGCATCCTTCTCTGTATCAGCAGCATTCTTTTCCATATCAAAATCATCTGATCTAAATTCAGAAAAAGATCTTCCATGGTGTATTCTGCTGGAGACTGTGCAGGAGATGTTCTGGTTTCATCAGCTACAACAGATGTGTCTTGGAGAACAACATCTGGTTCTTGAGTTGCTGGCTGATTTTGCTGATGATCATCAGACAAATCAGAATTTATGATAGAAAAATTCAAAGTATTAAGGTCAACAAGTACCTCTTGAATGAGGAGGGTGGCTTGCTCACTCTCCAGTGTAGATGGTTCTGCTACACCTGGAAGCTCCCCCTGGATGTCAGCTGGCTCCTGAGGAGCAGGTGACTTTTCTGCAGCCACTTTATCCATTGGACTATCAGGAGTGAAGACCACATGTTCTTCACTGCCTGAGCTGCTGGAGGACTCTTGAGGCACAGCAGCAGTCTTCCTCTTCTTCCTGGGAGGAGAGTCTTTCTTAGAAGCTTGCTTTTCAGGGGTGGTCAATTCCTTTGACACCAGCACCCTTTCCCATCTAGAGAATATTCTTGAGTCCATCTTCCTCATATGATTGATCTTAGTTCCTGCAGCAGTGCTCATTACCTCTGGAATTGATCCAGCCAGGTAGAGACTTAGTATCCTGCCCAGATTGGGCTTCTTCAGGCTTTCCTTCACTTTTTCATAAACCACCATTGACCAGTCTGTTTTCAGATTGAAGATGATTCTGGTCATGACTTCAAACATGGAGGCAGACACCCTGTCATGTCCTCCTGGCTTGCTTAGTATTACCTTGCCCACTATTTCTGACAAGAACTTGCCTTGATTATTCATACCTTTTCTGTTAAAGACTGATCCCACCTTCATCTTTGGATCCAGTCCACACCAAGTAAGAGCTTCCCTGGTCTTAGAAGCAGTTACTTCCTCTTCATCTTGAACTTTAGGTAGCTGAAGTACCTTTCTTAAAGACTTGGGTGAAATCTTGACCTTGGTGCCATGCACCCTTGACTTAATCCTGTAGCCTGAGTCATCTACAGACGCGCCAGAAAGGAATTCAATGACTTCCTTCTTCCATATTTTCGTTGGTTCTGAAACCAAGAACTCCAACCCTGAATTGGCAATTAGGGTTATTACTGATTTGATTTCTTGGTCGCTGTCGTCAAATGCGCCTCGCACAAGCTCATAGCCTTCGTTTACGTTCTCTTCCAGCTTGGGAGCCATTAGGGTTTTGAGAATTAGTCTTGAGATGAGAGAAATGTCGACACAAGAGTTTAGGTCTCGAAACTTTGAAAGCGTGTCGACAATCAAAGACAGAACCCTATTTATACCTTTCTTGTTTGAAGACGAACAGGCGGGATGAATTTCTAATGATGTGTCGACACTGTCAATAAGTGTCGACACTGACTTATAATGTCTCGACACTCATGTGTCGACACAAATTTAGTCAACAGATTTTATGTGTCGACACTTGGTTAAGTGTCGACACCACTATACTCGACATGTGTCGAGACTTTACTTAGAAAAATTCTGAGTAAAACTTAAGTGTCGACACTTTATTGGATGTGTCGACACCTACTCGACATGTGTCGACACTAACATTCTGAAGTGTCGACACTAACTTCCTAGATGTGTCGACACCATTTTCCTGAAGTGTCGACACTTACTATTCTGTGTCGACATAGACTTGTCTATGTGTCGACACCTTTTTACTTAGCCAATTTTTGTTCTGTATACTTAGTCTAAGTTTATCATACCTAGTTCAATTTTGAACCTTATTAAACTTAGCTTCTTCTAAGGGCTTAGTAAACATATCAGCTATCTGATTATCTGTTTTAACATATTCAAGTGCAATATCATTTCTTTCTACATGCTCCCTAAGAAAGTGATATTTTATCTCAATATGTTTAGTTCTACTATGTGATACAGGGTTATTAGCTATGGAAATAGCACTTGTAGAATCACAATAAAGTGGAGTTCTACTTACCTGACATCCATAGTCTTCTAGCTGATGTTGAATCCACAGAAGTTGAGCACAGCAACTTCCTGCAGCTACATATTCTGACTCAGCTGTGGAGATGGCCACACTGGTTTGCTTCTTACTACTCCATGAAATGAGTCTTCCACCTAGGAATTGACAGGATCCAGTTGTGCTCTTTCTATCTTCTTTGCATCCTGCAAAGTCTGCATCTGAATAGCCTGTTAGATCAAAATCTCCATTCCTAGGGTACCAGAGGCCTAGATAAGGTGTGCCCTTTAGATATCTCAAGATTCTCTTGACTGCAGTCAAGTGAGATTCTTTGGGGCAGGCTTGATACCTGGCACAAACACATGTAGCATACATAATGTCAGGCCTACTTGCAGTCAAGTATAGTAGGGAGCCAACTATCCCTCTATACAAGGTTTCATCCACAGGTTTCCCTGCATCATCCTTGCTTAGAGACATACTTGACCCCATAGGAGTCTTCATGGTACTGGAGGAATCCATACCATATTTCCTTATGAGTTCTAGGGTGAACTTTGACTGACATATGGACAAGCCACTTTCAGTCTGTTTAACTTGGAGACCCAAGAAAAACTTCAGTTCTCCCATACTACTCATTTCAAATTGACTTTGCATAAGCTTTGCAAACTTTTTGCAAAGGCTACTTTCAGTAGACCCAAATATAATGTCATCTACATATATTTGGACAAGTATTACTTTGCCTCTAGATTCCCTAAGGAATAGAGTCTTATCTATTTTCCCCCTTGTGAACTTGTTCTCAATGAGGAAACTAGATAGGGTTTCATACCAAGCTCTAGGAGCTTGCTTTAACCCATACAATGCTTTCCTAAGTCTATAGACATAATGTGGAAGAGTAGGATCAACAAAACCTGAAGGCTGCTCCACATATACTTCTTCTTTTAAATTACCATTAAGGAATGCTGACTTCACATCCATTTGGTATACTTTGAATCCTTGGTAGGTTGCATAGGCCAAGAACATCCTGATGGCTTCCAGTCTGGCTACTGGAGCAAAGGTTTGATCAAAATCAATACCTTCTTCTTGCCTATATCCTTTTGCAACCAGTCTTGCCTTATTCTTAATGATGACTCCTTGTTCATCTAACTTGTTTCTGTAGATCCACTTTGTTCCTATCACATTGTGATCTTTAGGCTTAGGAACTAAGTCCCAAACCTTGCACCTCTTGAACTGGTTTAGCTCTTCCTGCATAGCTTCAGTCCACTGTGGATCTTGTATTGCTTCTTCAAATTTCTTTGGTTCTATTTGAGACAGAAAACTTGAATATACTGCAGCATTCTGATTTCTGCTCCTTGTCTGAACACCTTGTCTTGGATCTCCAATGATCAGCTCCACTGGATGATCTCTTAGATGCCTGTTGGCTGGAGGCATCCTTACTTCTGGTTGTACTTCTTCAGCATCTTCATCATGCTGAGTTCCTTGAACTTCTTCAGCTCCTGGTACATGTAGTTCTCCCCCTGGACATAAGCCATCTTCTTCTACTTGCTGTCTTGCAGCAGGTACATCTTCTATGGTTAGCTTGTCCATCTTCTTAATAAGACCTGAGGGGCTGCACACACTACTAGACAACTCATTGTTAATTAGTTGTGACTCATCAAAAACTACATGCACAGATTCCTCTACAACTTGTGTAGTCAAGTTGTAGACTCTATAAGCCTTACTATTATTGCTGTACCCAACAAACACTCCCTCTTGGGACTTGGCAGCAAACTTAGTTAAGTAAGACTTCCCATTGTTAAGTATGAAGCATTTACAACCAAAGATCCTAAATAGGATAGATTTGGTTTCCTGCCTTTCACTACTTCATAGGGGGTCTTGTTTAACCTTTTAGTGATGGTAGCCCTATTTATCACATGGCATGCAGTGTTAACTGCTTCAGCCCAGAAATATTCTGGCAGTGATGAATCACTTAATAGGGTTCTACCAGCCTCTATCAAGGTCCTATTTTTCCTTTCAGCAATGCCATTTTGCTGAGGTGTTCTAGGTGAAGAGAATTCTTGAAATATCCCATAGTCTTCACACAGCTTTGTCATGCTTTCAGACTGAAACTCAGTACCATGGTCACTTCTAATTTTGACCACTGTACAGTTCAATTCATTCTGAATTTGCCTAACAAAACTGTGGAAGACACTAGGTGTTTCAGATTTCTGCTTTAAGAAGAACACCCAGGAAAACCTTGAGTAGTCATCAACAACTACAAAGGTGTAGACCTTCCTACCTAAGCTGTGAACTGGCATTGGACCAAATAGATCCATATGCAAGAGGTATAAACACCTCACAGCATCCTTGTTGTCAATGCTTCTAAAGGTGGATTTAGTCTGCTTGCCCTTTTGACAAGCTGAGCAAATGCCATCTTTGACACACTTAACTTGAGGACCATTCCTCACTAACTCTTTACTAAAGAGTTTGCCAATAGTCTTGTAATTAAGATGAGCAAGCCTCTTGTGCCACTTGACACATTGAGAGACTGTCTCATCAGCTACAAGACAAACTGGAGAACTATTGTTCTCAACCATAATGTCTAAACAATAGACATTTCTCTTCCTATAACCTGTCAAAATGATCTTTTGATCACTTGACCTCTTGATATGACAACCATTTTTAACAAATGAGATGTCATACCCTACATCACTTAATTGACTTATACTAATGAGGTTATGTTTCAAACCTTTAACATAAGCCACTTGAGTAATGGTAACAAGGTTAGAAGAAATGTTACCAAACCCTTTGATGATTCCTTTTTCAGAACCACCAAAGGTCACCTTTGGACCATTTTTGATTGGGATGTAGTCCTTCAGTAGTCCCCTAGTTCCAGTCATGTGTCTGGAACATCCACTATCCAAGTACCATGTAGGGGTATGGCCACTTGGATTTTCCTGCAAAACAAATTAATGAACCTTAGAACCCAAAGTAAACTTGGGTCCTTGGTGATTGTTAGTTTGCAATTTGACATAGCTACCTGCTGTCTTTCCAACAGGTAACTTGCTACACAACTTGGCACTGGCATTGTGCCAACAATCCAAAGCAAAGTGGCCAACCTTGCACAGCACCAACATTCAAATTTGTTGTACCTTTGCTTAGGTTCTGACTTAGCTATCTTAACTATAGCAGTCTTGTTGAATGTTGGGGCTTTGCCCTTGGACTTGGACTGATCCTGAACAGTCCTAGCTGGATTAACAAAACCCAGTCCAGTCTTTCCTTTATGATGAACAAAATCATCAATCAAGGGTAGCACTGATTTAGGTTTTGAAAACCTAGCTGCTAGCTCTTTCTCCTTCTGAAGATTAATCTCCAGTTTCTTAATTTGATCATTCTTAAATGTAATAGTACCCATCTGAATCACAGTAATGTGTTTCAGCCTGGCCACTTCATTCAGTTTTTGATCATAATTCTTCTCATAATCTATTGCAGCTGCCTTGAGATCAGCAATTTCCTTGGCCAAATTTTTGGCTAGGGTCTTGCTTTTCTTATAGGCTTGCAATAGTACTTGATATTCATCTAGGAGTTGATGAATATCTCCCTCAGACTCAGATATATTCTCATCACTTGATGAAGAATAATCTGACTCTGAACTAGAACTGGAATCAGAACTTTGAGTTAAACCTTGTACCTGACTGGGTCCTGGCTGCTCCAGGTTTTTGGTACTTTCAGTCAAAGCCATCAGTCCTTGGCTTTGACAGTCTTCTTGCTCATAGATAGATTCCATGATCTGCATAAACTCTTCTTCTTCTTCAGCAAATAGCCCAATATAGGCTTCAGCATCTGTCTCAGTGTCTGAAGAAGACATATCTGAAAGAGTCTTCTCATTCTTTGCAACAAAGGACTTCTCCTTCTTTCCTTTGAAGTGTGTTTTCTTTTTGTCACTGGATTCTTTCCTTCTTTCAGGACAGTCTGCAATAACATGGCCCTGTCTATTGCAGCAGTAACAAATTATCTTGGATCCAGTTGCCTTACTAGTCTTGGTCCTTTTCTTGTCCTTCTTTGAAGGCTTCTTTTCCTGATACTGAACCTCTTTCCCTTTGGAAGATGAAGGTCTAGACCTCCACTGTTTCTTCTTAAGGAACTTCTGAAAATGTCTGGTGAATGCAGCAAAGTCTTCATCACTTTCACTGCTTGTAGATTTTGTACTTTCTGACTCTTCAGATTCTGATTCAACTACCTCAGGAGGAGGAGTTGATGACTTGGTCCTGCTCTTTCTGGGTACATCTGACTTAAAGGCAACAGTCTTTTCTCTGTATTCAGTCCTTGTTGACTTTTCTTCTTCTTTTCTCACTGACAATTGCATCTCATAAGATAACAACTTACCAAAAAGTGTGGGAGGAGGAATTTCTCCCAACTTTGCCATTTCTCTGATGGCACAGATCTTGGTGTCCCAGTCTTTGGTGAGGGACCTTAAGAATTTATCATTCAACTCATAGTTTGTGAACTCTCTTCCATATGACATGAGTTCATTTACAATTCTATAAAATTTCTTGTAGCATTCAGTGATGCTATCTCCTCTTCCTTGCCTAAAGCTCTCATATTCTTGATTAAGCAAGGACTTCCTATCTTGCCTTACTTCTTCAGAACCTTCCATATAGACAATGAGGGTGTCCCACATTTCTTTTGCAGTTTTGCAGTGAATAAGGTTCTGGAAGGTGGCATCATCAATTGCACTAACTATTATATTCTGTGCTCTTTTGTCCATGGTTGCTAGGACAATCTCATCCTTGGTCATTTCAGAGAAATCCTTTGGAGTCCTCTGATTTGCATCCAATACTGAAATCTTCATGGGCACATATGGCCCTTCTTTGACTGTGATGTATATCCTAGGGTCAGAGGCTTCCATAAAAAGCCTAACCCTCTCTTTCCAGATCCCAAAGATCTCTTTTCTGCATATAGGTAGTTTCATTGAACCCAACTCCTTATGATTCTCTGAAGAACCCATGTTCTTGATTTTCTTGAAACTGTTTCCTGTTTCCTGACTTATACTGAATCTGCCAACCTGGATCTCCTCAGACAGTTAGTCCTGATTTTGAGCAACCTCCCTCTGATACCACTTGAAAGATATGGTACCTAAACACCTAGAGGGGGGGGGGTGAATAGGTGACCTAAACCTTTTTTGACTTTTGTTTGGCAGCACAACAGTTTTTCACTGATTACTACAGCTAACAGCAATACAGAAATTAAGCATTCAATTCACAGCACAGCACAGCACAGAAGACACACTAATTTTATAGTGGTTCCCCAATCTTTGGGTACATCCACTTTCCCCCTTCGCCTATCTAGCAGTGTACTAGATTCAGCCAAACTTCTCCACTAGCTCAGAACCCAACAAGGTTCCTACCTCAGGCCCAAAGCCTTACACTCAGCCAAAAGGCCTACACTCAGCCAATCAAGGCTTACACTCAGCCAATTAAAGGCCTACACTCAGAGTTCTTCAACTCCTACACTCAGGCACCAAGCCCTACCCTCAGCCTTTATAAAATAGGCTTACAATCACTCAGATCCAATGGATCTTACAAGTTTAAAATAGAAATTACAAATGCTAACTCTATAACTCAGAAAGGATGAGAGGAGTTGAGAGTTTCTTGAAGAGTTCTTGGAAGAACTCAGCTTGATCCAAACTGACTTAGCTTTCTTCAAAGCTTCTTGAGTAGAACTGAATTAGTCTGAATCTACTGCAGTTGATCCTTGATCTCTGCTTCTTGAAATCCAGATGACTCTGAATTGTTCTTCTCAGCCTTAGTTCCAAAGACTGAATCCTTGGTTGGAGCTCTCTCTCTCCAACTACTTAGATCTGCAGTTGGACTGCCTGATCTTCTTGTGTTGATCCTCTATGTATCACTTCTTGATTTAATCTGATCAACCACTTCAATTATTCTCACAACAAGTAATGATTGTGAACAACTTAACCACTTAACTACCCCATTCTGTAAACTGTGGGTGCCTATTTATAGGCTTCCTTTATGGTAACCGGCTGATCCGGTTTATAACAGACTTTTGACTTCTTTGACAGTTGCTGTAGACCGGCTGGATTGGCAGCTGTCATGTCAACCAGTCACTTCTTGAAATCTCACTAACTGTCAGTTAGTGTCGAGACTTTCTGTTCTTAAGTGTCGACACTTATAGACCAAGTGTCGACACATGTTGTGTAAGTGTCGACACAAGTCTACAAGGTGTCGACACAATTCCTTGTATGTCTCGACACATTTTCTTCTGCATGTGTCGACACTGAAATTGAGTGTCGACACAAGTACTTGCACTTCATTCTTTATCTGTATTCTTCTAAGTGTCGACACATCTCCTTTGTGTCGACACATCTTCATGTGTTGAAACTGTCAAGTGTCGACACTGCTTCTTGGTGTCGACACAAGTCTTCAATCTTGTTTCTTCAGCTGAGTGTCGACACATTCCTTTAGTGTCGACACTTGTACTTAGAATATTTTACAACTTTTCTGTTCTTTGCTAAGTGTCGACACAGCTCCTTGTGTCGACACTTTCTTCAAGTGTTGAGTCTTCTGGTTATGTGTCGACACATTGTGCTGAGTGTCGACACAATCTTCAAGTGTTGACTCCTTTGAGTGTGTGTCGACACATTGTGTTGAGTGTCGACACATTCTTCATATTTTGACTCTGCTGATTGAGTGTCGACACATTGTGTTGAGTGTCGACACTTGTACTTAGTCTCTGCAGAATTTTGCTGAGTGTCGACACAACTCCAAGTGTCGACACTTTCTGATGTAGACTCAGCTCTTCTAGGTGTCGACACTTCTGCCAAGTGTCGACACAGCTTTTCTGCATTCTTCTACACAGAGTGTCGACACAGCTCCAAGTGTCGACACTTTCTGACTGGTGTCGACTCTTCTTCCCAGGTGTCGACACAATGACTCCAAGTGTCGACACTGCTTGTCTGGGTGTCGACACAAGCTTTCTCAAGTGTCGACACTTTCCCTCTGGGTGTCGACACATGGACTTAGAAATTTTCAGCTTCAGTCCAGTGTATAACTAACCTGCACAAGTAACTCAAACAAACATCAAATACATTCTGATGTATATCATTGAGTTAGGTGAGGCTTCTTCAAATCAGGTACATTTGACCAATATACCCAACAGGGATGTTGGAGGACTTCAGGAACGAGGTGCTGGGCCTCGTCACGATCGCGCTCGGCGCGTGGGCCGAGTACTCGACGCCGGCAGCCCAGATCGCGGCCGCCCCCTCTTTGGGCGAGGACGCCCCTGGCCGGCGAGCTGGAAAGGAAGTTGCCGAGGAAGGCCAAGGATGCGAGCTCCCGGGGCGCGAGCTTTTCCCCGGGTCGGCAAGCCGAGGCAGGTTCGGCGAGCTGGGTCCGCGAGATTCGTCGGCTCGCCCAGTGGGGGGTGGCAGTCCTTTCAGCGAGCTGGTCTCCTCAGCACCAGTACCAGAAGGGTTCAGGTAGCTCGAGATGTCCTACTACACCGGTAAGGGAGACCCGGTTCAGCACGTCCAATAGTTCGAGGACGTGGTCTCCATCCGTCAGATGTCGGACGGATTCAAGTGTCGTCTCTTCGCCATCACCCTCCGAGAGAAGGCAAGGGAGTGGTTCCACCAGCTGCCGGCTAGTTCCATCTATTGCTTCGAGGACTTGCGCCGAGGGTTCATGTTGAGGTTCACTACCTCAAAGAAGAGGAAGAAGGAGTCTGAGTCCTTGTTCCACATAAAGCAGGGGGTGAACGAGACGTTGGGGAGCTACGTGGACCGATTTCAGGAGGAGGTCACCCAGGTCCAGGAGATGTCGGGCCATAGTCTGATGATGGCCTTCACCCTGGGCCTGTAGCAGGGTTTATTCCGAATGGAGCTGAAGAGAGTTCCTCCCCTCTCCTACGAAGAACTGATGGAGAGGGCGGCAAGAGAAGTCGACGGGGAGGCGTCGAATCCGGAGTTTGCAAGGAAGCTAGCCAGATGGGCCACCGAGGAAGAGAAGGAGTCGAAGGGAGGAAGAGCGCAGGAGGAGAGAAGAGGGGAGCCCAGGCAGAGGGAGCAGAGGTAGATCCAAGGACAGCAGTCGGGGTGGGGGCGTCAGGAGCCCGACCGTCGGCTGGGCTGGAGACCAGAGTGGCAAGGGCAGGGGCCACAGAGAGGGTACTTCAGAAGGGGTCACTATCAGGGGAGGCAGGACCAGTTCCACCCACCGGGCTGGAGGCAGGGTCACCGGCCCCGGCTCCCCGATCAGGAGGAGGCCATGGCCATAGCTTTGGGAGCGAGGAGGGGGATCATGAGGAGAAGGAGAAGAGAGTTCAGGGTGGAGCTGCCCTATTGCGACTTCCATCAGGAAGAGGGGCACGCAACAGCCACATGCCCGGAATTCTTGGAGATGAGAGGGAATAGGGAGCGGCAGCAGCAGCAGGAGGAGGCGCGGCAAGAAGTGAGGATCGAGGAGGTCCTGCCTCGGGTAGATGAGGATCGTTGCGAGGACCGGGTTGATGTCGGGACCCGAGGAGGGATCGGAGTGATCCACGGGGGGGGGGGGGGGGGGGGGGGGGGATCGAGGCTTCCCGCAAGGCAAGCCTCCACACCATGTACCGGCGGAGCGTCGCCTCTACATCCCAAACCCCGCCCCCGGAGGAGAGGATCACCTTCTCCAGAAGTGATATGCCAGACCACGAGGACCCGTTCTGTGATGCGCTGGTCATCAAGGCCGCCATCGAGAATTTCACTGTCTCACGAATCCTCGTGGACAATGGGAGCTCCGTCAACGTCGTCTTCAAAAAGGCATTTGACGCGATGAAGGTGGAGGCTAAGAGGGTGTTGGCCTCGGATGGGCCCTTGTTCGGGTTCTCGGGAGAGAGGAAGGAAGTAGAGGGAGGAGTTGGCCTATGTCACCCTGGGGGGGCAGTCCCGAAACTGCATGTTTGTCATCGTGGATGCCCCCAGCAGCTACAGCGCAATCTTCGGGAGGCCCCTGATCAGCGCCTTCCGCTGCGTCCCCTCATCTTTCCATCAGTGCTTGAAACTCAACGCTGAGGGGGTGCAGGTCAGGGTTAGGGGGAACCCAAAGATGGCACGGGAGTGCTATGTCACCGCGGTGAACACCATCTCTTGGCAGGAGGGCGCCGAGGAGATGGGGCGGAGGATGGAGAAGGTCGAGCAGGAAGTAGGAGGGGAGGAGCTGGGAGTGAAGGACTGCGCAGAGAAGGCGACATGAGGAGATCTGGAGGAGGTGGCCAAAGTAAGGGCCGTGGGAGGAGAGATGGAGGTAGAGGTCCCCGTTCCGGAGGAAGGGGACGCCGAAGGATGGGGGGAGCGGTCCAGGCTGGAGGCGGCAGAAGAAGTGGTGGAGCTGGAGGTGCTCACCCGGGGAGGAAGGATGGAGAAGATCCGCGTCAGCGGAGGGCTGACCCCGGAGGACCAAGGCAGGATGCTGGAGTGCATCCAGAAGAACGTGGACATCTTCGCCTGGAGCGCCGCGGAGATGCCGGGGGTTGACGCGGATGTGGCCTGCCACCGCCTCAATTGGACCCGGGGACACGCCCCGTCCAGCAGAAAAAGAGATCCACGGCGGACAAGCTGGCGGAACCCATCAGGGAGGAGGTGGCAAAGCTTCTCAAAGCTGGCTTCGTGTCTGAAATTCAGTACCCCGGCTGGGTCTCCAACGTTGTGATGGTCAAAAAAGGAGACGGCCGCTGGCGATTGTGTATCGATTTTTCCCTTCTTAATAAAGCTTGTCCTAAGGACTGTTATCCTTTGACTCGGATCTACGCGCTGGTTGACTCAGCCGTCGGCTTTTCTGTAATGAGTTTTTTAGATGCCTTTTCAGGTTACCATCAGATCAGGATGCACCCCCCGGACATCAAGGATGTCTCATTCATCACAGGGGACGGCTGTTACTGCTACAAGATGATGCCATTCGGGCTGAGGAACGCTGGGGCCACCTACCAAAAAATGATGGACAGGGTCTTCAAGGAGCAAAGGGGGAGGAACTTGGAGGTGTACGTGGACGACCTCATGATCAAAAGCCGGGATGTGGACTCCCACCTCCGGGACTTGGAAGAGACCTTCGCCACCCTACGCAGATACAAGATGCGGCTGAATCCCCTCAAGTGTGTCTTTGGGGCCGGCCAGGGGAAGTTCCTGGGGCGTCTCCTCACCCCCGCGGGGGTCGAACTGAATCCAGACAAGGTCAAGTCTATCTTGGAGCTAGGGTCCCCGCGGAATGCAAAGGAGGTCCAACGGTTGACAGGGAAGTTAGCGGGGCTGAGTTGCTTCCTTTCACGGGCAGGGGAGAAGTGCTCCCCCTTCTTCAAAACGCTGAGGGGAGGCCAGAGGTTTGAGTGGACCAAGGAATGCGAGGAGGCCTTCCAGGCCCTCAAGGCGCAGTTGACACAGGCTCCGCTGCTCCAAGGGCCGAAGGGGGGTGAGGATTTGTTCTTATATCTCGGGGTCAGGGCAGAGGCCTTGAGCTCCGTCTTGGTGCGTGAAGAAGGGAAGAGGCAGCTCCCTATTTATTACGTCAGCCGGGTCCTGAGGAAGGCCGGGCTCCGGTATCCGATCTTAGAGAAGCTTGCATTCGCACTAATCATCTCGGCTCGGAGGCTACGACCTTACTTCCAGGCACACTCGATCCGAGTGGTGATCGACCATCCTCTCCGCAACATCTTCGAGGGGGTGGAGCATTCAGGCCGGCTGGCCAAATGGTCGGTGGAGCTGAGCGAGTTCGATGTCTCCTTCGTTCCGCGGCTCTCGATCAAAGCTCAGGCGATGGCCGACTTCCTGGCCAACTATGTGGTAGAAGTAGCGGAGGAGGAGCTCACCCGCCCGACTCCTTGGAAGGTGAGGGTGGATGGAGCCTCAGGAAGGCATTCTCTTGGAGTAGGAGTGGTTCTGGAAAGCCCTCAAGGGACTCAGATCGAGCAGACGGTGGTGGTGCATTTTCCCATTACCAACAACCAGGCCGAGTACGAAGCAGTGATAGCGGGGCTGCGCCTGGCCAGGGAGTTGGGGGTGCTGGATATGGAGGTCCTAACCGACTCCATGGTGGTGGCTTCCCAGATCAACGGGGAGTTCGAAGCAAGGGAGCCCGCTCTGAAGTTATACTTGGCCAAAGTGAAGGGGGTCATAGGGACCTTCCAGGCCTTCTCCATCCGACACGTGCCAAGGGGAGAGAATGACCAGGCCGACCAGCTAGCAAAGCATGGCCCTCGGGTGGGGGGCACCATCACCGACCTATTCCGCCCCTCCATCGAAGAAGGGGAGCTCATGGAGATCGATCAGCAACCTTCGTGGATGGATCCAGTAGTAGTTTTCCTCTCCACGGGAGAGTATCCGGAGGGAGTAGACAGGAAGAAGCTGAGGCACAAGTCCGCTTACTACCTCCTTAAGGACGGGCAGCTATACAGGAAGACCCTCTCCGGGACGCTGGCTCGCTGCGTAGCCGAGGATGAGGCGCAGAGGATCTTGGAGGAAGTCCACTCCGGGGAGTGCAGGAGTCATTCCGGGAGTTGGACCCTGGGAAGGATAGTCAGGCAAGGGTATTTCTGGCCCACCCTGGGCCGAGATGCCACGGAGTTCGCACGGAGATGTCATAAGTGCCAGCTGTTCGCCCCCCTCCAGCTGCAGCCGGCCCAACAGCTCAAGAGTATCACGGCCCCCTGGCCCTTTGCAATCTGGGGAATGGATTTGGTTGGACCGTTCCCCAAGGCCAGCGGTCAGAGAAGGTTCCTCCTGGTGATGATCGACTACTTCTCGAAGTGGATGGAGGTGAAGGCGTTGGCCAATGTGACCTCCCAAGTAATCAGGAACTTCGTTTGGGGGGAGATCATCTGTCGCCATGGGCTGCCCCAGGCCATCGTCACCGACAACGGACCCCAGTTCGCCAGTGCCGAGTTCACCAGCTTCTCCGAGTAGCTTGGAATGGACCTCAGGTTTGCCTCGGTCCACCACCCTAGGAGCAACGGGCAGGTGGAGGCCGCGAACAAGATCATCGTCAATCTCCTCAAGAAAAAGGTGGAAAACTTGAGGGGGAGCTGGGTGGAGAAGCTCCCCGCAGTTCTTTGGGCCATAAGAACCACCCCTAACACGGCCACGGGGGAGACCCCCTTTAATCTCTCCCATGGGTGCGAGGCGGTGCTCCCCATAGAATTTGAAGTTCAAACGCCGCGAGTCGGGGCGGCTAGAGAGGGCCGAGAGGAATGGCGAGTCGAGAATGAGGAGGAGCTGAGACTCTCCCTTGACATGGTGGAAGAGTTGAGGGACCTTTCGGCCATCCGACAGGAGGAGGTCAAAAGGAGGATGACAAAATACTTTGACAAGCATGTCAGGGTCAAGCAGTTCGCAGAAGGGGACCTGGTGCTGAAGAAGGTGGACGCGGCAGGGAGGTCAGCGTCCATGGGAAAGCTCAACCCCAGCTGGGAGGGGCCATTCATTGTGAAGGAAGCCTTGAAGTCAGGGGGCTATCGGCTCCAAAATGTAGAGGGCGAGACCTTAAGTCTCACCTAGAGTGGAGACGACCTGAAGAGGTTTTTTCCCTAAGCACCTGTAAGCAACACGATTTGTTATAATGAATTCCTTTTTCTCCCCCCCCCCCCCAGAATTGTCATATCCAGCTTGCACAAAGAATTGGAATGAGTTTGGACCCCGAGAAGATCCCGCTGCCAGGCTCCCACCTAGCTGGTAGGGCCGGAAGTCACTCGGTGTCATCCCTAGCCTCGAGAAGATCCCACTGCCAGGCTCTCACCTCGCTGGCAGGGCCGGAAGTCACTCGATGGAATGAGTTTGGACCCCGAGAATATCCCGCTGCCAGGCTCCCACCTAGCTGGCAGGGCCGGAAGTCACTCGGTGTCATCCCTAGCCTCGAGAAGATCCCGCTGCCAGGCTCTAACCTAGCTGGCAGGGCCGGAAGTCACTCGATGGAATGAGTTTGGACCCCGAGAAGATCCCGCTGCCAGGCTCCCACCTAGCTGGCAGGGCCGGAAGTCACTCGGTGTCATCCCTAGCCTCGAGAAGATCCCGCTGCCAGGCTCTCACCTAGCTGGCAGGGCCGGAAGTCACTCGATGGAATGAGTTTGGACCCTGAGAAGATCCCGCTGCCAGGCTCCCACCTAGCTGGCAGGGCCGGAAGTCACTCGGTGTCATCCCTAGCCTCGAGAAGATCCCGCTGCCAGGCTCTCATCTAGCTGGCAGGGCCGGAAGTCACTCGATGGAATGAGTTTGGACCCCGAGAAGATCCCGCTGCCAGGCTCCCACCTAGCTGGCAGGGCCGGAAGTTACTCGGTGTCATCCCTAGCCTCGAGAAGATCCCGCTGCCAGGCTCTCACCTAGCTGGCAGGGCCGAAAGTCACTCGATGGAATGAGTTTGGACCCCGAGAAGATCCCTCTGCCAGGCTCCCACCTAGCTGGCAGGGCCGGAAGTCACTCGGTGTCATCCCTAGCCTCGAGAAGATCCCGCTGCCAGGCTCTCAGCTAGCTGGCAGGGCCGGAAGTCACTCGATGGAATGAGTTTGGACCCCGAGAAGATCCCGCTGCCAGGCTCCCACCTAGCTGGCAGGGCCGGAAGTCACTCGGTGTCATCCCTAGCCTCGAGAAGATCCCGCTGCCAGGCTCTCACCTAGCTGGCAGGGCCGGAAGTCACTCGATGGAATGAGTTTGGACCCTGAGAAGATCCCGCTGCCAGGCTCTCCCCTAGCTGGCGGGGGCGGGAGTCACTCAATAGCAATAATTGCGACCCAGAATGAATCACGCTGCCGGACTCCCACCTAGCCGGCGAGGCCGGGAACTACTCAAACGATGTTAACAACAGGTCGGAATCACAAACGTTAATCAAAAAGGGGAGGGGTCTAACATAGCCCCCCCAGCCCCAGGAAAGGCGGACTCCCACCTGGGCGATAGTCCGCAAGAAATTAGGCAATACAGACGAGGGACGAGCCGGCTCGCCTCGCTCGGCGGGCGAGCAGCCGCCTCATCGGGGCCGGGCCGCAGGGGCAGGTCGCGTCGCACGGCAATAGAAAATGTATAAATAAGGCGGGCAAGAGAGCATTTATAAAAGCAACAATAGCTGAAAAACACGAAGTATAGGCGCGGCCCGCGCGTACATCTCAAAACAGGTAAACATAGATGATAATATACATCTAAAAAATAAATGTCAAAAGGCAGGGGAGACGCAAGATCCGGGGCGAGAAGTCCTAAATGGGCTGGAAGGCTTTGTCCCCAGGGTCCGGCACGGGGAGAAATAGCGCCAGCACCACGTCTTCCGCCGAGAGTTCCGCCGCCTCGCTCGTAAGGAGATCCGCGCGTCGCAGCATTTGCATTGTATACTTCGCGGCGCTGGCGGCGTTCTTTTGCATCAGCACTTCCAAGTCGTAGTCGGAGTGGTGCTCGAGCGGACAGACCCTGCTGTTTGGAGGAGGGACAGCGGCGGCGGCCTCCAGCTCGCGGACCCGCCCCTCCAACGCCGCTTTGTCCTGACCAAGGGTGGCAATCTCGCCACCCATCCGGCTCGCCGTCGCCGCATCCTGGGAAAAGGAAGGAGAATAATCGTGAGCTGTATTCGCGAGAAGGGGCGGTAGTTCAGGGTGAGTACGTACCACCCCGCCCAGGTACTGCGCGAGGGTCTCCTCTGCCGCGTCGGCCCACCTCCTCTGAAGGTTCGCGTCCTCCTGAGCGAGCTTCTGTACCTCCTCCCTCTCATCCGCCAGCTTCTTCAGGGAGGTGGCGTTCCGCTCCAGCTGAGTGCAGCGCCTCCCTACCATGTGAGCTAGCTCCAGGCCGCGTAGCTGGGCCCGCGCGCTTTTGTGAACCAATACTCGCGTCGCCTCTTTGTCGTAGATGGCGGCGTCTTCTCGCGAGTACAGGCCGAACGAGAAGTTGTAGGCTTCCCCGCCGATGGTATCCTGCTCCATCCAACTCGGAAGCAAGGTCCAGATCGCGACGCGATTCGACTCCTTGTCCCACGAAAGGAGCGGAGCGCCGAGCTCGTCCAGATATCTCTCGCCGTAGCCAAAGTTGCGGTGACCCCTCGGCATCGGCTCCGCAGCAACTTGAGACCCGCCCGGCGGCGCGGAGGTGCCCGCCGCCCTGACCGGGGAGTCGCTGGTCGAAGCAACCAGCGGGGGCGAAGGGCCCTCGGCCAGTAGGACCGCAGGGGCCTTGCCCTTCCTTTGGCTCGCGGTGGGTTGCTGATCCGCGGTCTTCGCCACCTTCGGCGGAAGGGTGGGCTGTCCGCCACCCGGCCGCTTCTTGGCCGGGACTGACGGGGTGTCGCGCTGAGCGGCATCCGCAGCCTGAGCTTGGGCGAGAACCCCGGTGGGAATCCGAGCGCTCTCGTAAGGGGGGGTGAAGAGGGATGTCGCGCTCGCCTGCCAGGAAGAAGGGGTGAGGTAAAGGAGAAAAGAGGGGTAAGGCATAACAGCGGCGAGTGGCAAACCTCCCCCTGGCGGGACGGCGGCGAGGTCGTCAAGATGGCGGCGCAGGTACGCGACCTCAAAATTCTTCCTGGAAAAGAACGCGCACAAGTCGGCTTCATGGCCCCCTAGGCTGGGCGGATGGTAGCTCGGCTCGCTAAGCTGCACCGGCGAGAAGGGGACGTTGCCGAAATCCCCTTTGACGAAAAGGAACATTTTGAGCCAATTATGACTCTTATTGACTGTCTCCCGTACCTTGAGGTGGGCGCTGGAGAAGTAGGCGGTCCCGTCCCGATTCGCCCGGAAGGAGAACAGCTTCCGGAAAACGGCGAGGCTGAACTCCACTCGCTCCTCTCGCAGGAAGCAGGCGAACCCCACCATGACGGCTATGGAGTTCGGGGTCATCTGACCTAGGATGACCCCGAAGTATTTCAGCACCTGACGCACCTCGGGCCACAGGGGGAGTCCCAGGCCCACCTCAAAGTGAGCTAGCGGGATGGCGAGCTCGTCCCTGGATAAGTCGTTGATCTTTTCCCCATCCCCGGGCCGTCTCGCAGAAAAGGCCGGCGGCACGTGGTCGCCAAGAGCATCCAGGTACTCGCGTTCAGAGATGATAGCGTGAGGAAAATCGTGCTTTGAGAAAGTCCAAGCGCACTTACTTCGTCCGTCCACGTCGCCGCCGCCTCCGCCTATTCCCATCAGATCGCCGCCGAACGTGCGAGACAGATCCAGAAGGCGAGCGCGAACCGTACTTCGCGGGAAAAAGGAAGCGAGAGGACGTTTGGAATCGGTGAGGAACTAAGAGCCGGCAAGGCCTATTTATAGGGAAAGAGAAAGGGCGGGAAACTTCCCGCTGAAAGAGGCGGAGCAGATAGCAAAAATTAGCCTGACGGTTCAACTTCCCCGCACGCAACCGCACCCCAAAGGCCGATCAGGCGCGGGTCTCGCCCGGCCGCGTCCGCGGAAGACCCGAGCGGGCGAGTCTCGGCCCGCACCCGCCCGGGATTCCGCGCGAGTCGGGAGGCTCCCTCCTGGCGAGCTCCTCGGCTCGCCCTCGCCCCGATCAGCACGAGGGGAAGAGCGGATCTTTCCCTCAACCCGCCCACAGAGAGCAAGAGCAACAGCATGATATTTTCAATAAACCTCAGCAGTAAAAAGTTAGGCTCATAGGCGGGCAAAAAGAGTCGTAAGTGGTTACAAATACAAGATAACTTTGAAATAACAGCAACCCCGCGGTATCCCGCAAGAGGGGGGCAGAAGGCTGGATCAGTACTCGACCCACTTCCATCTGTGCCGCCGCTTCGTTCCCGATCGCGGCGGCACGCGAGGGTCGTGGTAATCGCGAACCGCCACCAGTTCCCGCTGATCCAGACCGACTTGCTCTGTGGCGATCCTAAGATGCCCCTCGGCTCACGTTATATGCACGCCCGGTGAAGTGACATCGTCGTCTTCCGCTGCGCGTGGAGGTCCCTCCAAGGCCGCGAGCCGGGCCTCGGTCTCGGCCTTATCTTCATCGACCGTCTTCACGATCTCCTGCAGCAGCAGCGTGTGTTTTTGGAACAGCCGCGTCACCTGCCTCTTCATCCCCACCGCATCGGTCGGGTCGCCCAGGTAATCAGAGACACTGTCCACGTCGGGCGGAGGCGAATACCCTTCGCTCGTCTCAGTTTCGGAGGAGGCCCTGTTATAGCCTACAAACGGGCGAGTCAGAAGGAGAGAACAAGGACAAAGACAACGGTAAATACCAGCTCACCAGGGGTTGGCACGTCGCCCGCACCAACGGATGGGCGAGAGGAGCCCGGCCGACCCTGAAAGGTTGCTCCCTCGAGGGTCTCAAGAGATTTTCCCAGTTCGTGGGAAGCCGGCGGGCGGGGGGTTTCCGGAGGTGGGCGGTCCAGACCTGGGGAACTAGCGACCCTCTCAGGCGACAAGCGAGGGGGGCGATCCTCTCCCCCGTTCCCCACCTCTTCACGAGGAATCGCCTGCAAAACAAAAGATCAGAGGTACAGCGATAATCCGCGGAAGGTCACGTACCCCAGGGACGACCTCGACAGCCGCCGCCGAGCTGGAGCCCGGACATTCACCCGCCAGAGACCGCCTAACAATCTTTCCCTTCGCCGGCCTAAAGAGAGGGCCGGGAGACCCACGTGCTAGCCAAGGGGCGGCCTCGAGGGCCTCCTCCTGAGTCTTCAGGCCCGCTGCTGCCACGCGAGCTCGAACCTCTTCGCTGACCGGCATCAAGAAACCAGTCAGTTCAAAGAAAATGGAGGGATATGGGGAGCCCCCCTGGGATCAACGGTGTATTTATAGCCGGACAGTGGGGCCCCACCAGAAGATTCCCTGCCAGCTCAGCACAGTGCCCGCCGAACACACGGGTTGGATGGTTCTTTCCGAGCTTGATTCAAGCTCAAAAAGAGCAGGGATTGTGTACAACCTCGTGTCCGGCGAGCAGGTCCCGCCAGGGAGGTCGAGCAGACCAGGTCCCACGACCCGCACCCGAACGACAAAACAGATATACGACAGAAGGGCTGGCCCGCTCCCGCCCATTTCAGGCGAGCGAGCCGGCAAGGCGAGCGAGTGGGTCGCGCGAAGAGTCCTTGGCCAAAGCAGATGAGTTTGGCGACCCGTGACTAGCGAATCGATCGGGGTCGCGGTGACCACCGGCCAACCCCCACACACGACCTGGCTACCGGTCCGCCCGGCAGAAGACAGGCAGGTCGTGACGGCTCGGCTCGCGCTCGCCCAGGGAGGATAGGCGAGCCACGAGAGCCAGGTCGCGGCCGCCTCCCGCGGAGGGGGATTGGAGGCGAGCTGACTCCCCGTGGGGTGCGAATAGCTACTCAGGACAGCGGAGCTTCGCTGTTGGCAGACCAGGCCGGACTGCGCATAGACACTTAGAACAGCGGAGTTTGGCTGTTGGCAGACCCATCCAGGGGTTTTTTGGTATTTTCAGGTCAGTTCTTTTGGTTATTGGCCGTTCAGGTTCCAAAAAGCTATAAATAAGACTCAAGGGGTACCACAGAGGGCACGCTTTCAGTGCCTCCTTACTCTCATTCTCAAGTGCTCTCTGAGGGTACCTTAGCTCGGTTTCTGGCTAAGGAGGGGAAGCGCTCAGAGATCTTCCGGGTTTGTGGTGGGACCTCCCTGCCGAGCCCTTGGGTCTATTCTTTCTTATCTCTTTCATTGTTTTTCTTGCAGGAGCAAAGTAGGCACGAGACCACCCCTTCCCCAAGGGTCGAACTCCACAAGAGGCCGAATTCCGGTTTCAACACCTTTGTAAAGTCATAAGGTCATGTACCCGTTTCAGTGTATTTGGGGTTTCATTCTTGTAGTTGTTAGTTGTGGACATTCATATTTGTTGGTTTTAAGTTTGGGTTCTTTCAACTTTAAAAGCTTCAGCTAAAATGCTCTGTGTAGGACGAGTAGTCATAATTGGATGGTTTGAATATTCACTTGGTAATCCTTCCGACTGTTTGTGGTATATGGCGTCGGGTTCCAGCTGGACCTTCTGTTATATGTCATGCGACAGATGGGGGTGTTACAATTTGGTATCAAACTTCTGGTTACGGTCAGGCTTGAATGAATTAGTGGGCGAATTCTTTTAAGTGGTGGTGAGCACTTGTGTCCGTCATCGTTATAACATCAAAAAGAACCCATGAATGTCCACTTAGGAATGAAAAATACACTTGTTTTGAGGAACCTGCATGTTCATATAGTTGCTTTTTGCAATTTTGTTAGGTCACTTATTGTTATTTTGTATGACTATAGGTGACCGGGAGTGGCGCAGAGCCGACAGAACATCTGGTTTCTGAGGATTATAGTACACCCAGCGTCGTGCTTGAGACCCCTCCATCGTTTGAAACCATAGAAGAATCGTTGAAGTAGTGCTCGCTGTAACTAGTGCACAACAGGGAAGCAATGTGCAACCCTTTGTCCCTGTGGTGACTTCAATGTCGGGTGGTGTGTTGGATCAAAGGACTTTAAGAAGGCCAGCAGTTGAACATGTCCTTAGTGCAGGGTACGCACTCGGTTGATGAGTATTTGCAGGCATTTCTTTTGATAAGTCGTTACCCATGCTTTGAATTGGAGAACGAACAGTCTGTAGTTGATAGATTCTATAATGTGTTGCGTGGTGAGCTGCGAATCCTACTGGTAGGACCAAAACTATTGGGATTCCGAGCCCTGGTGGAGTCGGCTAGATCGTTGGAAGTAGATTTGGGGAGAATTCACCCGATGCCAGTGGGTGGGGTATCGAACTCTGCAAATCCTAGGAGGACTGCATCTCGCAGAACACTGAAGCAGAAGGGTAGATCATCGACTAGCAAGGTTACTTTCAACTGTCGAGCTTGTGGCAAGAAAGGGCACTTTGCCCGAGAATGTTTGGATGGTGCTCCGAAGATTAAGGAAGTTATGTCAGGAGCAGGTAAGGACTCAGGAGATAAGAAGGCAGAGTTCAAAGTGCCTAGTTCTAAGTCATGATTCCGCAGATGGAACAAGAAGCAGAGGACTTCGAACTCAGCCCCTTCGGCTGATGCGTCGGGAGCAACTACAAGTCGAGTCCCAGGAGCTTGCTACAACTGCGGGAAGACGGGACATTTTGCTCGTGAGTGTTGGAACGGATGTGCAAAGTCCGAGGGGAAGTGTGTAGTGTACAGCCTGGGTCAGCAAGAGGCCAGAAAGCACGCGGTCGTGGTGACAGGTAAGGTTTAGAATTCTAGCATTTAGCTTTAGACACTTGTTGCCTTTGTGCATGTTAGCCTAGAACCACTTGTGCTAAGCTTTGTTCTAAATTTCGTTTATCCGGCGGGAGCACCGTTCGTTAAAAAGGGGGTTTCGCGTCTCCGTTTGCCCAAAATAAATTGTTTTGCACGTCGGAATACCTCTTTTGATGGCAAAAGACGTTTCAGAGATGTTGTTGTCTTATGGTACTCAATGCGCGTAGATAGAATCTGTTGCGTTTAGGTCTGGATTGTGAGTCAAAAGTTTGATTTGCAAGCGTTGTTACTACCGCTAGGAGAGTTCAACGTGATCTTTAGTATGGTCAAGCTCTCGGAGCAGCAGGCATACGTTGATCGAAGTTGCTAGTGGGTCAGTTGAGAGTTACTCATGAGGCGACTTTCGCGGGCATGAAGGGATCAGGTAAGATCTTGATGTCGGCCCTTCAGGTGATCAAGGCAGCTCGGTCTGGAGCAGAGCTATTTGTCACATTAGTGCAGACTTCGACGTATAAGCCTAGTTTGGACAGCATCCCAGTTGTGTCTGAGTATCCCGATGTGTTCCCAGATGATCTCCCAGGAGCCCCTCCTCAGCGGGAGATAGACTTTACTTAGAGCTGGTACCGGGTGCCAAACTGGTGTCATGCTCTCTGTATCGGATAGCGCCAAGAGAGATGGTGGAGTTGAAAGTGCAATTGCAAGAGTTGCTAGAGCAAGGTTACGTGCGTCCAAGTTCGTCGCCTTGGAGCGCACCAGTTCTGTTTGTTAAGAAGAAAGATGGGAGCTTGTAGATTTGTATCGACTACCGGGAATTGAACAAGCTTACGGAAAAAATAAGTATCCGATTCCGAGGATTGACGATCTGTTTGATCAGTTGGTTGGGTCAACATATATTCGAAGTTAGATCTGAAGTCCGGTTACTATCAATTGAGGATAAGTGAGAGCGACATCCCAAAGATAGCATTCAGTACGCGGTTTGGGCATTACGAGTTCACGGTCATGCCGTTTGGTTTTACCAATGCGTCATCTGTGTTTATGGATCTGATGAATAGGACGTTCAGAGAATAACTGGATCGTTTCGTGATAGTATTTATAGATGATATCCTGGTGTACTCGCAGTGCGAAGAGGATCACTACAAGCATCTACACATGGTGTTGGAGACGTTGAGGAGGAATCAGTGTATGCTAAGTTCTCCAAGTGTGAATTCTGGTTATCCTCGATAGCGTTCCTTGATCATGTTGTCAGTGGAGAAGGGATAGTTGTGGATCCGGCGAAGATAGTGGTGATACGAGAGTGGCCTACTTTGACTACAGTGTCAGAGGTCCGGAGTTTTCTGGGGCTTGTTGGCTACCACAGGCGCTTCGTAGAGAACTTCTCACGGATAGCACTTCCACTCACGATGTTGACAAGGAAAGATCAAAAGTTTGTGTGGTCGCTGGAGTGCGAACAGGCTTTTGAAGGTTTGAAGAGGCGGTTGACAACGGCGCCTATTTTATGTTCGCCAAGTGGAACCGAAGGGTTCGAGATCTATAGTGATGCTTCAGGCAGTGGTTTGGACTGTGTTCTGCTACAGCATGGGAGAGTGATAGCTTATGGTTCACGACAATTGAAGGTTCACGAGAGGAATTATCCGGTCCACGACTTAGAGTTAGCAGCCATGATATTTGCTCTAAAGCTTTGGAGGCACTATCTGTATGGTGTGAAGGTCGATATTTACACCGATCATAAGAGTTTGAAGTACCTGTTGGACCAAAAGGATCTGAACATAAGGCAGCGGGGGTGGATGGAGTTCTTAGGGGACTACACCTTCAAGATACATTATGTGCCTGGGAAGGGAAATGCAGTGGCGGATATGTTGAGTCGTAAGATTCCCGCACAAGCCAACTGGTTATCGGTACGTGATGAAAGATTGGTCCAAGATTTGGAGGCATTGGAGATATCTTGTGTCGACAAGCAGTCTAGTGCCGAGGCGAAACTGTTTTGGATAGAGGTGCAGTGTGACCTAGCGGATAGAATTCGGCGGGCTTTGGATCAGGATAGCAGCATGAAGCAGATATTGGAAGAATCTTTGGATGGGTCAAATTCCCAGTTTGCTGTTGAGGATGGGTTGCTAAGGAAGGACGATCGTCTATGCATTCCTAGTGCGGATAATCTTCGGGAGGAGTTGATGTATGAGGCTCATCATACCAAGTACTCAATCCACCCGGGAAGCACGAAGATGTATAGAGACATGAATAAATTGTTCTGGTGGCCGAGTTTGAAGAAAGATGTAGCACTTTTTGTGGCCAAGTGTCGTACTTGCGCATTGGTGAAGGCAGAATGCCAGAAGCCTGGAGGTTTCTTGAAGCCCCTACCTATCCCAGAATGGAAATTCGATGACATATCTATGGATTTTGTGCATGGTTTGCCGAGGTCACAGAAGGGAAACGACGACATTTGGGTGGTCGTAGATAGGTTGACAAAGGTGTCACACTTTACACCAAATAGGAAGGAGGATCTGGTGGAAAAGTTAACCAAACTCTACGCGGAGAATATTGTTCGATCGCATGGTGTGCCCCGCAGTATTGTTAGTGGTCGAGATGGACGCTTCACGTCGAATGACTGGAGGTTGGTGCATAGTCTGTTGGGTACTAAGCTAAAGTTCAGCACAACCTTTCAGCCACAGACGGATGGCCAGACCGAGACGGTCAACAGGACTATGGAGGACATGCTTCGCATGTGCGTCCTAGATTTTGGAAAGCAGTGGGAAGATCACCTGTACATGGTGGAGTTTGCGTACAACAACAGCTTTTAGGCAAGTATTGGAATGGCGCCTTTCGAAGCCTTGTACGGGAGGAAGTGTCGTACGTCATTGTCTTGGTTGGAGGCAGGCGAATCGAAGTTATATAAGCGTCAAGCAGTGGAAGACGCCACTTCAATGATACAAACAATTCAGGAAAGGCTGAAGATCGCTCAGGATAGACAGTCAAAGTATTACAACGCCAAACATAGGAATGTGGAGTTCAATGTTGGCGACATGGTGTATCTAAAAATCAAGCCGTTCAAGGGTGTATCGCGGGTTCGATGCTTGAAGAAGCTGAGTCCGAGATACCTTGGACCATTTGAAATCCTGGAGCGTGTTGGCGAGGCGGCGTATAGATTGAAGCTATCGATGGAGTTGAGTGGGCTGCATGACGTGTTCCACGTATCGGTGTTGCGTAAGGCAGTGCAAGAACCTTCGCAGATCATTGCGGACAATCAGGTACCGGTTGATTATGAATTAACAATAAGGGTCAAGCCAGTACGAATTGAAGACCGTTGGGATAATTGCGGACGTGAGGAGCTTTCTTGGGAGCGAGAGCAAGCTATGTTGGAGTAATACCCCGAGTTATTCCACTCAGGTATTATTTAGATTTTGTGTACCTTTGCTTAATTTTGGGACGAAATTTCTTAAGTGGGGGAGATTTGTAACGCCCCGAAAATTGTGTGCGAGTCGGTCGTGAAAAAGGGTTTTTGGTGCCTGTTTAGGGGTACACGGCCTAGGACACGGGCGTGTCCAAGGCCGTGTCTGGCTGGTGATTTTCTGGTCGTTTTCATCCCGAGAAGGACACGGCCAGGAACACGGCCGGATGACACGGGCGTGTCATCCGACACGGGCGTGTGCCTACCCGTGTCCATACCCGTGTCCAATTGGGTCGTGTCTGTTGTCGTGGCGGTTATGCGTGACACGCCCACAAACACGGGCGTGTCGAGGAACCCGACACGGGCGTGTCAGGTGAGACACGGGCGTGTCTTGGCCCGTGTGCGTCTCTCATTTCGACGATCGTGCCTGGATCGAGGCACACGGCCTGGGACACGGCCATGTGCCAAGCCGTGTTCGGCCCAGGTCTGGAGAATTTTGTTCAGATATGAGCCGTTCGTTTTCTTTAATTAAGATCCGACGGTTCAGATGAGATCCTGCTCTGTTAAGGCCGGGAATAGGGGGTTAATCCCTCATTTTCTCTCCAAAGCTTTCTCCTTCCAAGGTGTTAGAGAGAAGAGGAAGAAGAAGGAGGTTTCCGGCCGCCGGCGGAGCATCGGAGCACGGTTTTGAAATCGGAGAGCGGATCCGTGGAGGGAAGGTCATTGCGAAGAGTTCTGTCCGCGTAGTTTTTCCATGGCGCCAAAACGAACTACAAGGGTAATGATTCTCAACTTGTGCATGTGAAGCTCTTTCTTTCTGCATAGGGAATCCCGCTCCCGCGAGTGTGCGGTGAGTGTGTGGTGTTCCTTGGGGTTGATATGTATAGTCCCCCTTGTGTTGCATATAGAGTCCGGAATCGTAAGTACGGGCATATGCATTGTGTGTGAAGCCTACCCGGACGTGTACCGTCTGGATCGGTGATGTTGCATTTGATGTGGTTTTGCCGGAGAAGACTCCGTGCTTTGGATTTTTCGGGTTTCTACGCGGTAGATTGCAGCAGGGATCCTTGGAGGTTAGCTTCAAGGCACACCCGGAAAACTGAGCGGAAACGTGTTCTGCTAACTTGGCGGTCTGGGAACCGGCCTTGATCATAACTGGGTTATGAGATTGTTTGGAAAATTTTGGGATCCGAGAGAAGCTTGGCCCGCGCGTAGGACTTAAAGTGTATATGAGGCATGAGCAACGGACAGGTGGAATTGGACCTAGGCTATGTGGAACGGTGCTAGAAATCCGAAGACGGGCACTGGTCGTTGGCATAGTAGGGAGCCTTAGACTAGATAGGGTCAGAAAGGCTAAATGCTCACATGTTGTTGTCATCCTGGGGGTGGTGGTGAATGCACTGATTGAGCAGGGTTCATCATGAATGTGCCCTGAGTGCACGGGGTGTTTGGCCATGCGAGCCTACACCTGTGGCGAAATATAATTGCACTATATTATTTTATTGGACTAATGCTATGCAGGGAAAGAGCACCTCCGTCCCGAGTAAGGGGCGGGGTCGTTATAATTTGGTCGGCTTTTAGCTGACTGTTGCTTTGTTTGCCACCGTGCGGTGGTATGTGCTTGCAGGTGCTGCGGAGCCGAACGCAAAATAGCGGGCTGGAGCCCATGTTGCTGTGCTGGCCCTAGAAGGCCGTAGAATAGTTGTTTTTACATTTATCATGTGTGGTCGGCCTGCGAGCCGATGTATGTAAGACATGTTATATTAAGTGAACATTTGTAAGGCCATAAGGCCATGTACCCGTTTCATTGTATTTGGGGTTTCATTCCTGTAGTTGTTAGTTGTGGACATTCATATTTGTTGGTTTTAAGTTTGGGTTCTTTCAACTTTAAAAGCTTCCGCTATAATGCTCTGTGTACGACGAGTAGTCATAATTGGATGGTTTGAATATGCATTTGGTAACCCTTCCGACTGTCTGTGGTATATGGTGTCGGGTTCCAGCTGGACCTTCTGTTATATGTCATGCGACGGATGGGGGTGTTACACGAGCAAGATATTGATGTCTGCTCTCAAAGTACTTAAGGCAGTTCGGAAGGGCGAAGAGTTATGCTTCACACTATTGGAGGTTGTAGAGCCGAAGCCCAGTCTAAGTGGCATTCCAAATATGTCGGAATTTGTAGATGTGTTTCCTAATGATCTCCATGGGATTCCACCCCAGTGAGAGATCAACTTCACTATGGAGTTGCTGCCAGATGTGAACCTGTGTCAAGCTCACTGTACTGTGTAGTACCGAAATAGATGGCAGAACTGAAGGTTCATTTACGGGATTGCTAGAGCAAGGTTATATATGTCCGGGTATGTCACCTTGGAGTGCACCGGTCCTCTTTGTGAAGAAGAAGGACCAAAGCTTGCGTCTTTGCATTGACCACCGAGAACTTAAGTTGACGGAAAAGAACAAGTATCTGATCCTGAGAATCGAAACTTGTTTGATCAGCTGGTGGGATCAATGGTCTACTCAAAGCTGGATTTGAAGTCTGGCTATTATCAGTCAAGGAACAAAGAAAGTGATATTCCAAAAACAACATTTGGTACATTCTATAGGAACAATGAGTTCACTATGATGCCGATTGGACTAACCAATGTGCCATCGATATTCATGGAATTGATGTATAAGACTTTTCGGGAGTATTTGGACCAATTTGTGATCGTCTCTATAGATTACATATTGGTATATTCTCGATCAGAGGAGGATCATGCATATCATTTGATGTTTGTTTCCCATACCCTGAGGTGGAATCGACTTAATGCCAAGTTCTTTAAGTGTGAGTTTTGGCTATCGTCAGTGGCTTTTCTTGGTTATGTGATTATTGGAGAAGGTATTGTACTGGGGCCGGTGAAGATTGTTGCAATACATGAATGGCCTGTGTTTTCTACTGTGGCCGAAGTCAGGAGCTTCCTTGGACTTGTCGACTACTACAGGCTCTTCGTATAGAACTTCTAGCGGATAACTCTACCTCCCACAACGTTGATAAGGAAGGATTAGAATTTTGTTTGGGCGCTAGAGTGCGCGTGATCTTTTGAGGATTCGAAGAGTCGTCTGAGTACGGCACCTATTGTGAGTTTTCCATGTGTTGCAGAAGGCTATGAGATATATAACAATACCTTAGCGAGTGGCTTAGGTTGTGTTCTTCTGCATATTGGAAAGGTTATATCTTATGGCTCTCCAACTGAAGGTACATGAGATAAATTATCCAGTCCATGACTTGAAGTTGACGGCTGTGATATTTGCCCTGAAGCTATGGCGGCTTTATTAGTATGGCATGAAAATTGATATCTTTACAGACCAAAAGAGCATAAGTACCTGGTCAACCAGAAGAGTTTAATTATGTGACAAAGGAGGTGGATGAAGTTCCTTGGATACTATACATTTGTGATATACTATGTTCTCGGAAAGGGAAATATTGTCACAGATGTGTTAAGTCGCAGGGTTCCGACACAGGCAAATTGGATTTTGATGTGTGATGAGCATCTAATCAGTGACCTGGAAGCTAGCCTTGAGAATCTCTTCTGTAAAAAGAGGAATAACGTTGAATTCATGCTTGAACTGGACAAAGGTGTAATATGACCTTGCGGACAGAATACGATAGAAGTTAAAGCTTAATGAAAGCATGAAGTGCTTTGTGGCTGAGACCATAGATGGATCTAACACATAGTTATCTGTTGAAGACGGTCTTTTGCGGAAAGATGACCGTTTGTGTGTCCCAAGGTGTGGGACTTTACGAGAGGAGTTAATGTATGAGGTTCAAAGTACTCGATCCACCCGGGGAGTACAAAGTTGTACAATGTTGTGAAAAAGCTGTTTTGGTGGCCAGGGTTGGAGAAGGACATAGCTCACTACATGGTGAAGTGTCATACTTACATACCAGTGAAGGCCGAATATCAGAAATAAGGATGATTTCTAAAGTCTTTGTCGATTTTGGATTAGAAGTCGACGACATATCGATGGATTTTGTGTATGGATTGTCGAGGTTGCAGTATGGGAACAATGTTGTCCGGGTGATCGTAGACTGTTTGACAAAGGTTTCACACATCATTCCAAATCAGAAGGATGATTCAGTGGAAATGCTAGCAAAGCTTTATGTGGATAACATAGTACGATTGTATGGTGTGCCCTATAGCATCGTAAGTGACTATGATGGGCGTTTCACTTCAAATGATTGGAAGCTAATCCAACTATTGGGCATCAAGATGGAATTCAGTACGGCCTTCCATCCTCAAATTGATGGACAGACTGAAAGGATCAATAGGATAATGGAGGACAAGCTCTATATGTGCGCTTTGGATTTCAGGAAGTTATGGGATGATCATCTCTTTATGATTGAGTTCGTTTATAACAACAACTACCAAGCGAGTATACGAAAGGTGCCAGTCGAGGCCCTTTATGGTTGAAAGTGGCATAGCCCCTTGGCTTGGGCGGAGACGGGTCAAACTAAATTATTTAAGAGAAAGGAAGTTGAAGATTCCACCTCAACCATATGAACATTCCTGGATCAATTGTTGATCGCTCAGGATAGGTAGGCCAAATACTACAATGTCAAGCACTGGAACATTGAGTTCGTCGCGGACGACTGGTTTTATCTAAATATAAAACCATTCAAGGGTGTGTCAAGGATTTGACGCTTGTAAAATCTAAGTCCACGATACCTTGGAACATTTGAAGTTGCGGAGCATGTTGGCAAAGCTGCATATTGGCTCGCTCTTTCGACAGAGTTGAGCGGCTTACACGATATTTTCCATATATCAGTGTTGAGGAAGTCATTGAAAGAGCCTAGTCAGGTGGTCGTTGTTGATCAAGTGCAAGTCAATGTTGGGCCAAAGACTAGGGTCAAGCCTATTCGCATCGAGGACATTGAAGTTAAACAACTGCAGAACAAAATGATTTGAATGGTCATAGTATGCTGGGACAATTGTGCACGTGAAGAGCTTTCTTGGGAACAGGAGCAGTCTATGCTTGAGGAGTTTCACTAGATATTTCGTTAAGGTACCATTCTATTTGCTTATATTCTGTCATTTTCTTTAATTCTGGAAGTTCAGGACGGAATTTCTTTAAGGGGTGGAGAGTTTTAATGCCAAAGATTTTTTACACAGAAATAGCTCTCTAGATGTTACCTCCGGACGGTAGTGCTAGCACCAGTGGTAGCGTAGCTGATTTTATTATCATAGCTCTTGGTGAGATACTGCCCTACAGTAGTGCTACCGTTGGTGGTAGTGAACCTTTTATTGTAAGAGGTGTAACGACACGTCAAATAGACTACCTCTCAGCATTAGTGTGGTACCAAGGAGAGGTAGCATGCCAGTTACTGCGCGTCCACATGTTGGTGCATGTGTGGAGAGTTTAAATGGTGGTCTTGTTGAGCAATCCACCTTTCGTGGTACAGAAAGGCGGTAGCTTGTTACCGCGCGGCGGTAGCACGTTGTACAAGAAATCTCTTTGAATCGTGGCCACTCGTCGATTTTAATTATGATCCGATGGTGGGGATGTGTTTCCCTTAGGGTTAAGGCCGGGAGTTGGGAGTTTGAACCTCATTTCATCTTGGGTTTTCACTTTCTATAGTTAGAGAGAGGTTGAGAGCTAAGGAAGAGGAGGAATATGGAGTTTTCTGCCATTGATGGAGCTTCAGAGCTCCAAATCGCGAGTCAAGTCCAGATCTACAGAGAGCGGCTCAGTGCGGTTCTTTCCATTGTTCGGATTTTTGATCCATGACGCCAAAGAAAACTTCCAGGGTAACGATCTTCCTCCTCTCGTTAGGACATGTGTGTCCTATTTTGTTTCTATATTTGCATATGGAAGTGCCTCTTTCACTAATTAGCGTACGACTAAACTTTATCTGGGTCGATTGAGTCCGTCCCTGACTTAAATTGCATATAGAGTTCAGAATCGAATTATGAACATAGGCATACTGTGTGAAGCCCCTCCGGACAAGTTTGCATGGGTTGGTGATGGTTATAATCTTCTTTGTATGTCGGAGAAGACTCTGTAGTTTATGTTATTTTTGGGTTTTGAGTGTTGTAGAGTCTTTTATGGAATCTTGGAGGAAAACTCAAGGAAATACGTAGAATATTGGATAGAATCAAAGTTCTATCAGATTCTGCCCGACGATAGTGCAATGGCAGTAGCTCCCAATAAGATGTTTTATGGTTGCAAATCCTATGTCCATGAGACGAGGTAGGTTGCTTGTTGAGCTGTTGAGCATGAGAGTCCAACTGTGGTGGCTGTGAGTGTCGTCCTTGTTACATAACATCGGTTATGTATATGGTATCGAGAAGGGGAAAGCTGACTTACATCGTGCGTTATAAAACTGATGATATTAGCAATGGGATGTGGCTGAACTGTACCTGCACTATGTCTTTCGGGATAGAATCATAAGGTACTTGGAATCATCATTGGCATAAGAGAGAGTCGTGGTTGTGCGCCTGACTAGTAAATGCTCTTGTTTGTCATCGATCTGGGACTGAGGATGGTGGTGGGACCCCGGGAATTATGTACACTGATAATGTGTCCGGAGTGCACGAGATGGTTGTCCGGTTGCACCAACTTCTTTGATGGATGGTGCATAAAAGTTTAAACTCTTGGTATATATGCTATTGTCATTGACTTATATGTATGGAAGGAATACCACTACCCATGTTATGCGGTGGGGTCGTTATACCACATGTTCATGGATAGTGGTCAGCAAATGCTGACTTACTACCTTCTTTTGTTGCCACATCATTGTTGTTCGTACAAGTATAGGTGTTGGAGAGTTAAGAGGGAAATAGCAGGCAGGAGCCCAAGCTTTGCTGGCCCTCGAAGGTCAAAGTTTTGTTATAGCTTTCTCATGTATTATCGGCCTGCGCGCTGATGTATGGAAAACATGTAGTAGCTTAAACAATTGTTGTGCGTAAGGCCCTAAGGCCAAAGCGAGACAATGCAAATTGTGTTTTGATCATTCATTTAGTGATGTGAACATTCTGGTTCAAGATTATATTAAGTGCTTCTGTTAGGGTATATTTATGTTATGCGTTGATGTATAGTTTGGATTTATATTCATTGAGTAGCTCTTTCGTTTGTTCGTTCAATATAGTAAGACAATGTATATTTCTTGGAATGAGCACAGGTGTTACACACGATGCTTCAAGGAAGAAAACGTTCTATTCACTACTCTGTGAAGTCTCCTACATGCACAACGCACTTCAAGTCCTCGACAATGCTTCTATATGTTTCAAGGTATGAAGTTTGCCAGTCAAGTAGCGTCTGTGAAAGGCCAGGCTCCACCCAAATTTATAGAAACTGATCTTTGTGTGAGGCAGTCTGTCTCCCATCAAGCACACTTGCAATCTCTCTCATCTTAAATCTGTAATGAGGAGTGACATGTCGTCCTCGATTACCTTGATAACCTATAAACCACAGAGAATAGTGAAATTTGATCAACATGGTTTTAGTCACATGGTTTTTTTTCTGTTGAGGTTTTTTTCCACATCAAAATAGCATGGTATTCTACTCTACTTATTCTATGAATGTGTGCGTGCTTGACCGCTCCATGGGCTAAGGCAGCCCATTTTAGTCCCGTCCATCAAGAGGGTTAAGTTGGTCGCAATAGCTTGGTGTCATCTGTGGGAAGCGAGTTCCCCAAATCTTGAAAAGGACTGTGAATACAGTATCCTCTACACAACGATACTCGTGACTGACAGTGATGGTATGAAGAGACACCCACACTACTGAAAGATCCAACCCTAGAGGGGGGGGGCACGTCCATCTTGCTCTCCCCCGCTTGCTCGTCAACATACCTCTCATAATAGAAGCCATGAGTGCACCTAAAATGGCATTGGAAGAATGCACGAGTCAGGTTGAAGAACATCAAATAAAGATCCTCATTCTCCTGAAAGGCAGAGGAGCACCACAAGCCCATAATCCTACCCTCAGATTAGACATTCTGTCTCCGCCAGCTTTGGATCTTTCCCTAGCCAGACACTCCTCACACAAAACCTATAACATAGAAAATGAATTCTCTAATTCAAATAGTTCACCAACTCCCGCAGAATCAATTCAGGAAACAAAAAGAAGTTATCACTACTATCTACCAAATGACAAGAGTATCAGACATAATAAGCTCAGATATGTGGAAGTCCATAGCCCGCTTGTTGGAGAGCAAAGTCATGAACACAATCCAATTACACCAGCCATCTTGGTAAGAGCAATTCCAAAGCACTTTATATACCCAGATATCAAGAAGTTTGACGGGGTTGGCAATCCGCTTTCACATATAAGACATTATGTGGCTGTAATGCACACCTGCTAGGCCTCAAACGAGCTACCATGTCAATTGTTCCCTACTGCACTGAAATGGCAAACCCTGGCTTGGTTTAGATCTCTAGAAGAAGGAAGAATTGACAGTTTCATAGAACTAGCGCATCTTTTTGTCAATCAATTCACTTCAAGCGACAACAAGATGATTGCTTCTAATGAATTAGGTATATCATAGGCGAAGAAAGGAAGCACAAGAACAGTTCTCTTCCGAAACCCAAAAATAATTGCAAGGGTCATAGAGATGCTTGTTTTTAATGTTCTACTAACAAAGAGAATCCTAGAATCTAGACCTTCTTAGACAATATCATAATTATATTTCAGATGGACGAGGGAGAGGGGGAATTGAGAGATAGAATATGCTCTATCTAGCGCACGTTTTTCCCCTTAAATTTTTACCCCCCCCCCCCATTATTTTTGAGGCAACCACCACTGAAGATGAGGATAGAAGGGAGAGCTTTGATCATGTTCTTCGCGCAGCTTTAGAGTGGACCCTGCCTCTCTATCCTCGATTTCTCCTCGCACTGGCCAAGAACCCAACATACCTTACTTGATGTCTGGTGAGCATATGTGGTATTGCCAGTTCTTCCAAGAGGTTGTTTAGCATCAAGATAATGTAAGGAACTGGACTCCAGCGACTATATATAACATTGCACATTTCATGGTTCACTCTAGGATACACTATTCTCCCTTTTCTTGATTATATAAAAAATATAGATCAAGATCATCCTAAGAGAGAACGGTTCAGAGGAGTTTGAAGTATTGCTTGAAGAAGACAAAGAGTTTCAAAACTAGAGGTAGAAGGGACAAGGAGGGAAAAAGTATAGGAAATAGAGAGTGTGATTGAATTGCTGAAGACTTGGATGAGAATGAAATGCTCATATGAAGCAGTCCTTTAAATATGCAGGAAAACCTAAACACCATACTAAGATGATATGACCATTCATTTCTTTTGAACAAAATGGTTGGGAAGAATAAAGGTGCGGCTACTAACCTTTTGAGTTAACAAGAGACGTTACAATAACTTGGTACCGAGCAGATGTTAAGCTTTTCTTGTCTTTTATAGATTGCATTCCCAATATAGTGTTTGACTTTTAGATGTTAGGAACTAGACTTATCCTAGTTAGTAAGAATGTCAACTTGTGTAGATAATATTTATTTCTTATTGCTTAAGGTCAATTTAATTCACTTATTCCAATAACTAGATATTCTTAAATAGGTTTGCGTATCAGAACTAGTTTGTGGTGAGGCTAAGTTTTTAACCATGATGAGAATAGACATAATAAGGATCCTAGTTTAACACAGGACTTATTCTTTCAGAATAATTGCTACTATGAAAGAAGAGGGGTTCTCACAGAACATCTTAAGAGAGTGGTTACTGATAAGTCATACCAGGAATCTCTCATGAAATGCCCGGCTTTATGACAATAATGACACTCAAAAATTTTATACTGAGTTTTTCGTTTTCAATAAATATTGTGAGAATGAGAGTAGAAATTTCTTGCACATATTTTTCAGACATGTTGAAGAGAGAGGCAGCAGACCGGAAACCAAAACCAAGTCGAATCATATTTGAATTATATGAGTTGCATCGTGTAGTCTTTGACAATATATGAAACCTGTGTTGAACAACATTTGACGCGACTTCAATGTTGGGTTGGTTACTATTCGACACATGTATGAAGTTGCTTTGATTTGTATTCGACATATTCTTTGAATGCTTGGTTTTATTTACATTTTTGTTAAGCTTCATTTTCCTTGAATCAATTCTCTTGGATCTTTTCCAAGAGATGCTTCCCGGGAGAAAGATATGGGAAGGTTTTCCTTATTATGATTTTTTACTCCTACACTTTGATGTTAGAAAAACATATTCAGATGATATTGAGGCTTTGCCTTTTACAAATGCCACTTGGCTCTTCCAAGGAGGAATGTTCAAAGGGCCCTTTGACGCGGCAGGATCAACTTCTACCTCTAGATTCTTAAACCTTATTTGAAGGTTTTCAGAGATGTTATTTAGTTTGTTAATTCTACAATTTATGAATTTTAAAATTCCTTTGCTTTGACAAGTTGATTATTCAACTCAGCAATTTCATATTTTAGGGAGATGATTTCCCTTTCAAGTTTGTGTTTTGTATTTTAACATCCCAATTTTCAATTCAAGTGGCATTACTCATCATTGTTTGTTTTAGTGATGTCGGCACTTCTTTGAGATCTTTGATTTCCTTCACTGTCTTGAGATAAGCATGGTGAAGGACTTCAAAGTCTTTTCTAGGTTTAGATGTATTGTAGTCAGTAGAGTTAAAGGATTGTACCTTATTTACCTGAGTGACTTCTTTAAGGCCCGATTCATTGAAAGCCGTACAACTGACTTCAGTATCCCCAACCTTTTCTTCATTATCTAAGCTTGAGAAGCTTTCTTCACTTTGGCTTCTAATTTCAGTAAGGAGATATCGGTCCTCTGTCTCCACAATGCACTGAGGAGAAATTAGAGAGGATCATTAATTTCTCCATTCATCAGTAGATCCTTCTGCTAATATAGTTATTGAATTCTAAATTTCTTTTGTTGAAGTGCAGTCAGCTACTTTCAAAAAATCACCAGACATTATTTCCATAAGAATGTTCATAGCTTCAGTGTCATATGCTTTGACATCTTTGTTTCTTTTTGACCATTCATTTCAGAAGACAAGCGCACTTTCCCCATTATCATTTATCCTTATAGGAGTTACACGACCTGTCACAATAGATTCAAAAAATATCTTCATAATTAGAATTCTTATCTATATATTTTAATCCTGGATTTCTATAGAGAGAAATTGTCCAAGTTACAGATTGGAGAACTACTGGATGCATAATCTATGTTTTGTGATGTATGTGCTCATGTTTTTGATATAAATATTTATTTTTTGATTAAGTTTCACTGAATTCCCTGTTATATCACAACCATGGAAAATACGAGTAAACAAAGATACAAAAAATGGAAACATAGAGAAAATACCAACAAAACAAATGACACATGAAGTATAATGTTTCTCCAAACACGGGTGCATCCATTCTTGTGCTGTAGTAAGAATTCACCATTACTAGTAATGAGTCTTTTTATAAGGAGATTCTGAGAACCAAAATTGTTTATAAGGTGTCCAAGAACCGTTGACTATTTTGGTAAGGAGAATTTTAGGATCATTGAGTCTTTTGGTAAGGAGACTCTCAGAACCGAGAGTTGTTGATAAGCTCTCTTCAAAGCCAAGTGAGTTGTGGATTAGGAAACTCAACCACTAAGTCTTTTGATCAGAGACTCTTAGAAACAATATTTAATCCTTTGAGGAGGGATTCTTGGGACTCCTTGTAATTGGTTGAGTTGAAATAATTTTTTCCACAATGTATCTCCTTTTAGTAGAGATCTGGAGATGTGATTTTGATATCACTGTGTGGATTCAGATGGGGGTAGCAATAGCTTCTTTTTATTAATCGTGAATTTTAAAGGGGAAGGTTGAGTTGTGATCTTCAATAATAACCCTTATGATGAGGGCTTCTTCATTTGAGTGTTTAGATGAGGGAAGATTCATATTTTTACAATATGTTGGAGTTTACGAGAAGAATATTCCTTCTATGTATTGCACCCTTGAGGAAGGTTGATCTTCATGTTATGTGTTTTCTACTATAAGCTCTTTTATTCTTGTCTATTGTCATCATTTATATATGCCTTCTTGCTTTTGAATTCGTTCCTTAATCTCTTCCTAACGGATCTTGTACATGTCATGGAGTTATTTTATAAAATCTAGTGAGAGCCAATATACCTCTTCTTTCTCTAAGCTTCACTCTTCATCACCGTCATCTGCTGCCACCACGCTCAGTCTCCTGACTTCAAATTCCACCATAATCATTGCCCAGGATCTATGAGACTGCTTAAATGGCGTTTCTTTTGTGACCATACTAGAACTCGTCCTCAGGTCCTACAGGACTAAGGGAAGTTTCTCAACCCAACTTCCGTTCAAGTCCTCTACCTTCATTTTTAATAAATTGATGTTGACTTTGTTGGTCCTTCTTGCTTAAATGGCGCTTCTACATTTCCATTGCTTCGAGAAAGGTGAACGCCTTCATTTCCACCCACTTAAAAATGTAATTGATCATCAATATGATGAATTTCCCTTGTCCACTAGCCGGAGGAAACGGTCCCACGAGGTCCATTCCATAAATTGCAAATGGCTACTAGGCTATGACTGACCCGAGCCTTTAACCCTGCTGCAACTGAAGAGGGACAGAGAGTTGGAATTTCTGACATATTTTGATGAATTTAATTCTCTACATCCTTCTTGATGGTAGACTAGAAGTAGTTTGCCTCAACACTCTCTTTTCTAAGGTTCAGCTCCTTGAGTGGCTTCTGCACACCCCTGAATGGATTTCTTCCAAGACCCGAGGCACCTCCGCCTCCGAGATGCTTCTCTCCAAAGGGCTAGACAAGGTCTTTTGGTATAGGTTCTTGTTATGAACTAGCTAGTAAACCAACTTGTGTCTAAACCACCTCCTATCTTGGACTCCTGAAGGGAGCTCACCTATGGTAAAAAAAATGATGAATGGATACATTCATGATGATTGGTGATCATTTTCCATCAATTCCCACTCTTCGATGAATGGTCAGAACAACTTTGTGACCGCACCTCTTGCTTGGGGTCCGTACTTAACCAATCAACCTATTTGTGAGTTCTCATTTCTTAGTACATGTTAAATCAAGAATGAACAGAATGCATTGACCAGTCCCTTCACCTTTACCAAGCATCGCTGTAACACGGGCTCACTTGCCTCAAACTCTCCCCTAATTTGTGGTGCGACCACCATGGAGTCTATGTGAGCTCGAATGTCCTAGATCCCCAACTCATGTGCGGGGCAAAGTCTGATGATCGCAACTTCATACTCAGCCAGATTGTTGGTGAAGGGGAAGTTTATGTTGATTTCCTGCTCAATCTTTGTTCCCTTAAGACTCACTGGGACATCCCACCCCTACAAGTATCCCCAGATGCCCCATCCAAAAACATCTTCCATGCTACCCACTCTGTCACCTCTGAATTGCTCGCTTCAAACGTATAGTCGGTCAAAAAGTCGGGCACCGCTTAAGTCTTCATTGCCAATCGAGGGACAAATGATATGTAAAACTTGCAAAGCTCCACCGACCGCTTATCCAACCTCCCAGAAGGCTCCACTTCGTTAATGATCTGGTGAATAGAATGATCAATCACCACCTTAATTATTTGAGCCTGTAAGTAAGACCGGAGCATCCGAGCTGGGATGATTCGATTGAATGTCAACTTCTCCAAAAATGGGGTAGCACATCTCCACCTTTTGTAGAACTCCCAGAATGAACCAACGAATGAAAATGGAACGTTTTATTTGGAAAACCCAAAAAGGAAAAAAAACTACGGGGTAGGATGCCTAGCTCTGAACAAATACAGTAGCATTTAGGGTGTTACAAACAGTTGCTTCGTGAGGGTGATAGGTCTCCACTCATTATAATGAGTTTTGGGGATCACTAGAGTTGCTTGAAGCACAACGTGCTCGGGAGCAGTTTGGACGAGTGAATGCAACAATAGAGGATTTACCCTCGAAGCACGAACACGGGAGGAGATCTTCAAGTTATCTTCAAAGGAGAACTTGAATAACAAAGTACATCTTTGAAGTATCTTGAGGGAATCTTCAAACACCGATGGAAGCCTCCAAGCAATCTCCGAGGGAAGACTTGGGAGCTCTCTCTGGTGCTGAATACAAAATCTTCAAATGAGGGCCCAGTCGACTTTTTTGTGAGACTGCGACAGGCTATAAGACCCCCCCTTTTTTGCCATGATACCAGGTCTTACGCCCAAAATTGCCATTTTACGGTGACACCTTCGCTCGGAAGGTCGACACTATGAAACTCCAACCCTGCCGGCACACAGAATCACCAAAGATGCGGAAGCTTATAAAATAAGACAGTAAATATCAAGTCCACAAAACACATCACATATAAATATATAGCAAGAATCATAGCATGTCCCAGAATGAAAGAGTATCGAAAAGACGAATAGAAAGGTAATTGGGCTTATGCCCAGTACATCAGAATTCTCACTACAAGGTCTCTCGTGGAAGCTAACAAAACTAATCACTCACGGAGTCAGAAGCGGGTGCTCCCGAGCAAGACTAGCCCACCTCCATGTGCACCGTGCCTTGCTGGTGCTGCCTCTCTGGCTGCTGCCTGTCTCCCATCCAGAGCCCCTGAAAAATTATGGTCCACCGACCGTTAGTCAAAAGACTAAGCCGACTATCATCCCCGCCTCCCCCTGCGACTCGTAGGCACCTTGTGTTAAATTTTCTCAACGTGGTCAGCAAGATAGCCCAAACGCCAAATTAATATCTTCGGAACTACCCAGTTCGCACGCTGAACCTGCGGAAACCCAAGGACTAGAGGTTGCACCCAACAAAACAATGGAAGCACAAGAAGATCTTATTATGCATTCACTTCATTACAATCCGAGGCATACATAGCGAGACATGATTTCGCTAGTATTACAGCTGTAAACAGAAAGAACCAAAAACAAGCCGGGCGGACAAAACCCGGAGTCCGCCGAGACCGCCGAGGTCGCCGAAGCCGCCGAGACCGCCCAAGCTATGCTGCAATCCGCCGAATACCACGGAGTCCGCCGAAACCGCGAGGTCGCGCGGACACACCGTTATTCGCCTCCTGCTGAACCCGAACTGAGGAACTCCCCTACCCGCCTGAAGCCGGCGGACAGGTTATTGAAGCTGGGAAAGTTGAAACAGAACTGACAAGCCGCAGAGCGACCTCCTGCTGAGACCGCAGAGACCGCACACTTCCAAGCACTGACCGAAGTCACAGCCAAGCTCCTGGCTCCTTGAAGTTATCCGCGCGACCTGCACACAGCAAACCGTCAGCCTGAAACAAACCGCGCGGACTGATAAACACAGACCGCAGCACTCGCCCAACCCAAAATACTGTTCACTCACGTTACTTCTGGTTACTGTAGATGTGCCAGGGGGGTCCTATTTATAGGCCAGGTGAGGAGTGTGGTCACCGCCCATGAGATAGCAACACCGCCCCAGCCCGCGCGAATACAACCGACCGTCCGCTCAGTCCGCGAGGACTTAGCCAGTCACCAAGGGAAACCGCCAGGAGCAAGGCAGTCGATGACGAACCCTCTCCAGTCCGCATAAGCTTAAGCGGACAAGGCACCAGCCCGCAAAGCTCCAACCACTGCAGGACAGCATCCTCCTTCAATGGCAGTCCGCACCAACCCGAGGCAGTCCGCAAGACCCACACCTCAATCCGCCACAAGTCCACGACCAAAGGCAACTAGCAACAGTCCGCCCGGTCACAGCGGACTTGGCGGATACGGCGGACACCATGAACTTGGCACAAGGTGTGACCAAGCCCAAAACCAACAAGGAGCAGAGCGAGCATGGCGGACGCAAGTTCTCGTCCGCCAAACACTCCAGCACAGATCGCCATCAGTCCGCGAGCACCTCGCTCTTGTCCGCAGTAGCTTCCTCCCGGACTCCAAACAACAGTCCGCCAACTGGTCTCCACAGCAAGCACCTGCTGTGCCACCAGAGCTCGACAAGGCCTCAGCCAAGCTCTAGGCTCAGTCCGCAATAGCCAGAACCGCGGACACTCCAGTCCGCAAGCTACCCGCGAACCCGATCCAAACCGCCAACAGCGCAAACTTGCACCCGCGGCCACTGAGCAATGCACCAGTCCGCAAGCCTCTCTATCCGCAGATACCAGGCCGCACCAAACCGCGGACACCATGCAACAACCCGCTCAGAACACAGCCGGCTTCCACTAGACTTTTCACCAGGCCGCAACCTCAGTCCGCCCAGTCCGCCCAGTCCGCCAAAGCTGTCCGCACAGGCCGCGCGGCCTGTCCCGTCACCCACTTCCACTTCACAAATTTCAACACTCCCCCTTGAAGTGAGAAGTGGTGACCAAGCCCAGCAAGCTGCGCAAGCGTTCAAAGGGCCCCTTCGACAGCGGCTTCGTGAAGATGTCAGCAAGATTATCTTCACTCCGAACATGCCCGACCAGCAGAGACCCCTCCAACACCTTCTCCCTGATGAAGTGGTGATCAATCTCTATATGCTTGGTCCTGGCGTGACACACTGGATTGTTTACCAGTTTGAGAGCACTCTCATTGTCACCCCGGAGTAAAGTAGGCCCTTGCACTTCTTCATGAACATCCTCTATGAGTCTCCTCAACCAAACGGCTTCCCGAGCAGCCAAGGCCGAAGCCTTATACTCCGCCTCCGTGGTTGAAACCGACACCGAGTCCTGCTTCTTGCTACACCACGAGATGCTAGTTGAACCGCAAGTGAACACATAACCAGAAGTAGACCTTCGATCATCCGAATCACCGCCATAGTCAGCATCCGTGTACCCGAGCAACGCAAATTCCGCATCCCTTCCATAGAGGAGTCCCATCTCAGAAGTCACCTTGACATACTTCAGAATTCCCTTCGCCGCCACTAGATGAGATTGCCTTGGTTCAGCCATATACCGACTTACTCGGCCAACAGCATAAGCTATATCCGGCCTTGTAATCGTCAGATAGATCAAGCTCCCAACAAGAGCCCTGAACACCAAGGGATCATTAAGCACCCTTCCCTCATCCCGTCGAAGCTTCAGCCCAGATTCCAGTGGAGTAGAGCACTTCTTCCCTTCGCCCATGCCAAACCGCTTCACAATACGATCAGCATACCCTTTCTGGCTAATGAGAATCCCGCACTCCTTCCTCTCCACTTCCAGACCAAGAAAATGATGCAACTCTCCCAAGTCTTTCATCTCGAAGCGTATAGCAAGCTCTCCCCTGAGCCTTGCTACTTCCTCCTCCGAGTTCCCTGTGATGATCATATCATCCACATACAGCAGGACCAAGACTCTTAGCTCTCCCTTCTTCTTGACGAACAAGCTTGAATCCGAGTTAGAAGCCAGGTATCCACAGAACTGCAGGTACTCTGCAATCTTCCCATACCACGCTCGAGGAGCTTGCTTCAACCCATAGAGAGCCTTCCTGAGTTTGCAGACATAGTCCGGATGCTTCTCAGAGACGAAACCAAGCGGCTGATCCATGAAGATGTCCTTGTCAATCTCTCCGTAAAGAAAGGCATTCTTCACATCGAGTTGCCACAACCTCCATCCCTTGCTAGCAGCCAAGGCGATCACCACTCTTACAGACGTCATCTTCGCAACTGGACTGAATGTCTCCTCATAGTCTTCTCCATACTGCTGTGAGAATCCTCTAGCGACCAAGCGAGCCTTGAACCGATCAATGCTCCCATCAGCCTTCTTCTTCAACTTATACACCCACTTGCAAGTAACCGGAGTAATGCCATCAACCTTGGGCACAAGGTCCCAGGTTTCATTCTTCTTCAGAGCATCAATCTCTTCCTTCATGGCACCTTCCCACTCCTTCACTCCAGTGGCCTCGTTGAAGCTTGCAGGCTCTCGCTCATCCAGAGGACCTGCAAAGAAACAGGAGACAAAGCTCACTGCATTCCCATCACAGTACCGAGCCGGTGGCTTAACCACCCTCTTCGATCTCCGAAGACACGGCTCCTTGCTCACGGCTTCCGTTGCTTCTTCAGGCTCCACTCCTACCTGGGGCAAGCATTGAGCAGTGCTCCCCCTGCTTCCTGAGCCAGAAGGCTCAGCCTCGGAGTTCGAAACAACAGGAGCTGCTGGTGAAACAGCAAGCTCCTCTTCCAAGCCTTCAGCATCCTCCACCGGTGCTTCCTCAACCTTGCTACTTCCGGTAGGCTCCACCGAGCCACCTCCATATGACGTCAGCTCGTCAAAGACAACGTCTCTTGACACCACGAACTTCTTCGTCACAGGGTCCATGCACTTCCATCCCTTCTTCCGCTCATCATAGCCAACAAAGACAAGTTTCCTTGCCTTCGCATCCAGCTTTGTCCGTGAAGCATCCGGGACATGCACGTAGCAAGTTGAACCGAACACCCGAAGGTGTCCAACACTCGGCTTCTCCTTCAGCAACAGCTCAATGGGCGTCTTCATGTTGATAGGGCTGAGTGGCATCCGGTTGATAACATATGCAGCACAAGACATTCCCTCCGCCCAAAAGGACCTCGGGATATCTTTCGCATGCAGCCAGCATTTGCAGGTTTCCGTCAAATGACGGATCTTCCGCTCCGCTACCCCATTTTGTTGTGGAGTGTGAGCACAAGTAAGCTCTCGTTGGATCCCGTGCTTCCTGCAGAAGTTAGAAAACTCGGAAGAGACAAACTCTCCCCCGTTATCAGTTCGAAACTTCTTAATCCGCAAGCCAAGCCGGCCTTCTACCAACTCCTTGAACTCCACAAACAAACGGAAGGCATCCGACTTCTCCTTTAAGAAGTACACCCAAGTATACCTTGAGTAGTCATCAACCAAGACAAGCATGTATTTGCTTCCACCAAGGCTGACAGTAACAGTCGGTCCCATCAGGTCGCCATGAATACACTCCAATGGTTTCTTGCTCCTTGTTTGAGATTTATCAAACGGAAGGCGATGTGCCTTCCCGTATTGACAGCCCGCACAAACATGCCCATCACCAAAGGAGGACAACATCGGCAACCCCCTCACCAGACTTCTACTCGCCATTGCCTTCAGCTTGTCCATGCCAACATGCCCCAGCCTCTCATGCCAGATAGCCGCACTATCATTGGCCCTCATCTTATCAACATAGGCACTGGTGGAAAGAACAAACAAGTTCTTCACCCTCCTCCCAACATGAGCAACATCAGCCTTTACCGCTGATACGTTGCGAAGGAACCTCACGTCTGTTGGCCCAAACAGAACGTGATACCCAGCGTCCACCGCGTTGGTCACCGAGAAGAGGTTCTTCTTCATGCCCGGCACGTGATACACACTCCTTAACATGAGTGGCCCCTGATCACTACCCAAAGACACGACCCCCTCCTTCTCTACTGCATAAACAGTATTATCAGCAGTGATAATAGCTTCATTACCTGAGTAAGCCTGCATGGAGGTGAACTTTGACTTGTCTCCGGTGAGGTGATGACCACACCCGGAGTCGACGATCCACTCGCTGTTGAAGTCCTCAGCAGATAAGGCCCGGACACAAGTGCCCGTCATGAAGGCTCCTCCCCATTCTGCTTCTTCACTTCGTGAGCAAGCTTCCTCCTTTCCCGCAGCATGCCCAGGCTGCAGTTTGACCTTGCAGTCCCGCTTGAAGTGCCCTCGCTGATGACACCGGTAGCACTTCAGATTCTTCTTCCAGTCCTTAGGAGCATTGCTCCTCTCCGGCGGATATGAAGTTGAAGTCTCCTTCTCAACAGCGGCCTGCACCTTCTTCTTCTTCTTCCCTTCCCATCCCTTCTTCTTGCCTGAGAAGAGAGCCTCGCTGCCTTCCTGATTCAGATTCACTCCAGCCATCTGCCTTGCTAAGCTCTCCTGCGAGGCAAGCAGATTCTCCAGCTCCAGCAGAGACGGCTGAGTAGCCCACCCTTGAACAGACGTAACAAAGGCCACATACTCCTTCCGCAAGCCGCGGAAAATGTGCCTTTTCATCTTTGCCTCAGAGATAGGCTCATCAGGATCCAGTGCCGACAGCTCAGCACACAAGCTCTTCATCTTTAAGAAGTACCTGGAGATGGAAAGGTCTCCCTGAGTTGCCCTGGCCAACTCATTCTCCAGGAACTGAAGCCGCGCCACATTCTTCCTATTGAACAACTCATCAATGGTTGTCCAAATATCAGCAGCCGACTCACACCCAATGATGTGATCAAACAGTTCCGGAGAGACAGCTCTCTTCAGAACGAACTCTGCCTTAGCATTAGTTCTTCTCCAGAGCCTCACCTGCTCAGCAGTACCGAAAGCAGCAGTTACTTCCTGTCTGTCGTCTCCACCGACGACTTCCCACAGCTCCTCGCCTAGAAGATAACTCTTCATGCACGACTTCCACTTTTTATAGTTAGTCGGCGTTAAGAGTTCAATGCCCAGACCTCTTGCTAAGCTTCCTTCCATTGCAATCACCTGTTGGTACCCTTCAGCAGCTCCGAGCAACAACACAGGTTGATCACCACTCAATCACTGAGTAACAACACTGGCTGACCTCCGCTCACGCAACTGAACCTCAGAAACCTCAGAAACCTCGCTCTGATACCATGTTAAATTTTCTCAACGTGGTCAGCAAGATAGCCCAAACGCCAAATTAATATCTTCGGAACTACCCAGTTCGCACGCTGAACCTGCGGAAACCCAAGGACTAGAGGTTGCACCCAACAAAACAATGGAAGCACAAGAAGATCTTATTATGCATTCACTTCATTACAATCCGAGGCATACATAGCGAGACATGATTTCGCTAGTATTACAGCTGTAAACAGAAAGAACCAAAAACAAGCCGGGCGGACAAAACCCGGAGTCCGCCGAGACCGCCGAGGTCGCCGAAGCCGCCGAGACCGCCCAAGCTATGCTGCAATCCGCCGAATACCACGGAGTCCGCCGAAACCGCGAGGTCGCGCGGACACACCGTTATTCGCCTCCTGCTGAACCCGAACTGAGGAACTCCCCTACCCGCCTGAAGCCGGCGGACAGGTTATTGAAGCTGGGAAAGTTGAAACAGAACTGACAAGCCGCAGAGCGACCTCCTGCTGAGACCGCAGAGACCGCACACTTCCAAGCACTGACCGAAGTCACAGCCAAGCTCCTGGCTCCTTGAAGTTATCCGCGCGACCTGCACACAGCAAACCGTCAGCCTGAAACAAACCGCGCGGACTGATAAACACAGACCGCAGCACTCGCCCAACCCAAAATACTGTTCACTCACGTTACTTCTGGTTACTGTAGATGTGCCAGGGGGGTCCTATTTATAGGCCAGGTGAGGAGTGTGGTCACCGCCCATGAGATAGCAACACCGCCCCAGCCCGCGCGAATACAACCGACCGTCCGCTCAGTCCGCGAGGACTTAGCCAGTCACCAAGGGAAACCGCCAGGAGCAAGGCAGTCGATGACGAACCCTCTCCAGTCCGCATAAGCTTAAGCGGACAAGGCACCAGCCCGCAAAGCTCCAACCACTGCAGGACAGCATCCTCCTTCAATGGCAGTCCGCACCAACCCGAGGCAGTCCGCAAGACCCACACCTCAATCCGCCACAAGTCCACGACCAAAGGCAACTAGCAACAGTCCGCCCGGTCACAGCGGACTTGGCGGATACGGCGGACACCATGAACTTGGCACAAGGTGTGACCAAGCCCAAAACCAACAAGGAGCAGAGCGAGCATGGCGGACGCAAGTTCTCGTCCGCCAAACACTCCAGCACAGATCGCCATCAGTCCGCGAGCACCTCGCTCTTGTCCGCAGTAGCTTCCTCCCGGACTCCAAACAACAGTCCGCCAACTGGTCTCCACAGCAAGCACCTGCTGTGCCACCAGAGCTCGACAAGGCCTCAGCCAAGCTCTAGGCTCAGTCCGCAATAGCCAGAACCGCGGACACTCCAGTCCGCAAGCTACCCGCGAACCCGATCCAAACCGCCAACAGCGCAAACTTGCACCCGCGGCCACTGAGCAATGCACCAGTCCGCAAGCCTCTCTATCCGCAGATACCAGGCCGCACCAAACCGCGGACACCATGCAACAACCCGCTCAGAACACAGCCGGCTTCCACTAGACTTTTCACCAGGCCGCAACCTCAGTCCGCCCAGTCCGCCCAGTCCGCCAAAGCTGTCCGCACAGGCCGCGCGGCCTGTCCCGTCACCCACTTCCACTTCACAAATTTCAACACCTTGCAGGAAGGAGGATAGGGAAGATATTGAGGTGGAGAATTATCAAAGCAGATGACGGCGGACCTAAACTAACAGTGATATAACATAACTATAAATGTGTACAACAGTAATATGATAATACTAAAGTAAGGCAGTAAAGAAAGATAGTAAGAGAGCAAAGTATAATGAAAAATAACTTTAACTTATATGAATGCTCATACAAACTTATAAGTTAAGGGGACTTTTGCAAGACTCCCATCGTATAAGCTATAACATACAAGGTTATACGATGGGGTGTCAGGTTTTATGGAAATATAAGTGCGGTGAAATGTTATGTGGATGAAATGCTATGTTCACGTAAGTGCAACTCACCCACACGACTCTATGCGCATAGACCTTTAGTTCCCCCATTTTGCAGTTAGCTAAACTCTCAGGTACCTCATGTTGTGGAAAACGGAGACAGTGGGTCGGGCCACCCCACTACCAGGTCGACATTCAAGTCATCTAACCTAGACCCTTGTACGCCTCAACATGAAGAACACACCGCGGAGCCTATGCGTACCATAAGTGATTTTGAACATGAAGTACTAGATTTACATAAGTTATGACCACCCAAAAATTATGAACTCCATATGATGCCAATAAATCAGAGAATACCAAGTTTCATAATTATTCATACAAGATTTGGCCTCTAATTAATTAATCCACAATAAATCTAATAATTATGGGTAAAGAAGGAAGTACTATAATACATCATCAGAAAATTATGGAAAAATTACTGAATCTTAAGGGTAACAAGAAACTACCTCTGACCAAAGATCATAATTTACCAAGCTCATTAGGTACCAAAATAAAATCAATTAAATTTACTTAGAAACAAGCACCTTGTGAAGCAACCCCTATAAATAGACTTCTAAAAATTCCACAAAGATTTACAGAGCTTTACAATGTCATAAAAGATCCTAAGACTAAATTTCATGAGTTTCCAGTAATACGTTAATTCATAAGAAATTTCTAAATAGACAGAGCAATTTGATGGGTTGTGAATAAAGTACTCCAAATATTGATCTAAAAATTCATAATAAAATTTCTAGAGCTTGGTTATGGTCTTACATCATAACTAACTAAATCTCATGCAATTTCAAGGTTAGAAAGTCATATATAGAAATTCTTCAGGAAAACCCATGATAGTGCACTTTACGAAAGAACCTACTTGTAAACTCATCCTAACATTATGTAAAAATATTTCAGAGATTAATATGACTATAAAATGACTCTTACCATTGTCCCATGGACATCCAAAGTCATAGGACTCCTAAATTATTCTTTAAGGTGCAAGGGCCTAATTAGGCATAAAGTTATTTAAGTGGGGTGCAAGGGTCCAACTACCACCTACAAAACCCCTAGGCCATTACTCCACCCTAGAAACCCTTGGGGTAAACCCCAAGCCCAAACAAATACTAAACACCCTAAGTCCTTCACAAACCCTAACAAGCTCAAATCAAGGCTTGAACTAGGGCACTGGGGCTCAACCACCCTATCCTATCCCAAACTCTAATATAGGGTGACCCTACTGACCATGGGACTCTGGACAGAGCCCCAACCCATTTATGTGAGGTTTGGCCCCTCCATGCCCCAAGAATCTTAAACCCTAAACTCACCCTTTATGGCCCAAACTTTAGTCACTTCAAAACCCAATCAAAACATGTCCAAATAGGTTGATATTTTAACCAGTGACTCATCGTGACCCATAAGACCATCGTTTTGGGGGTTGTTGAGGTCATTAGGCCCCTTAATTAAGCTACAATATGATTATAAAATTTTTACCAAAACTATAGAAAAGTTTTCTCCAAAAATTCTCATTTTTGGATATCTCCTAGAAATGGATAAGAATGACCCCCTGTCCAATTTTTAGGTCATTTGGACATGTGTTTAGGTGGGGGCACTCATTTTAATCACTGACTAGCCCTAGGTATAGACTACACCAATTTGGGTGCTGACGTCAGACCACGGATCCAAATCAGCTGAAACAAATTTTATATTAATGTAGACCTCAAGGGCTACAACTTTGATATTTTCCACTTTTTCGTTAGGAGCATCTAGGTATTTTTTAAAAATACAAACATTAACTGTAAATTATGTGACATAAAATCAAAAGAAATGAAATAACTAATTCTAAGATTAAATCTTTGCGGCACGAATCTTGGCGCATAAAGGACGACATCTGGTTGTCTTCTCCACCGCGCAAACGACCATGATTTATTCTTTCTGGAGCCACTTCCTAACGCTGCCTCCGGCCACCCGGCCATCTCCCCGGCCGGCCACCGCCGCCACCACCTACGTTGAGGTGGTGGCTATCGCCAAGCGGCGACACGGCCGCTGGAGAGGCCTTTTTCGGCGAACCCGAGAGGTGCAAAAACCTCAGAAAATCCAGAAAATTTCTCACTGGATCAGGCTCGATTGAGCCCAATATCTCTCCTAATTGATATAGGATCCAAGCACTGAGGGAGAGGGGGAGAAATCGACCTTCTGGATGGAGCGCAGCCATGCGGATTGTCGGGTCGCCATTTGCGGTGGAGGAGTCGCCGGAGTACTGCAACAACACTGTGGAAGGACTCGATTTCGTTGAGGGAAGAGTGTAAACGACTCCTCTGGGTCTAGGGAGTCTTTATAAAGAGTCAGAATGGGGATGGGAGGGTCTTTCTTCATGGCACCAATATTAATGGCTAATTAAGAGGTTTCGGTCATGGGTGGTTTCACTGTTCCGGCCATTGAACAGCCACCAAAACGACACATGACCTTCTCCACGCTGAATGGGGAATATGATCAAAGCTTTGGAAATGGAGAGAGACCCTTGGTCTCCCTAGGTCGTGAATGCTCTCCTGCCAATTTCTCTCTCCTTCATTAAAGGGCAAGAGGAGTTTTTCTCTCTCCTTCAAAACGCTAATACCAGAAGTTTAGTCTGACGAATTTATCTCATTCGTCGAACTGCGCTCGACGAATCTGCTTTATTCGTCAAACTCCGCTCAGCTTTGTTCGAGGTTTTCGTTGAGCTCCCCTCGACGATTTTCGTCGAGCTCCGCTCGACGATTTCCGTCGAGCTCCGATCGACGATTTCCATCCAGCTCAGGTCAACTCTTAACCTGTACTTTTGGGGTGTTATATTGGGTGTCACTAGACCCTTTAGTGCTTTGCAGAGTTTTGTCATGAGCTAGTCTTGACAAAACCATTGTAGAAGTCTAGATATCCGAGGGATGTTACACAGGCGAAGATGAGCATGGTGGTGGAAAGAGAAAGCGGATGCGGAAGGCGATTGTGGCGGCGAAAGGAAAGGGAAGCGCCCAGTCATGCATGAATTTTTGTAGGTGGGATTTGGCGTTCACGAATGACGGTTCATGGCCACCACGTTCACGACCGTCATCGCCGCGCCTAACGAAGCCCAAGGTTCCGGTTAGCATGGTGGTGGTGGTCATGAGTGCGGTGGTTATAAATTGTCGTTCGTGAACGTCCGACCTCAACTAAGTTTATGTACAAAACTATTTTTTTTCTTGATGACGGTCGTAACCGTGGTAATGCCAAACATATATTCTACGATGGTGCCTTTTTTTTCAAACTCACCGGAGCAGAAATGTCACGCCAAACCGAGCATAGGTTCCAAGACATTTTCTAAGAAAAATGAACCCAAAATTATGATTATGTGACTGAAATTCCAAAAAATAACACGTATAGATAAATAAATAAAATGCAATGCATCTAGACCTTGCCACTACAGAGGAACACATTAATAATTGATGCATACATCAACCCCACCTCATTTCCATGCATATTAAAACTAGGGCGCTGATATTTGCAGACTAATAATCGATATTTACAGACTTTGGATATTTGCAATCCTCAAATAGATATTTGCAACCCCAATGGATATTTGCAGCCCTTTTAAAAAAATTTAATTTGATATTCTTTGTTTTTTCCTTCTAAAAATAATATAAAGAAATTGATAACGCTCTTCCTAATACTTCGGGATTTGAGGAGAATTGGTAGAAGTCATTTCTAACATAAAAACCGCCACTCAACACGGATACATCTTAATGAATTAGCATTATCAAACAACAAATATATTTTAACATTGCAAATTTGCAATCATTAAAATAAAAACTAATTACTCTAGACAATTGACATTCTACAGGTCATTCATCGGGAAGAGCATGGGGAGACTGGTTATGCTACTTTCTTCAAAATCTCAGCTCAATAGGCAATGAACAGAGAGGCACAATGAACAGAGCGGAGCAATGAACAAAACAAAATCCTAAAAAAGGGAAAAAAGGAGACGAGGGCGGCAATGAACAGAATGGCGCGACGTAGCAGAGAAGCGTAGGGGCGAGAATACAGGCGGCGAGCAGAAAATAGTGCTCCATGCGACGACGAAGAGCACTCCAGGCGGTAGCAAGGAGGCAGTAGAGGGGCACCGGTGGCGTTTCGAAGCACTACAGGCGGCGGGAGTTCCGTTCTTGCGTGCAAAAGCGAGATTGTGAAAATAGGGCTAGATGCTTAGGGGGCTGCAATTATGTTGTTTTATTTATGTTATAAATTAGATAATTTTTTTTTAATGGGTCTGTAAATATCTATTATAGACTAGCAAATATTAGCTGCCTTAAACTAAGCTGACCTTCACATTATCATATGCAGGCATCATCTTTCTTTTAATATAAAGGCGATTGATATCCGCACTACAATTTTAGATATCCGCACTACGATTACTTATCATTTTTCGCGCCTTTTGAAAATATTCCTTGTACATGCATTTTTAGGAAAAGTGTTCAACACGAAAGTTGTAGATCTCGACGAGATCTACAACTTTCGTGTTGAACAATTTTCCTAGAAATGCATGTACAAGACGTACATTAGGAAATACGCTCAGATTTCGCGTCTTTTAGAAATACGCCTTATACATGCATTTTTAGGAAAATTGTTCAACACGAAAGTTGTAGATCTCGTCGAGATCTACAACTTTCGTGTTGAACACTTTTCCTAAAAATGCATGTACAAGGAGTATTTTCAAAAGGCGCAAAAAATTATAAGTAATCGTAGTGCGGATATCCAATAATGTAGTGCGGATATCAATCGCCAATATAAATTTCAGTCGTATTCCGCCTGACATTCCAATCATTATATATATATATGGACCTATTCACATTCATTATCTCTCCATCTCTCGTCTCTCTCGTCTCTCTCTCGCCTCTCTCTCTAGTAATTACTATTAAAGCATTCAATGCCCTCTATCTTGGCCTAGAAGCAAGGAGTAGACCGATTGCAATCTCTAATTCTGAACCGTTGCAATATAATATGAGCATTGTTAGGGGCACATTAAATTTGGCTGTCCACATATTAGATATTATCACATCACATAATTTTATTCGCAACCCCTTCTTTGAAGTGGACACCAATTTGATTTTATTTTTGAAAAGTGTGCTCTCATTAATTTAGGATACTGTTATGTGCAAATCAAGTTCGGTTACGTGTAAAACAGGTTAAGTGCAAACCAAACTAAAAAATAGAAATACTTGTGAACCCGTAAAAACCGGTCTGCACCTAGTTGTTCTGGCAGTTTTTTTGAAAGAGCAGTTTGCACGTAGCCAAAACCGATTTGCACATAAAATTACTCTTAATTTAAATTTGAAAATAAGTTCCAAATACAATAGACACATGATGCAAAGCATTAACACAACAAAATGAAAAATTAATCACAAATCCAAAAAAGCATAAACCAACAAAAAAAACAAAACATAACCCTAATGACAGCCCGCTACACCTAAGTCCATCTTTGTAAGTAAATTTAACAATCACGATAATATTGACGAAAAGCAATAAAATTTTACGCTCCATTTTAAGTATCGACCGAATTGACAATATCATCGTCTAACTATTATTGCACATTTTAGTCTCCTGCAATATTTTCATGATATCATAATCACGGAGAGAATATAGGAGACAATGGACATTTTTCTTTAATAAAACGGAATGAAATTATTCTCTTGTAAGAATCCTGTTAACCAAAATCCTACGACGACGAAGGAGAGCATTCAGAGGAAGCAGAGATTATTTGTCAGGCAGTTGTTCACGATTTCTGCCGACCTCTCGGACGGACACTCCGTAGTACTCGTGGACACCCTCCTGGGGGTGTGACAGAGTCCGGTGCGGGCAGCCAGCAGACAACCTTCAGGTGGCTTTTCAAGATACAGTCTGGAAGCTCCAGTCTGAAGTACGCACAGACATTGTGACCAAGTGCGCGCAGACTCCTCCTTTTTTATCCGGCTCAAGTAGCGCCATGCGGTTTTGTGCACACTCTTCTTTTAGCCTCTGCAGCCCGACTATTCATGTACCTCGGGCAGCTGCGCATTTAATGTCTTGTTTAATAAGACATTAAATTCCTATCAGTTCGTGAACTGTCAGCACGACATATCCACTAGTATAAAAGGGGGACTAGGGGTTCTTGGAAGGGACGCGCGGACTTACCCAAGAACCTGGCACGTTGTACGTGCGGACACTAAACTCTATCCTTTACTTCTTTCAGTCATTGTATGCGCGCATACCCCCCGGGTGGCCGCACCACACCTTGTAATCTTTCTCATGATAATAAAGGGAGGTCCATCGCAAAAGAGGCATTCGCTGCGGCAGGTCCAATCCGGTGTTCGCCGCTGCCAGCGACACTTCATTTTCACTGTTCTACCATCTGCAGGGGCTAGTAACCAATCGCTTGCGAACCACATTTACCTCTAATGATCACCCTACTCAGGGATAGCGCGCGGAGAATTGGAGACAATTTTTGGATCCAACAAAATTTGGTGTGGTAAGTGTGGAACTAAGTGATTGGAGAAATCACCATTGCGGTCAATAGGAGTATTCCTCACGCCGCGACCTTCAAATCTAACCAGTTGGTGAAGTCGCCCGGTGCTTGTGTGGGCCTAGCAGAGACCGCAGGGGACCTTTAAGAGGAATGTTGATGATCTCTCCAGTAGGCAGCGGACACTCGCAGAAGATCGCGAGATTGTCGCGGACGCTCAACTTTGGTTTGTAGCTCATGAGGGAAGGGTGCATCTCGAGTTCGCACTGGAGGTTCAGGAGGTATCCTGCAATGCCCCAATTTACCAAAGCAGAAAAAAGGTTTCTGGGAGATACTGCCCGACTGTAGTGTTACCGCGCGATGTTAGCGGCGTGAGTTTAATGGCAAAAGTTTCGGGAAGAAACCGCCCAGCGGTAGAGATACCGTTGGTGGTAGCTTGGTCGATTTAATTGGCAATGCTGTCGGGTTGTTAATGGGCGGCGGTAGAAGCTGGCGCGCTGCGGTAGAAGCTGGCGCGCGGCGGTAGAGGTAACGACCATGTCGTAACTGACACAGTTATGGCGTGGCGGTAGAATCCTATAGCGCAGCGATAGCAGTTCTGTAACATCGTTGCCGCGTGTCGGCCTGTGATTGGAGGGTCTGGGCGGAGGCACATGGACCAAGGCGTAGATTAACGGTACCGTGCAGCGGTAGCTAGTTACCATGCGGTGGTAGCTTGGTTTATAGTTGTTGCAACTAGACTTCATGCGGTTAGCCGAACTAATCGCAGCGGCCTGTCTGGCCAGCGATCTGGCTGTTTAGACCAGCGGCCTGTCTGGTCAGCAATCTGGCAGTTTGGACCAGCGGCCTATCTGGTCAGCGATCTGGCGCTTTGGACCAGCGACCTGCCTGGTCAGCAATCTGGCAGTTTGGGCCAGCGGCCTGTCTGATCAGCGATCTGGCGGTTTGGAGCAGCGACTTGTCTGGTCAGCGATCTGGTGGTTTGGATCAGCGGTCTGTTTGTTAGCACCTCCAGCGGATTGGTTAGAGGCCGCAACATTGGATCAGATATTAGCCGCAGTGGTCTGGAGGTAAACCACTACGGTCTGAAAGTAGCCGCAGTTGCGGTCTTGGTGTTAGCCGCCAAAGGGATTCAGAGGTTTTACTGTTTACGTATTGTGTATCCTGGCAGTTTGAATATGTCAAATCGCACAGCCCATGTGGCTTGTATTTAGTCTCACATCGCTTGTTGTATTCTCTCATCTCCCCCATTTTCTATAAATAAGGGGGCATACCTATGTAATCTTATCGTTTTGGAGCAAAAAATTACCGTTATTTAGCTCTTTTTTTCTTTGTATCAGAGCTAATCGGTTCTTTGCTCCAGCTTGTTCATAGTTTGCTTTTTTAACTACTTCCAACTTCTTCTCTGTTCGCACGACTTCTTCTCTGTTCGCGCAATTTTTTTTTCTGTTCCTTCCCTGCCCTCCCTTGCTCGTTGCTTTTCTGCGACTTGCCTTCTCTTGTTAGCGTGGCTTCTCTGTTGTTCGCTGTAAGACCCCCCCCCCCCCTTTTTTTCTTTTTCAAACACCGGGGTCTTAGGCCCAGAACCGCCGCTTTACGGTGACACCTTCATGCTCTGAAGGGGTCATCACCGCAAATCGCTGATTCTGCCGGCCGATTCGATCACAAAAAAGCAACAAAAGTAGAGTAAGTACAAGAGTGGTAAAACTCTAACCAGAAGTCCACAAAATACCATCACATCAGAGTAAATATATCTCCACGAAGGGAGAGTCCACATAATATAATGTACTGAAAATAAGGGCTTAAGCTCGTTACTTCATATCCTCACTACATAATCACTCAAGCGGAAGCAAAGTAAAACACGACTAAGGTTAGGGGCTCACAGTCCCCGCCATCTGAACTCCGGTGCTAGACTGCCCCATCTCCAAGCGTGCCAACCTGCGGGGCTGCTCCTCCATGCTGGGCTCCACGATCCCCTAAATGATGTGGTTTGAAAACTGTTAGTCTAAAAGACTAAGTCCTATCATCCCCCACCTCTTCCCCCATGGCCCCTAGGCACCGAGCGGAGAGGAAGAAAGTGGAGGACTTGAAGGAGGAGAGTAATCAAGAAACAGATGGCAGCGGACCTATACTAGTAATTTTTATAGTACATGTGGCAGTAAAGTAAAGTATGAAAAGTAACCTTAACTTATACGGAAATATATAATCAAGGGATCTTCTACAAGACTCTCATCGTATAAAGAGACTCATACCAATTTATACTTTGGGGTGTCGGTTATCATCAACAATATATATGTAAAGAATTTTAACCTTAATTTATAAACTTGCCCACACAAGCTCATAAACCAAGGGGTCGTTTTGCAGGGCCTATTATATAAGCGTCTCATACCACTTATATAATAGGTTACAGGGGTTTTATGCTATGATTATGCTATGACATGCAAGTGGGTTATGATGCTATCATGCAAGTGCAACTCACCCACCCGACTCTGTGCACATATACCTTTAGTTCCCCCTTTCTGGAGCCGAACCTCCCAGGATACCTCCTTAGTGGCAGACGGAAGCGGTGGGTTGGGCCTCGCCCACCTCTAAACCAGTAAAGCACTATCAGTTAGACCTATCGTACGCCTCAATGCTGGTGCACTAAGAAAACTCCTGCGTATTCTTGCCGACTGGCGCACCAGACTTCTGTTGGCGAAGTGCTAGCCACACTTGTCGAGTCAACGTATTGGCGTCGGTGCATCGACACTCCAATACCGAAGACCCACCACCTTTAATTTTATGTGCATGCAATCTTATGTATCAGTACTGAGCCAAAGTTCCCCGGACAATCCCGTCCGTCACAAATATCAACCGAGTCAAAGCTCGTCGGGCCATCCTGCCCCTCACAAATATCAACCGTGTCAAACCAACTTCCCGAGATACCGGGGTGTGTGAAAGTGAACCCCTAATTATTATAGTTTCTCTTTAAGATTTTATCACTCCTACAATTTATGTTAACCCAGGACTGCCCAAGGTATACCCCGTGAAGGGCTCTCGAAGGCACTATGAACTACGATGGGATTACGCCCAAAGCTCCCTTTCGCAAGGCACTTACTATTATTGGTTTCTAACCGTCTTCCCAACCCTTAATTAATTTTACTGAATCTAGCCCTAGTGCATTAAACACTTCCTCCCTGCGGGAAGGACGATCTTTCGCCGATCCCGAGCACCACCTATCACTAGTCATCCTCTCAGTCTACAAATCCTGTCTTCCAATGATGAACTCCTTTATTTACCCAAACCAACAACCTACCAAGGATTCAACTCTCCAAAATTCACTACCCACTTTAGTTCAGTTTTCGCAGTTACTATATGCAAACCACCCTATACTATATGAGGTGTATAAAGGAGGTATTCCAGATTTTCTTCCAAATCTCCTATAAAATTTATTAGAGGTCTATCATAACAAATTTAGTCTAAAATCAGAGATCCATAATTTTTCTAATTAATTTGGTATTTATTGAATTTTCCCAAATGCTTGGCCATGGGAAATTTTGAACATGAACTATATGATCTACTCAAGTAATGACCACGCAAAAATTTTGATCACTAAATTAACAGAGATATATGACTAGTTACAAATTTCCATAATTCTTCGGAAAATATTTGACCTCTAATTAATTTATCCAAAATATTTCCCTTAATCATATGTAAAGAAGGAAGTGCCAAAATCATTCATCAGAAAATTATACACAAATTACAGAATCTTAATATGGCTCAGAAAAGATCATGGTACAGGAATCATAATTTTTGAGGCTAGCTATACTCCAAAATAACTTATATTAAATTTTCATGGGAAACCATACTTAATGAAGCAACCCTTAAAAATATTCATCCACAAATTCTATAAAAATTCACAGAGTTTTAAAGCATAATAATAAGTCCTCTGGCTAAATTTCATCAATTTCCTGCAAGTAGTTTCTTCCTAATAAATTTCTAGGTAAATAATACCAATTACCAATTTGTTAATGAAGTATCCAAACTAATAATCCTAAAGTCATAATAAAATCTCCAGAGCTTGTACTGACCTCAAAAACTACTCAACCCAAGTCTCATCACTTTTCAAAGAGATTTTGTGACATTTTTTATCCCTACAAGATTTGTTCCCTAAGCTAGGGTTAGTGTTTTGAGGGGGTTTAAGATTCCAAATTCCCTAAAATTTTAACAAGAGAACTATATAAATACTATGGTCCTTCCCACAAAGTTTCAAGTCAATCCAAGGTCATTTGGCCCTATAATCTTCAAACCCTTAAAATCCCCATTAAGGAGCCTACCCTAGGGTTCTAGGGCTACCCTACTCTTAACCATCCCAAATTCCATTGGAGGGTGAGTCATGCTATAAAAAGTAAGTGGCCAAAATATCAACCTCTGTTGAGGTGATTTGACCACTTAAAACCTAAAGGGGATGCTTGACCTATTTAACCCTAAAAGGGGCCAACCCAGGGTTGGATCAATACCTAGACAAAACATCTCCAAATGGGGTGAAAAGTTTACTAGAGCCATAACATGCCCTCTAAGACCTCCCACCCAAATTTGGATGGATTTTGAGGTGTTTAGGACAACTAATTAATTTATTCATGGAATATTAAATTTTCCTAAACACTATAGAAAACTCTTCTCAAAAAATTCTGAATTTTGGACAAGAACTAGGTATAGCTAGGGTAGACTCCTTGCCCAAATCTCAGGCCATTTGTACAAGGGATGAAGGGTGGACATCCATTTGAATCTCAAGATAGCCCTAGGTATAGGGCCTACCAAAATGGTGTTGTGGTCTAACCAAGACTCTAAATTGGGTCAAATCAATTTTAACTTAAACTAGACATCAAGGGCTTCATTGTATATGTTGACCACTTTTTTTGTTATAGTATCTATGTATTTTTAAAGATTAAAACCTATAAATATAAAATCTGTGACATAATTAAATAATCATAAAATGTTATACTATAGTTTGAAATCAAATATAGCACGAATTTTGGCGCAAGATGGACGGAATCCGTTCAACTTCTACCTTGAGCCGACGACCAGGATTTATTCTTCCTGGGCCGGTTTCAAACGGCTGCCGCCGGCCATCCAGCCGCCACCCCGGCCGGCCACCGCCACCATCACCTCCATTGAGGTGGCGGCTGTCACCGGGCGGCGTCACAGCCGTCGGAGAGCCCTATTCCGGCGATCCCGAGGGTTACATTTTTACAGAAAAACCAAAAACTTTTCTCTTTGGATCGGGCTCAATTGAGCCCGAACCTTGGCCCTAAAGATTCCTAAGATCTACCCATGAAAGGAATCGAGGAGGACCTTACCGGCGGCCTGAAGTCGAGACGATCGTCGGAAAGCCATCTTTGAAGGCGACGCTGCTCGGTTTCTGCAACAACACAGTGGGGAAGCTCGGTTTCTTCAGGTAAGGGATGGGAAATCCTCCTCTCGACCCACTGAAGGTGTTTAAAGCCTCAGATGGGGAGGGGAGAGGCTGGATCATCAATGGCCATTAATGGCCTTGAAAGCCACCTCTCGTCCTTGGTGGTTCAGTACATCCAGCTAATGGAAGAGCCTGCAAAGTCTCCTAATCTCTTAGGGCTATTAGTGGAGATGAATCAAGCAAGGAAGGATGGCCCTTGGCTTCCCCATGACATGAATGGCCTTTACTCCATTTTCTCTCTCCTCCATTAAAGGGAAATTGGAGTTTTCTCTCTCCTGCCCCCTCATGGCCGAATTTGTTCATCACTCTAGCCTATTTGCAGCCCATAAATCATTATTATTAATTAAAATAAAGTTAGCCCAAGTGGGGGAGTTGGGCTTGAGCTTGGGTTAGCCCATTTGGCTAATTTGACTTAACTTTAAGGTAGAGTTGACCTTGGTCAACATGGCCATTTGGGTTGACTCCAATGGGTCCTTGGTGACTCATTGGTCTCCCTTAAGGTCTATGTAGGGTTGGGTAGGGTTTACTTGGCACCTTCTAGGTCACTTGACTCTTGGTAAGGGCACTTTGACCACTTTAGGGCTAGAGTTGACTTGGGTCAACATGACCGTTTGGGTTGACCCCAAGGGATCCTTGGTGACCCCATGGATTCCCCTAAGGTCTAGGAAGGGTTATGTATGGTTACCGTGCACTTTGGAGGTCACATACCCTTAGTAAGGGTGACCAGATTAGGGGCTTGAGTTGACTTGGGTCAACTTGGCCTCTAAGAATGAACCCAATGTGTCCTTTGTGACCCATTGACCTCACTTTAGGTCTAGGAAGACCTGGGCATGGTTGGTTGGGCACATTAGATGCCAACTGCCCTTTGTTAGGGCATCTTGCCCAATTTAGGCCTATGGTGGTCCTAGGTCAAATTGACCACTTTGGGTTGACTCCAATGGACCCTTAAGGCTCTAGTGGACCCTCTGATAGGTTTGTGATGTTGAGGTGGGGTCATGGAGTCATGGTGAAGCCCTAAGATCAAAACCTAGGTTTTGTGATGAGGCTGTGCCATAGGTAGACCAAGGTGATTCTCACCTTGGCCTTCTATCACTTGGCCCCTTTTGGCTTTCCTTGGGTTTTGTTATGACCTAGTCATGGCCAAAACCACTCTTAGGGGTCTAGTTGGAAATGGGATGTTACATTCGCTCTGTCCTCCGTTGCAGGTTGTTTGTTGCGGGTTGATTCCCTTCCCGCGCGGCTTGTTTCCATTTCTCACATCGTCTCTCTGGTTTTTTGTTCGTGTGGTTTGTCTGGTTAACCGTGCGACTTGTTGTTTTTCTCCATGCACACTCTGTCTTCTTCTACCATTTTCTCCGCTCCTCTCTCTTTCGTCTACTTCTACTTTCGGTAATTTGGGTACTACATTTAAGCTTACCGATCCAAATTACCCAGACAAGATTGTGTCCTTTATTTTCCTATTGGCTCAGCTTCTTATGATGATTGGGATGTTGTCGATGTCTTGGTACGTACTTGGTTAGCCAACTATTTGTTTGATGAGTGTCTTCCTTTGACATGACCAAACGGTCAAGTCTGCTTGGAATCATCTTGCTTCTTTGTACCTCAAGGGAGCACAGACTTCATGCATCTGTACTTTATATGCAGATATTTTTGCTCGCCCTGTCATGACTATTGTTGTTGCTTATCAGGAGTTTCAAACTCTTGGTGCTGAACTTATCCAGCATTGTCCTTTCTCTGCAAATCTTGTTGAGCAACAAAAATACTTTCAGGAGCATCTTGTCGTTTGTTACTTGCTTCGTCTTCCTGACTTGTATGACATGATTCGTCAACAAAATCTAGGAGAGGCAGATACTCCGAATCTGGATGCTACTACTGCTCGCATTTCTGCTGTTACAATGTTGCTTCAGCATCCTTTGCTTCCCTCTCCTTCTCCTGATATTATTGCTCATCCTGCACTTCATGATAACTCTGGTGGTCGAGGTGGCCGTACTGGAGGCCGTGGTTATTCTAAGTTTCTCTGCTCTCATTGTGGCAGAGTTGGCCACTTGGTTGATCGTTGTTAGGCCAAACACCCTCACGTACGTCCTGCTTCCGCTGATTTCACCAAGAAGTCTACTTCTTCCCTTGCTACGTCTGGTACTGCCTAGTTGGCTACGGGTAGGTGGCTCATTGATTTTGGTGCTACTAATCATATGACGAGGAATTCTCATCTTTTCTCTTCTCTTAACAAAAGTAATCGGTTACCTCCAGTTCTTATTGCTGATGGTTCTCCATCCTCGGTTCATGGGTCTGGCATAGTGCATGTTACTCGTTCTCTTTAGCTTCATGACACTCTCTATATCTCGAACTTTCCGTGCATTTTTCTTTCTGTCACTGCTCTTTGCAAACAGTTGAAATGTGAAGCTATTTTTACTACTTCTACTTGTGCTTTTCAGGTTCCTCAATCCAAGGAGACGATTACTACTAGGACTGAAAGATTCAGCTTATTTTATCTTGATATTTCTTCTACTTTTTCTGCCTCCTCTTCTTTACTTCAGTGGCATCTTTATCTTGGACATCCTCCTCCTCATATTCTAAATCAGCTTTTGCCTTATTTACCTTGAGGAGACTCTTCTCTTCATTGTGAGGCTTGTCAATTTGGCAAACATCATCGGTCTACTTTTCCTGCTAAGCATGTACGTAGTTCTTCTCGTCCATTTGAACTTATACATTCAAATATATGGGCCCCTGCTCCTACTCAGACTGTTGGTAGGGGTAGTTTGTATTTTGTGACTTTTATTGTTGATTTTTCATGATGTACGTGGTTATATTTACTCCACGAATGCTTTGAAAGTTTTCTATTTTCACTATGTTTTATAATGAGATCCGTACGCAGTTTGATACCCCTATTAAAATTCTTCGCTTTGATAAAGCTAAAGAGTATCTTAGTCATCAATTTGCATCATTCTATATGCATCATGATATTGTTCGTCAGACTACTTGTCCTTACACGTCGCAATAGAATGGTGTTGCTGAACGAAATAATTGTCATCTTCTGGATGTGGCTCGTAGTCTTCTCACTCATATGCATGTTCTCAAGTCTTATTAGGGTCATGTTGTTCTTCTCTCGTGTTTTCTCATTAATCAAGTTTCGTCGTCAGTTCTGGATGGCCAGACTCCTTTTTCTATCCTGTATCCTGATGGGAATCCTTTTCCTTTACCTCCTCGTGTCTTTGGGTGCACATCGTTTGTTCACTCTCCTTCTTTTTATCGTGACAAACTACCTCCTCGCTTGATTAGGTGCATCTTTCTGGATTATTATCCAACACATAAAGGATATAGGTGTTATGATCCTGTTCTCTGATGACAGTATGTTTCTACATATGTCACTTTCTTTGAGTATGCTCCATTCTTTTCACCTTCCTCTGTTCTCCCTTCTTTTAGTGATTTGATTTCTTTTCCTCTTGTGTAAGCATCTTTTTCATATCCCAAACTTCCTTCTTCTCTTTATAATTCTCCTACTGTCTCTAATTCTTTTGCTGAGCCGCTGCCAATAGCTCCTGATCCAGTAGTCTCTCCTTCAGAAGGAACTGAGCCAGTAAACAGGACTGACCTTGATCTTTTGATTGCTCTTCGGAAATGTGTTTGTTCATGCACTAAACATCCTCTTTGTGATGTGGTTTCTTATGCACGACTATCTCCTCTATCTCAGAGCTTTGCTCTTGCTCTCTAGGCAACTATTCTTCCCGCATCTTTTCTTGATTCTCTGGTTATTCCTCATTGGAAAGCTGATATGGATGAAGAGATGAAAACTCTGACTGAACTTGGTACTTGGTCTCTTATTCCTACCCCTCTTCGAGCTGATGTGGTTGGGTGTCGGTGGGTCTTTGTCATCAAATTTCTTCTCGATGGTACTGTTGATCGATACAAAGCTCGGCTTGTTTCCAAAGGGTTTACACAAACCTATATTATGGATTTCTTTGACACATTATCTCCTATTGATCAGATTACTACGATCCGTGTGCTTTTCTCTGTGGCAGTAAATAGAGATTGGGAAATGTCTCAATTGGATGTCAAGAATGTATCTCTTTATGCTGATTTGAATGAGACAGTTTATATATAACAACCTCCTGGGTATGTTGCTTGGGGGGAGTCTCAGGTGTGAAAATTGAAGAAGGCCACCTATGGTCTTAAGCAAAGCCTGAGGGTCTACTTTGACAAATTCAACGAAGTTATTTCTGTTGTTGGATTTGTTCGGAGCACTGCAGATCACTCTTTGTTTATTCGGAAAACCTTGGCTGGTCTTGTTATTCTTGTAGTGTATGTGGATGTCATTCTTCTTACAGGAGATGATAGGAAAGGTATTGATATGACAAAGAAGCATCTACTTCAGCATTTTGTTACCAAGGGTATGAGGTCTCCTAAGTACTTTCTGGGGATTGAGATATCTTGGAAACCTGTTCTATTGTTTTTTCACAGCAAAAGTATGCCTTGGATCTTTTGCAGGAAACAGGTTTTTTGGGACTAAACCTACTCGGTCTCCTATGGCTATTGGAGATGACAAATGTTGGAGTGAGACTTCTCCTCTTCTTGAAGATGTCAACAGGTCCAAACGTCTTGTCAGTAAACTCATTTATCTGACAGTCATAAGACCAGATATTTGCTATGCAGTAAGAAGAATGAGCCAATTAATGCAAGCCCCTAGGGAATGTCATATGTAGTCAGCTCTAAAGATCCTAGAGTATGTAAAAGGTGAACCAGGAAAAGGGCTCTTGTTTTATCAAAGGGGATATTTAAAGGTAAAGGCTTATTCTGATGTCAGCTACGCAGATGACAAGGGAGATAGGAAGTTGATGTCTGGTTTTTGTACTTTCATTGGAGGTAATCTAGTCAGTTGGAAGAGCAAGAAACATGTTGTAGTTTCCAGATCGAGTGCAGAAGCAGAATACAAAAGCATGGTTCTGACTACTTGTGAGCTAAAATGGCTATGGACACTCTTGCTGGATCTGGGATAGGTTTATGATCATCCCCTAATGATGTTCTGTGATAATAAAATAGCTATATACATTTTCAAGAATTCGGTCTTTCATAAGAGAACGAAGCATATTGAAGTAGATTGCCATTTTATCCGAGAAGAGATTTTAAAGAATCAAATATGTAATTCGTTTGTTACCTCTGATAAGGAGCTAGCAGATTTCTTCACGAAGCTGGTTACTTCGTTCTCGGAAGTTTGTAGCAAGCTGGGCATGGTTGACATATATGCTCTTGCTTGAGGGGGAGTGTTGGAACCAGAGTTCAGGTGGTTATCCGAACTAGTCACAGCATCATGCCTGGTCAGCGATCTGGCGGTTTGGACTAGCGGCCTGTATGGTCAGCGATCTGGTGTTTTGGACCAGTGGCCTGTCTGGTCAGTGATCTAGTGGTTTGGACCAGCGGCCTATCTGGTCAACGATCTGGAGGTTTGGACCAGCGACCTGTCTGGTCAGCGATCTAGTGGTTTGGATCAGCGGTCTATTTGTTAGCACCTCCAGTGGATTGTTTAGAGGCCGTAACAGAGGATCAGCTGTTAGTCGTATCGTTCTAGAGGTTAGCCGTTACGGTCTAGAAGAAGTCGCAGCTGCGGTCTTGGTGTTAGCAGCCACAACGATTTAGAGGCTTTGTTGTTTATGTATTATGTATCCTGGCGGTTTGACTATGTCAATCCGCACAGCCCGTGCGACTTGTATTTAATCCCACATTGCTTGTGGTATTCTCTTATCTCCCTCATTTTCTATAAATAAGGGGGCATACCTATGTAATCTTATCTTTTTGGAGCAATAAAATTTACCGTTATTTAGCTCTTTTTTACTGATATGCTGGAAGAGTCATTTTCTCTTCATTTCTTTTGGAGTTCTATGGTTGAGTGGCTGGAGAAGGAAGGAGGAGCTTCGTCCGAAAGAAATCTTGCTGCCGTTGGAGTTTCAGAGCATAGATTCGCAAAACGAGTTCGAATCTACGGAGGCAAAGTCGAAGCGGTCGTTTCCTTCCGGCTAAAATCTCTTCCATGACGCTGAAATGGACTTCTAGGGTAATGATCCTCTTCCTTGGACATGTGAAGCCCTTTTTTGGCATTTGAGGGTAGACGCTCCACGTACATGTGGAAGTGGTTCTATCGATAGGTAGATTTGTGTATCCTCGTTAATATTTCATTTAGATCTATAATCAAGGTACAAAATAAGCAAACTGTGTGAAGCCCATCCAGACGGGTTGGTCTGGATTAGTGATGCTTATATGTTTGGTATGCCAGAGAAGACTCTGTGGTAATCACGTAGATTTTGGAGTCATGAGGTGTGCAGATGGTTGTAGTGAGAGTACTGGAGGTGGTCTCCAGGAAAACACCCAAAAAAGGGGGAATAACTGATAGTCTGTCTCCTTCCGCGTGGTGGTAGCGCTACCACCGGCGATAGCTCACAGTGAGCTATTTTTTTGTGAAACCTGTATCTAGGAGACTTGAGGGCTATTGATTGTGGAGGCCTGTCTCTCGAAGACCTGGAGGCCTATATGTGGAGCTGAGAGATTTTGTGGCCCAGCTTATTCAGTCGTGAGTGCTGGCCTAAAATCATAACGAGATTATGATATGTACGGATGGGAAAGGGGATGTTGACTAGTATCGTGGCTTGTTACACCCGATGATTTGAGCACCGAGAAATAGCTGAACTGTACCCAACCCTATGTTGATCGACCTAGAGTGTGTCAAAGTGTAAAGTACATGACTTGGTCGCAGCCATAGGGGCGTTGTCTTTGGCTTCAGCCCTGAAAGACTAGAAGGCTCAAACGTTGCTAACCGTTGCAAAGAACGGAGGTGCGAACCATTGGTGTTGGTTGCACCATAAATGTGCTCTGAGTGCACAGAGCGTTGGTCCGTTATACCAACATCTGTGGCGAATGGTGTCATAACCCGCATTTTCTCCGCATTTAACAATCTATCAGCGATTAGGAATCGTTAACATGGACAATTTAATCCGTCAATTATCATAGGTCGATTCACCGAGTATGGTAGCAATTCGTCGAGTATCGTCATTCGTCGAGTGTTGTAAATTTGCTAAGTAGAATTTGGCGTGTATCATTAGAATTTGTTGAGTATCGCTTAAGTCTGTTTCTTCGAATATTGCAGAATTCGTCGAGTATCGAGGTAGTTCGTCGGGTATACTCACCGAATGGGACGGGACTTAGAATTTTTCGTCAATTTTTGTCTGGTTCGTTGAGTTTGGTTTCGATGTTGGTGACCGATTGTAGTTTGCCTGTTTTGTGGTTGTTTTTACTCTCTCTGGGAATGCTTTATACTAGGTTGCATGCTAGATATTTTAACTTATAAAAGCATTACTACTAGTATTTCATACATGCCATCTTTCTAAAATGAAGATACTATCGGAGGGAGGTTCGTCAGGTATACTCGCCGAATGGGCCGGGACTTAGAATGTTTCGTCAATTTTCGTCCGGTTCGTCGAGTTTGGTTTCGGTGTTGGTGAACGATTGTAGTTTGTCTGTTTTGTGGTTATTTTTACTTGTTCTCTAGGAATGCTTTATGCTAGGTTACATGTTAGATATTTTAATTTATAAAAGCATTACTACTAGTATTTCATACATGCCATCTCTCTAAAACTAAGATACTATCTTCTAGTTAACGTAAAGACATTTTTTATACTTATAATAAATCTAGAGTCTTGCATGCCGCGGGTTGTCCTTCAGGGTGTTTATGCTCGCGTAGGATGTTAAATCAACATATTCAAAGTATTTTTCCGCAGCGAATAACTATCTTTTTCTTATGGAATAGATGAGCCACTAAGCCGAGGGATACGCCTAAACTACTTAACTTAAACTGGATTTTCATTAAATAACTTATAGAACTTCTATAATGGTGTTTAGTTGGTGCTTTGCCTGAGCGTCTACAGTTATCCCCTGCTAATGTGGCATCATGACGCACATTTTCCCTTACTCAGATACATTGTTAAATGTAGAGAAAATGCGGGTTGTGACAAATGGTGCTTGCTTGCACGTTCTGATTGCCAATATTTGATAATGCTAATGCATGCAGGGAAAGAGCACTGCCACCCCGAGTGAGGGGTGGGGTCATTATAATTTGGTCAACTAATACTGACCGTTGATTTTGTTTGCCACAGTTGCGCTGGAGCCCAGGATTGCTAAGCTGACACTTGAAGGCCAAAGCGAATTACCCGTTTAATTTATTGTTCATGTGTGGCCGGCCTGCGTGCCAATGTATGCAAAATAATTTACTATAAGTTGAACAATGTAAGGCCTTAAGGAAAATACTATTTGTGCATTTGGTTTATCATTCCTATTTTGTTTTAGTGGACATTCAATTGGTTCGGTTCTAACTGTAATCTTTAAATTCTTCCGCTATAATACACTCCGTGTTAGGATGCATGAAATTGGATTATGTTTCAATTAGAAACTCATTTGACTGTCTGTAGTATATGGCGTCGGGCCCCGGCCGGACCTTCTGTTATATGATATATGACGGATGAGGGTGTTACAAGTTGGTATCAGAGCCTAGTGTCAGTCTTATCTGAATTCGTGGGCAAATTATTTTAAGTGATGGTGAGCACATGTATGTGCGTCACCGTTATAACAAAAAAGAACCCAAGAATGTTCACTTAGGAATGAAAATACACATGTTTGAGGAACCTGCGTGTTCCTATGATTGTGTTTTGGCAATCGTTTGTCACCTAATTGAGTATTTTACAATTATAGGTGACTAGAAGTGGTGCAAATCAGTCACAATGTCAGCACTCTGCGGAGATTAGTGCATCCAATGACGCACCCGTGACCCCTCCTTCTGCTAAAACCATATGAATGGTAGCTGAAGCAGTGTTCGCTATGATGAATGCCTAACTAGGGAGGTAAGTGCAGCCTCCTACTCCGGGATTAGGTCACGTACCGCTTGGCGCAGCAGAACCTATGGTGGCGGATCAAGTAGCGGAAGAGCCCGTAGTGCAGAGGAAAGCGACTAAAAAATAGCTAAAGCACATGATGAGCTTTAATCCACTAGTGTTTGCGGGGATTGGAACCCTAACGCAAGCTGAGGACTGGATTTCTAGGGTAAAGAGACTCATATCAGCAATAGAGACTGAGGAGTGGAAGAAGGTTACTATAACCACTTTCCTCCTGGACGGTGAAGCAAGGTTATGGTGGGATGAGTTAGAGTTGCATCACTTTGTTGGGAGACAACTCATCGATATTTCAGTGGAGGAGTTCTCAAGATTATTTATGGCTCGGTTCAACACGACAGCAAAAAAAAAGAATTGGAAAATCAGTTTCAGAGACTGATGCAGGGTGAGAGTAGCGTGGATGACTACCTGCACGATTTCACAAGGTTGGGGCGATATGTTGGCTCTACTTTTATGGATGAGGAGCGCAAGACCAACCGGTTCTACAAAGGACTGCGTGACAATCTGAGGTTTCTGTTCTCAGGTCCTATGACACAGGGCTTTCTGACCCTGTCAATACAACCCGATCTTTGGAATAGGATCTGAAGAGGGTCCAAGGCAAGAGTGAATTAGCAGTAAAGAGCCCGGAGTTCAATGTACCAAAACCATCGAAGTCTAGGTATCGAAAGTGGAACAAGAAGGCCAAGTTTTCCGGACCGGCTTCTTCATTGGTTACTTCTTGGGCATCGTCTTGGCGTGGAGGCCCAACCCTTTGTTATAACAATGGCAAGCCGGGTCATATATCCCACGACTGTTAGAGCGGAAAGTCGGAGCAGAAGGCAGGAGCATCCTATACTGAGAAAGGAAAGGCGGTGTAGTCAACCGCGTCCAATCATGCTCCAGCCCAACCAAGAGTCTACAACCTTGGCCAACAGGAGGCCATCAAGTAAGGCGATGTGGTGACAGGTATGTGTTAGATTTTAGCCGTAATACTTTGTATACCTTGTGCCTTATGCTTTGGCAGTATGCTTGTTGTGCTTTAGGATTTGTCGAAATAGCAGACTGTCCGGCTCGAGCACTGTTTGATACAGGAGCTTCACACTCTCTCTTATCCAAGGACTTCGTATCTCATATCAGAGTGTATTTTTCTATGGCTAAGGATAAGTTAGATGTGTTGCTGCCTACCGGGTGTTCAATGCGCGCAGATAGAGTCTGTTGCATTAAAGTGCTGATAGGAAGTCAGGCGTTTGACTTGAAAGCGTCATTACTGCCGATAGTGGAGTTTGACGTGATCTTTGACATGGATTGGATCTCGGAGTAATGTGCGTTCATTGATTGTAGTTTGAAGACTTTCAAATTGGGGCTGAATACAAGTCATGAAACTACCTTCTCTGGTATGAAAGGACCGAGCAAGACACTGATGTCTGCTCTCCAAGTAGTTAAAGCAGTTCATGAGGGGCAGAGCTGTTCTTCACCATATTGGAGGATAAGAGGCCCAAGCCTGATTTGGTCATTATTTCGGTGGTGTCGGAGATTGCTGATGTTTTCCCCAAAGATCTCCTTAGATCTAGACCTCAGAGAGAGATTGAGTTCACCATCGAGTTAATGTCAGGTGCCAAACCTGTGGCGCGGTCTCCTTACTGCTTAGCACCGAGAGATATGGTAGAGTTGAAAGCGCAACTTCAAGAATTAATAGAGAAGAGGTTTATGCGTCCAAGTTTGTCACCTTGGAGTGCCCCGGTCCTCTTTGTGAAGAAGAATGACAGAAGTCTGCGGCTATGCATCAATTATCGGGAATTGAATAAGCTAACAGAAAAGAACAAGTACCCGATTCCGAGGATCAATGATCTATTCAACCAACTAGTTGGGTCAACGGTGTATTCGAAGCTTGACTTGAAGTCTGGATATTATCAGCTGAGAATTATGGAAAGTGATATTCCTAAGATGACGTTCAGTACACGTTATGGGCATTATGAATTCACTATCATTCCTTTTGAGGTGACGAATGCGCCATCCGTATTTATGGGCTTAATGAACCGAACGTTCAGGGAGTATTTGGATCGGTTTGTGATAATTTTTATTGATGATATCCTCGTGTACTCCCAGTTCAAGGATGATCATGTGGTGCACTTACATATTATTTTGGAGACCATGAGGAGTAATTCGTTGTATGTCAAGTTCTCAAAATGTGAGTTTTGGCTATCTTTGGTTGCATTCCTTGGTCATATTGTAGGTGGTGAGGCAATCATAGTATATCCGACAAAAGTTGCTGCGATATGGGAGTGGCCTGTGTTATCTTCTGTTGTGGAAGTCTGGAGTGGCCTGTGTTATCTTCTATAGGTGGCTTGCCGGCTACTATAGGCGCTTTGTGGAGAACTTCTTGCGGATAGAGTTACCTCTCATGACCTTAACAAGGAAGGATCAAAAGTTTGTATGGTCTCTAGTGTACATATAAGCTTTCAAACAGTTGAAGAGTTGTTTGACTACGATGCCTATTTTGTGCTCGCCATGTGGAACAAAAGGCTTTGAGATCTACAACAATGCTTCAGGGAGCAGCTTAGGCTTTGTACTACTACAATGTTGGAATAAAAAGCATATGACTCGTGCCAGAAAAAGGTGCGCGAGAGGAATTATCCGGTCCATGACTTGGAGTTGGCGGGCGTGATATTCGCTCTGAAGCTTTGGAGGCGCTACATGTATGGCGTGAAGGTCAATATTTACATAGATCATAAGAGCCTAAAGTATCTGCTGGATCAGAAAGACTTAAATATGCGCTAGCAGAGGTGGATGGAGTTCCTTGGGTACTACACCTTTAGGATACATTATGTCCCTGACAAAGATATTGCGGTTGTGGATGCATTAAGTCGTAGGGTTCCAGCTCAGGACAACTGGATATGGATGCATGAAGAGCGTCTTATTTGAGATTTTAAGACCTTGGAGATCTCTTGTGTTGATAGGAGGTATAGTGCTGAAGCACGTTTGAACTGGACTGAGGTACAGTACGACCTCGCTGACCAGATTTGGCAGGCATTGGAGTTGGACGACAACATGGAATGCTACATGACTGAGTCTTTTGATGGGTCAAATGCCCAATTTACTGTTGATGACGGGCTATCGTGGAAGAACAGTCGGTTGTGCGTCCCTATGGTGGGCAAACTACGAGAGGAATTAATGTACGAGGCTCATTGCTCTAAGTATTCAATTCACCCGGGAAGCAAAAAAATTATGAAGATATGAAAAAGTTGTTCTTGTGGCCAGGACTGAAAAAGTAGATAGTGTTATATGTAGCCAAGTGTCAGACTTGTGTCTTGGTGAAAGTCGAATGCCAGAATCTCAATGGATTTTTGAAGTATTTACCTATACCGGAATAGATGTTCGGCGACATATCCATGGACTTCTTGCATGGTTTGTCGATGTCGCAGAAGGAAAACGACGCCATCTGGGTGATCATGGAATGTTTAACAAAGTGTCGCACTTCATCCCGAATAGGAAGGACGATTCGGTGGAAAAGCTGGCAAAATTATATGTGGATAATATTGTACGACTGCACGGTGTGCCCCGTAGCATCCTTAGTGACCAAGATGTGAGCTTTAAATCTAACGACTGGAGGCTAATAAATAAACTGTTGGGTACCAAGCTGAAGTTTAGTACGACCTTTCATTCACAGACAGATGGTCAAACCGAGAGGGTAAACAGGACGAGGGAGGACATGCTTCGTATGTGCTCCCTAGATTTCGAGAAAAAGTGGAAGGATCACTTGTATATGATCGAGTTCACTTACAACAATAGCTACCAGGCAGGCATTCAAATGACGCCCTTCGAGGCCTTATATGGTAGAAAGTGTCGTACTCCGTTGTCATAGTTGGAAACGGGCGAGTCAAAATTGTATAAGTGGAAGGAAGTCGAGGATGCGACTTTGATTGTTCAAACAATAAGGGAGCGGTTGTTGGTCGCTCAGGATAGGAAGGCTAAATACTATAATACCAAGCACAGGAATGTCAAATTCTCCTTGGGCGATTGGGTGCATTTGAAGATCAAACCGTTCAAGGGCGTGTCAAGGATTCGACGCTTGAAAAAGCTAAGTTCGAGATACCTCGGGCCATTTGAGGTTCTGGAGCGTATTAGAGAGGTTGCCTATCAGTTGAAACTTTTGACGGAACTAAGCGGTCTACACGTCGTATTTCACGTATCGGTGTTGTGGAAGGTGGTGCAAGAGCCAACACAAGTGGTGGGCGCGGATCAGGTACCGATTGAGGTTGGGTTGACAACGAAGGTCAAGCCCATTCACATTGAGGATGTTAAAGTCAAGCAACTTCGCAATAAGTCTATTAGGATGGTCAAGATCCGTTGGGACAATTGTGGAGAGATGCAGGAATGTTGCGGGCTTGAGGCTATGACAATCACGATGATGGATATCTGGAGAAGAATGGCAGAAGAGATGAGCGCCATTAGGGCAATCGTGAATGAGAAATTAGGCAAAAATGACTCACCAGGTGATATCCGCAAAAAACATGCCCGGGAACGTGCCCGAGTGTGTCCGAAGGTGGGTCCACCCAAGAATCAAACAGTTGGGGGAGCGACAAGAGAGAATTAGATATTGACAATATACCCTATAGTAGCTAGACTTTGAAAGTATCTAGTTGTGTACATAAATGACCTAGAGGAGGGGTTGAATACATGAATTCTATGTCTTTAAGCGTAATTAAAATACTTTAAAAATTAGCACACAGGATCAGAGAACACACAGCACAAACACAAGGATTTATTGTGGTTCCCTAGAATGGGTACACACACTGTCCCGCCTCGCCTATCTAGCACTTCGGGCTAGACTAGGCTACTTCACAAATCTCATATTATAGTAAATCTTACACCTCAGAGTCTTCAACTCCTACAAGACTGGAGACAACGTCTCTTACAAAATCTTGGAGAACAAACTCTCCTACGCTCGATCATCTAAACTACAAAACTCGGAAGTGAAACTTCCTACAAGAGTTGTACAATGGTTTTTATACAACAAAATAGATTGCAAAAACAATCTGTAACGTCCCATTTCGTACTAGTCGAGCAGAATTCGTCGAACGCAGAATTCTCCCTTGGCGAATTTTCGGGCCGCGTCCTTTCGAAATGACTCATTTAATGTGATGTTTGGCTGTCCAATGTCAGGCCGACATGTGCCGAGGCTGTTACCCTAATTCCTCGTTATAAAAGGAACATGCAAAAAACCCTAGCCATCTCTTATCTTTCTTGCCAAGTCGTCACTGTGAGAAACTGTCAAAGTGGAAGAGATTGCTGGAGCCGATCTTCTTTCCCGTGAAGAACGAACACCAACCAAGGAGAAGAAGATGCCGCCAAGAAGGGTGACAAGATCCATGGCTGGAAACTGTGGAAATTCCGTAAATGAGGTGAGCTTCTGTAACACCCCAAAATCCCAGATGTAGTTCAAGTTGTGTGACACGGCCTGGGCCACGGGCGTGTACCAGGGCGTGTCCTGCTCTATATGGTTGGGAAGCTACTCGAGTGCTCGACGAACTGCACTCGACGAGTTCTCAAGAGGGAACATGCCCATCGACATGGGCGTGTCAGGGGGCGTGTCCTTCTCTGGTAGACAAACTTCGTTCGACGAAAACCCGGCAGAGGCGTGTCTGCAGCCGTGTAAGGGCACACGGCCTATGACACGGGCATGTCATTGGTCGTGTCCTTTTCTGGTTTTAGCTAGGGCAATGAGGCCTGGTAAACACGGGGTGGACACGGGTGTGTCTCTGGGAACACGGCCTGGGACACGGGCGTGTCACTTGGCCGTGTTTTCCTCGGGTTGAGATAGTTTTGCGCAGCCTGAAGTACACGACCACAAGCACGGGCGTGTCTGAAGGCGTGTCAGGTCACACGGCCCGTGACACGGGCGTGTCACATGGCCGCATACTGGTCTGTATGAGTCAGTTGCGTGCTGCTTAAGGTACACGGCCTGTGATACGGGCGTGTCACAGGCCGTGTTAGGCAAAAATTAGCCTTTTGTGGCAAAATTGTGGCCATCCATTTTCTTCAACTGGGATCTGATGTCCCAGATTCCTCCCCCCTACTTTAAGGCCAAGAATGTGAAGGAAAGTATCATTCTCATCTTGGCCATTCTCTTTCTACAACTAAGAGAGAGAGAAAGTAGGAGGAGGAGGGGAGCCGGCCACCGGTGGAGCTGTGGAGTTCCAATTCAAGAACCGAGGCTAGCGTTGTGGAGGCAAAGCCGTTGCGGTGTTTTCCAACCGTCTAGAAGTCCATGGCTTCGAAGCGATCTTCAAGGGTAACGATCTTCCTTCTTTGCCATGTGAAGGCTTTCTTTTTGGCATGTGCATAGGATTCCCCTACCAGAGGGTGGATTGTGAAGGGATTTCCCTTGGGTTGATTCTTGGAATCCCCAATAATTTGGCATATAGATCGGGAAATGGAGTACGGAATAGGCATGCTATGTGAATCCCATCTGGACAGGTTGGTCTGGATTGGTGATGTTGCATATCTACATCGTAGAAGACTCTGAGATGAAACGTGTAGTTTAAGGAGTCGATGGGTTGGACTTGTAAAGGGTAGTGGCAGGAAGTACTGGAGTGGTAGTCTAGGAAAACACCCTTGTGATGCTTGTGATGCTCGATGGGTTGGACCTGTGAAGGGCAGTAGCAGGAAGTACTCATGCGGAAGTCCAGGAAAAGACCCTCTGATGCTTGTAATGTTTATGACACTTGATGGGTGGTGCCTGTGAAGGGTAGTAGCAGGAAGTACTGGCTTGGCAGTCCAGGAAAATACCTTCAAGTGTATGCTATGAATGTGCGGTTAAGCCTAGGGATGGAAAATGAGTTCTGTCGCTAACGCGAGGCATGGCTCCTAGCTAACCGATGAATGTCAGTCCCGTGCGGACGGTCTGGCTATGTGTGAGCTTGATGAGCTCTTACGGCTTGATGCCAAACAAGTAAGGTGAAACCGACCCGCGCTTTTTTCTTAGCTGCGAGTACGCTGTACTCGGTGATGGCAAGGCGATTTGAGCAACAAGGGGTGGTTGAGCTGACCTGCGTTATGCCCGTCCGACTTGAAGACCCGAAAGTGTGGTCTGTTGGAGCGCATAACGAGAGTCTTAGGCCTGCGCGCCACGACACCATGGGGGGCTACGGGCCAATCACCGGTCATTAAGACTAACCTCTCCGGCTGCACTCCATGGAGCAAATACTCAAGTTTGTCGTTGGGCTTCGGGCCTTGAACGGCGGTGGGCAACTGGTTTATCTGGTACACCAAGAATGTTCCCTGAGTGCACAGACCGTTGGGCTGCGTGGCTGACGATTGTGATGGAATGTTTGTGCGTGAGAGCACAATGTATGATGTCCATATATCTGTTATGAATTGTTATGCCTGCAAGGAAGGAAACCACTGCCCCGGGTAAGGGGTAGGGTTGTTATAAATTGGTCAGCTGAATGATGATCGTTGCCTTGTTTGCCACCGTTGGGTGGGCTGTCCTTGTATAGGTGCTGGAGAACCAAGAGGTACACTGAAAGGCTGAAGTCTCTGCTGCTGTTACGATTGTTGCTGCTAGCCCTTGAAGGCTAAAATTAAAATATGATGTTTTGTTCATGTGTGGCCGACCTGCGCGCCGATGTTTGGAAGCCACTTTTGTAAAGAACAACTATAAGGCCATAAGGCCAAACTATATTGTATTTGATACATTCCTATATAAATGTGGGTGTTTATGTTAGTGGACATTCATTGTTAACAGCTTCCGCTAGAATGCTGTGAGTTAGGATGGGCAACTCTGATATCAACCCGTGACTTCCCCTCCTGTTTTGTAGCATATGGTGTGGGGCCCCGACCTGACCTTCTATTATATGTTATACGAACGGATGGAGTCATTACATTTTTGGTATCAGCTGTCTCGGTCTTTCCCTTTCGAATTTGTGGTTGAATTCTTTTATGGTGTGGCGAGCACGTGTACATGCGAACCGCGTTAACACGCATGAACTCTTGAATGTCCATCTTAGGAATGCAAATACACTTGTTTGAGGAACCTGTGCGTTCCTATATTGTTGTTAATGCTTGTGTGTGGTTGCTAATGTGTGTGTCTTGTTCACCTATAGGTGACTTGAAGTGGTGATGGGCAGTCGGTGCCCCAGCACTCTGATGAGAGTATGACACCAGCTGAGGTGCCTACACTTGCCCCTTCTGCGGAAACTGTTCGATTAGTTATTGAGGCATTGCTTGCGATGATCCAAGCACAGCCTACTGGGCAGGCGCAAGAACAGGCGCAGCCGGCATTGAGGCCAGAACTGGTTGCGGCGAGGCCAAAACCTGTTGCGGCTGTGGATCCTCGAGCAGCCGAAAGACAGTTGAAGCAGTTTATGAGCTTCAATCTGCCGACATTTATGGGTATGGGATACCCTACGATGGCGGAGGACTGGTTGTCGCGCGTCAAGTGGATAATGATGGCGATCAGGACGGAGGAAGATCAGAAGGTCACCTTAGCCACCTTCTTACTGGAAGGAGAGGCTCGTTTATGGTGGGATGAGATAGAACTACACCACTTAGCGGGCAAACAGTTAACAGAAGTGTCTATTTAGGAGTTCTCGCGCCTATTACTGGCAAAACACCTACCAGCGGCACAATGCATTGCCATGGAAAATGAGTTTCGAAGGCTAACTCAGGGAGAAGGTAATGTGGAGACGTACCTGCATGAGTTCACACGGTTGGGATGATATACATGCTCAATCTTCGCCGACGAGCAGCGGAAAACCAATAGGTTCTATGATGTATTGCGGGACGAGTTGCGATTCCTGCTTTTGATTTCAGTGAACCAACGATTCTAGGCGTTGGTTGACACTGCGTGCGCGCTGGAGAAGGACATGAAAAGGGTGCAAGGGAAGAGGGCCTTGGCGGTGATGAAGCCGGAATTCAAAGCGCCCCGACCTGGGAAGTCGTATTACAAAAATAAATGGGGCAAGATGTCCAAGTTGTCTGGACAAGCTCCTTCTATGGTTGCATCAGGTGCAACATCGGGGGCTACTTCAAGGCCGGAGACCATACCCGCTTTACTTATGGATGAGTGGGGCACATAGTCCGTGATTGTCGGGTTGGTCCGCCAAAGAGTGAAAAGAAGGCGGGAGCATCGTATGTTGAGAAGGGAAAGGCAGTGGTGGAGTCCTCTGCATCCCATGTGCAGCCTCGAGTCTACAATCTTGGCCTGCAGGAGGCCATCAAGCAGAGTGACGTCGTCACAGGTACGATTTAAGTTATTGTATTGTTTTGCTTATTGCATATGTTGTATGTGTCTTGTGTGTGATGTGTGCGCCACAGGCTTTGTGATGATTCGGAACACGCTGGCATGAGTACTGTTTGATACGGGTGCTTCACATTCATTTCTATCTAAAGACTTCTTAGCTCGACTTGGGGTACCTAGTCATGTGAAGACAGATAGCGTGAGGGTGGTGTTACCGCATGGTCATTTGATGCTTGCGGATAGGGTTTGCGATGTGACAGTTCAAATTGGAAGTCGGGATTTCTATTTGACTGCATCTGTACTGACGATATTGGAGTTCGATGTGATCTTTAGCATGGATTGGCTCGCGGAGCTGCTTGCCTTGATTGATTGTAATGCCAAAGAGGTCACACTGGGCCAGAATACCGAGCATGAGACTAAGTTCGCTGGTATGCGATGAGTGGGCGGGACCTTGATGTCTGCACTCCAAGTCGTCAAGGCTGTTCAGAATGGCGTGAAGTTATACTTCACGTTGATTCAGGCTGTTGAGCCCAAGGCTAGTGTCTGTGATGTTCCGGTTGTATCAGAGTTTGCAGATGTGTTCCCTACAGATCTTCCTGGGTTACCACCCCAGCGGGAGATCAACTTCACGATCGAGTTGGTGCCAGGTACGAAACCTGTAGCCCGCTCGCCATATCGCATCGCGCCAAAGGAAATGGCTGAGTTGAAAATCCAATTGCAAGAGTTGTTGGAGCAGGGATATATACGCCCAAGTATGTCACCTGGGAGCGCACCTGTTCTGTTTGTGAAAAAGAAGGACGGTGGTTTGCGGTTATGTATTGACTACCACAAACTGAATAAGCTGACCGAGAAGAACAAGTATCTGATTCCACGGATAGATGAATTATTCGATCAGCTGGTGGGATCAACCGTCTACTAGAAATTAGATTTGAAGTCTGGTTATTACCAATTGAGGATTCAGGAAGGTGACTTTCCCAAGACCACATTTGGGACACGCTACGGTCATTATGAGTTCACGGTCATGTCGTTTGGGCTATACAATGCGCCATCGGTATTCATGGACCTAATGCACCGAATGTTTCGAGAGTACTTGGACTTGTTTGTGATTGTATTCATTGATGATATCTTGGTGTACTCTCGATCTGAAGTTGATCACATAAACCACTTGTGGTTGGTGCTACATACCTTGCGAGAAAATAATCTCTATGCCAAGGTCTCGAAGTGCGAGTTTTGGCTATCGTCGGTGGCTTTTCTTGGCCATATGGTAAGTGGGGAGGGCATCACAATGGATCCAACAAAGATCAAAGCCATACAAGAATGACTGGTGTTGTCTTTGGTAGCCGAAGTCAGGAGCTTCCTTGGACTGGCAGGCTACTATAGACAGTTTGTGGAAAACTTCTCGGGGATAGCTTTGCCTCTAACCACACTGACGAGAAAGGATTAGAAGTTCGTTTGGACGCTAGAGTGCGCGCGAGATTTTGAAGAGCTAAAGGGTCGTTTGACCATGGCGCCTGTATTGACATCGCTATGTGGTACTGACGACTATGAGATTTATAGTGATGCTTCAGGGAGCGGCTTAGGTTGCATTCTTCTGCAGTTTGGAAAAGTGATTGCTTATGGCTCATGCCAGTTGAAATTGCATGAACGAAATTATCCCTTCCACGACTTAGAGTTGGCGGCGGGGATCTTTGCACTGAAGTTATGGCGGCATTATCTGTATGGCGTGAAAGTGGATATTTATACTGACCACAAGAGCCTAAAGTACCTGTTGGAGCAGAAGGACCTGAATATGTGACAACAAAGGTGGCTGAAGTTCCTGGGGGACTACACCTTTGCGATTCATTAGACTCCCGGAAAAGGAAATGTGGTCGTTGATGCCTTGAGTCGGAGGGCTCCGGCAAGGGCAAATTGATTGCAGAGGCATGATGAACGTCTAATCCAGGAGTTGGAATCATAAGAGATTTCCTTTGTTGACAAGAATTCCTCAGCCAATGCATGTCTGAACTGGACGGAGGTGCAATATGACCTTGCGGACAGGATTCGACGAGCAATGGAGCTAGATGAAAGTCTCCAACGCTATGCAAAGGATGGGCCAGAGGGAAACTTTTCCTGGGATGGCGACATGTTGCAGAAAGAGGGCTGTTTGTGCATCCCAAGTTTGGGAAAGTTGAGGGAAGAGTTGATGTATGAAGCGCACTATACAATGTACTCAATTCACCCTGGGAGCACAAAAATGTTCAGGGACATGAAGAAGCTGTTCTGGTGGCCAGGACTAAAGAACGATATTGCTCAATATGTGGCGAAATGTCAAACTTGTGCGTTGGTGAAGGCGGAATGCCAGAAGCCTGGTGGTTTCTTGAAGTCGTTGCCGATTCCAGAATGGAAGTTTGATGATATCTCAATGGATTTCATGTATGGGTTGCCGCGATCTCAACGCGGGAATGATTCAATCTAGGTGATTGTAGACCGGTTAACAAAAGTTGAGCAATTCCTTCCAAACGAACGAGACAATTCAGTGGAAAGTTTGGCAAAGCTCTATGTGGAGCAGATCGTACAGTTACACAGTGTTCCACGCAGCATCGTGAGCGATTGTGATGGGCGATTTACATCAAATTATTGGCGGCTAATCCATCAGCTATTGGGCATAAAATTGACATTCAGTACGACCTTTCACCCCCAAACGGATGGCCAAACTAAGAGGACCAACAGAACTATGGAGGATATGCTCTGAATATGCGCCCTGTACTTTAAAAAGTGATGGGAAGATCATCTCTATCTGGTGGAGGTTGCCTACAACAATTGCTACCAAGCGAGCATCGGTATGGCACCATTTGAAGCTCTGTATGGTCGGAAGTGTCGTACACCGTTATCTTGGGCAGAAGCAGGCGAATGCAAGGTTTATAACCGTAAAGAAGTCGATGAAGCTAACTCGACAATACGCACTATTCAGGAGAGGCTACTGATAGCCCAAGATCGACAAGCAAAATACTACAACACTGAGCACCAGAATGTGGAGTTCGCGGTGGGCGATTGGGTATATTTGAAGATCAAACCCTTCAAAGGCGTGTCCAGGATTCGACGACTGAAAAAGTTGAGTCCGAGGTATCTTGGTCCATTTGAAGTGGTGGAGTGAATTGGAGAAGCTGCATATCGGCGAGCTCTTTCGGCAGACTTGGGTGGATTACATGATGTGTTTCACATCTCGGTGCTTTGGAAAGCCGTCAAAGATCCAACTCAAGTGATCAAGAATGATCGGGTGTCGGTGGAGTATGGGATAACGACAAAAGTTAGGCCCATTTGGATCGAGGATGATGCCAATAAACAGTTGCAGAATAAGACAATCGGGATGGTCAAAGTTCAGTGGGACAACTGTGGCCATGAAGAGCTAACATGTGAGCAAGATCAGACCATGCGAGCAGAGTTTCCCGAGTTATTTGTATAACCTATTATGCAATGCTTGTTAAGGTGTATTAAACTTGAATGAAGTTATAACATCTTATTTCTGGTTTCCTTACTTTGTTCAAATTTTGGGACGAAATTTATTGTAAGGAGGGGAGGGTTGTAACGCCCCAAAATCCCAGATGTAGTTCAAGTTGGGTGACACGGCCTGGGATACGGGCGTGTTCTGCTCTGTATGGTTGGGCAGCTACTCGAGTGCTCAACGAACTGCACTCGACGAGTTCTCGAGAGGGAACATGCCCATCGACACGGGCATGTCAGGGAGCGTGTCTTCCTCTGGTCGACGAACTTCGTTCAACGAAAACCCGGCAGAGGCGTGTCTGCAGCCGTGTAAGGGCACACGGCCTATGACACAGGCGTGTCATAGGCCGTGTCCTTTTCTGGTTTTGGCCAGGGCAATGAGGCCTGGTAAACATGGGGTGGACATGGGTGTGACTCTGGGCACACGGCCTGGGACATGGGCATGTCACTTGGCCGTGTTGTCCTCAGGTTGAGATGGTTTTGCACAGCCTAATATACACGGCCACAGACACGGGCGTGTTTGAAGGCATGTCAGGTCACACGACCCGTGACACGGGCATGTCACATGGCCATGTACTGGTCTGGATGAGTCGGTTGTGTGTCGCTTAAGGTACATGGCCTGTGACACATGTGTGACACATGCCGTGTTAGGCAAAAATTAGCCTTTTGTGGCAAAATTGTGGCCGTCCGTTTTCTTCAGCTAGGATCTGATGGCCCTGATTCCTCCCCCCTACCTTAAGACCGAGGATGAGAAGGAAAATCTCATTCTCATCCTGGCCATTCAATTTCTACAACCTAGAGATAGAAAGGAGTAGGAGGAGAGCCGGCCACCGGTGGAGCTGTGGAGTTCCAATTCAAGAGCCGAGGCTAGCGTTGTGGAGGCAAAGCCACTGCGTTGCTTTCCAGCCGGCTAGAAGTCCATGGCTTCGAAGCGATCTTCAAGGGTAACGATCTTCCTTCTTAGCCATGTGAAGGCTTCCTTTTTGGCATGTTCATGGGATTCCCCCACCAGAGGGTGGATTGTGAAGGGATTTCCCTTGGGTTGATTCTTGGAATCCCCAATAATTTGGCATATAGATCCGGAAATGGAGTACGGAATAGGCATGTTGTGTGAAGCCTATCTGGATAGGTTTGTCTGGATTGTTGATGTTGCATATCTATACCGGAGAAGACTCCACGATGAAACGTGTAGTTTAAGGAGTCGATGGGTTGGACCTTTGAAGGGCAGTAGCAGGAAGTACTGGGGTGGTAGTCTAGGAAAACACCATTGTGACGCTTATGATGCTCGATGGGTTGGACCTGTGAAGGACAGTAGCAAGAAGTACTGGTGCGGAAGTCCAGAAAAAGACCCTCTGATGCTTTTAATGTTTATGACGCTTGATGGGTGGTGCCTGTGAAGGGTAGTAGTAGGAAATACTGGCTTGGCAGTTCAGGAAAATACCTTCAAGTGTATGTTATGAATGTACGGTTAAGCCTAGTGATGGAAAATGAGTTGTCGCTAACGCGAGGCGTGGCTCTTAGCTAACCGATGAATGCCAGTCCCGTGTGGACGGTTTGGCTGTGTGTGAGCTTGATGAGCTCTTACGGCTTGAAGCCAAACAGGTAAGGTGAAACCGACCCGCACCTTTTTCTTAGCTGCGAGTATGCTGTACTCGGTGATGGAAAGGCGATTTGAGCAACGGGGGATGGTTGAGCCGACCTGCGTTATGTCCGTCCGACTTGAATACCTGCGAGTGCGGTCTGTTGGAGCGCATAACAAGAGTCTTAGGCATGCGCGCCACGACATCATGCGGGGCTACGGGCCAATCCCGTGTCATTAATACAAACATCTCCGGCTGCACGCCATGGAGCAAATGCTCAAGTTTGTCAATGGGCTTCGGGCCTTGAACGGCAGCGGGCAACTGGTTTATCCGGTACACTAAGAATGTGCCCTGAGTGCACGGACCGTCGGGCCGCGTGGCTGACGGTTGTGATGGAATGTTTTTGCGTGAGAGCATAATGTATGATGTCCATATATCTGCTATGAATTATTATTCCTGCAGGGAAGGAAACCACTACCCCGGGTAAGGGGTAGGGTCATTATAAATTGGTTAGCTGAATGCTGACCGTTGTCTTGTTTGCTACCGTTGGGTGGGCTATCCTTGTACTGGTGCTAGAGAATCGAGCGGGACATTGAAAGGCTGAAGTCCCTACTGCTGTTGCTGCTGTGATTGTTGTTGCTAGCCCTTGAAGGCTAAAATTAAAATACGATGTTTTGTTCATGTGTGGCTGGCCTGCGCACCGATGTTTGGAAGCCACTTTTGCAAAGAACAACTATAAGGCCATAAGGACAAACTATATTGTATTTGATACATTCCTATATAAATGTGGGTGTCTATGTTAGTGGACATTCATTGTGAACAGCTTCCACTAGAATGCTATGAGTTAGGATGCGCAACTCTGATATCAACCCGTGTCTTCCCCACCTGTTTTGTAGCATATAGTGTGGGGCCCCGGCCGGACCTTCTATTATATGTTATACAAACGGATGGAGTCATTACAGCTTCCTACCCTCTCTCTTAGTTCTAGATCTCTAGTTATTCCTAGGAGAGATATCGACTCAAAAGAGTCTTGATTTGTGAGAAGAAGGTTTCTAGGAAGAGGCCATGCTAGGACTTGTGTCCTAGGAATTATAGTCTTCAACCTTTCCTCACTTCAAATGAAGTTTGTGGACTGGTTTCGTGAAGAGAAGCGGCCATATGAAGGTGAATAAGGGAGGAGAAATTCTAGATGTTATTTGGAAAGTTTGGTTGGAGGAAGAAGACGAACCGATGACGTTCGATCTGCTTAAAGATTCACGCAAAAATCTATTTTTTGCAATCCACAACATTCAAGGCTATTTTCAGACATGATGCATCCAGATCTTAGCTTTCGGCTAAACACGAAAGTCATAGCCCTTGTAAATTCCTTTCCAATGAGGGGTTACATGCCTTCACCGGATTCTTGTAGCCTCAGGAATCCCCGATCGAAGTTGATGTACAGTAATCATTTCTGTATATATAGTTCTCGTGTTTGTTTTGTTTCGGCTTGGGGTTTGGTAGAGAGATTGTAGTACATTATCGTTAATGTTTTGTTGAATTTAGTCTATAAGTAATTGTGATAAAATATGTTAATGACATTTGTTGGGTAGATCCCTAATGAACAAATGGTGTAGTAAAGTGTACTTGATCGAGGTGATTTGATGGAGGTTAGTGAACGAATGGATTGACGAGTTGAGATGGTAGGAATGACTTAAATATGTATATCGATAGGGATGTACTTGATAATGGTAACACAATGAATAATGATGAGGTTGACTTGAAGTTTGTTGTACATAATTTGTATTAAGTGCGATGAACAAATGGTTGATGGCTTTTAGTTGGAAGATCTGTATGTACTCGAATAGTTCAAACTTGGTAAAAGAGTTGTAACCAGTGATGTTAAAGTCATGTGATCATAGTATACATGTAATTATGATAACCATATGGTTGGTGAATATGTGTGGAGTACCATTATGTTGATGGTGAACCCTTGTTGTGCTTGGATGCACGAAAATGTGGAAGGGTTGAAAGTGCGTGTGTGTTGCCGCACTGGAATTATTTACTGGTAAGAGACTCGGTGTGGAGATCTTGCATGCTGTTGAGCACAAAATGTGAATAATGAAAAGGGGGCTCAATGTGGAGCCTTGTATGTGAAATGCATACAGTGTGAGTCAACATGCGGTGTCATAATCCCGGGTTAAGGATAGTGTGGCAGGTTTACAGGCTCGCCAGTTGTCACACTGACAAGAGTTGACAGCTAGACTTTCATGGTTGGGCCTTGGTCCTCAGTGCTCACTTCCTGAGGCACCCTCCATGCGAGTGGACGGTTGGCCTTGGTTCTTTGGTGATTTGTTCACAGAGGCACCTTTCGTGCCACAAATATAGGCCAGTTGGGCTGGGATCTTGGTGCACATCTACCCGAGACCCCTTCTAAGTCATAGTACGCATGTGAGCTCCGCTATTGTGTTCTTAGCATTGAGGCGTACGGAGGCCTAGGCTTGGTAGTGTGGATGCCTGCCTAGTAGTGGAGAAGCCCTCTCCATTGTCACTGTCTGACCACGACGGTTGATGCCTGAGAGGTTAACTACCTGCTCGAAAAGTGAGAACTACAAGTCTGTGTCGATATAGCAGTTGTATGTGTGTTGTCACTGGTGAGTCATTGCATTGCATTCATGACATTACATTACATTACATTACATACACAAGATCCTCATCGTATAAGTTTGTTTGAGCACTCTTATACGATGAGTTACTTTACTGCTGAGCTGATCCTCAACTTATATGTATGTATGAGCATTCAGATAAGTTGAGTTACTTTTTGTTATAGCTTTACATTTTTCATATACTGTTGTTGATGATAGAACTACTAGAGTAGATTGTTTACTCATTTATTATACTGCTGATATACTTGATATTGCTCACTCTATACCACCTATTTGTACTAATGTTTTATTTATATATATCGTACCCTTATTCTTCTCTCCGCCCGGTGCCGAGGAGTCGTCGGGGGAGCGGATGTGATAGCCACTTAGTCTTATGACTAATGGTTGCTACAACTTCCTTTTTAGCAGGAAACCCCACAAATAGAGCAATAATAGGTTATGCAGCAGGACAGCTAGGCCAGGACGATAGGGCCTGAAGGGACGGTGCCGCCGCTACCGTCAGTGACTGATGTGAGTTTTGAGAGGCTCATGATGTAGCCCTTTGGGCAAGTTTTACCCATACCCTGATATTATAGAAGCTTGTTGTAACATCTGTTTCTTGATGTACTTTTTGAACTATTTTACTTGTGTGGATTGACTTTTGTTTTATATTCTTAGATGAGTTGGCATTGGTTGATATTGGTAAAAGCCGACAGAATCGGTGTCTTGTGGTACAGGTTAGCACGTGTGCTAACGCTACCGCAAGGCGGCTGTTCTGGGCATAAGACTCCCCTCGTGTCGTGTTTTGTGTTCCGGGAGGGGGGGTGGGGGCGGTCTTACACAATCTTCTTCAGATCTATGAGAATCAATCTTCTTCCTTGCAAGAATGAAAATATAGAAGTAAACGTAGAAGGAGAAGACTTGATTGAGGACTTGAAAACTATATCTGACCTGAGTATTGGCTAGATCTTGGAGAAATTCTTGGAGAATTTGAGAGTAGAGATCTGGTCAAAACTTTCTTCAAGAGAAATCATGATTTCAAGAAGTCGGCGACGAGAACTTTCATGTAGAACGAATCGGCCGATGGAATAGAACTTGCGATTTTTTCTTGTTTGATCACGATTAGGGTTCACTGAAATTAACACTTGAATATATAAAGTGTTTCCTCCTCTAACTGCTGGAACGAGACTTCATGGCAGAGCTCCACGTGTATTCTACATGGACGATTCCATAAAGGAAAGGTTTCACATAATTCAAAAAGAAAATCCGTTAAGTCCAGTAGTCGAGTCTTCATGTGACATCTCCATAACACTCGACGAATTACTCAATCACTAGACGAATTTTACTTAGGAAAAATTCTAACTGTCCTGAACTCAGCTAGGAGTCTTTCCTTGGTTCTTTTATTGCACTTGGAGATGAAGTATACCTCAATAGAGAGATTACACATGAGACATTATGTCCTACACAATGAGGAATTACATTTCATAGTCCTGTGTTTAATTACCCATTGTAATCTGACATTGGTTTGTGCTTAGCAATTAAAGTCTTGCAAGTACATAACTAAAATGCAGCATCAAATACAATTTCAATTCATCTTAGTTCGAGGGAGAGTTCTTCAAATAAGGACTATTGTGGATACAATATCCAACAATTTCTCCCTATTTGAAGAAGTCAGAACCCTATATACTAAGGTGAATTGCACAGAGAATAATCATAGATAAGAATATATAAAAAGGCACAGTAAATGCAAGTAGATAAAAATCATCAAAGAATTAATATTTATATAAAAATATCTTTTGGGCATTCACTGTTCTCACACATTTCAGATTTAGAAATTTAGTCCCATTAATGCCGCCCTTTGTTATTTTCATGTTGTCTGTCAAAATAAGCGTAATGCTTGAGATAATACTTTGGAGGAGGAGGAGCATCATGATTTTCCATTTCATGCTTTCTGAAGTGCAGCCTCCTCTTCACATTTGAAACTTCGTGTTTGTCTCATTCTTCTTTGCTATAATAAATCCTTGGCTCTTCATTGGTAAGATCAACAATAATGTACTTGTCCAAGATAATTCCTTTTGAAATTGGACTCCAAGTTTTAGCATATTCTCTATTCTTTTTATTTGGCTCAGATCTCCTAGCAGAGGGACCTTCCCATACCATCTTATTTTCTGAGGTGTTTGAGAAGATTCTCTAATGATTTCTACCTCTTTATTAGCAACATCACACCAAACTTGTTGATATACACCAGGAGGCAAAAACTCTCCCCCTTCAGGATGCTGATCAAAATACTCTGCTCCTTCAGCATTGAACTCTCCATCTCCAGCAGGATGTTCAACCTCAACAGGTGGAGCTTGATCTGTAACTTTTCCTGTTAATTCTTCATGCAACCACTTATTGCTCTGATAAGTATAAGTATTGGCACAGTGCATTTGCTTGCGCACTACCTTAATAAGCTCACTCATCCTTCTTTGCAGCCTTCCCTACCCCTTTCTGACTTCTAAAACGAGGGTTTGGATGATATCTGCCTTGTAGATTCCCATCTTCATATCCATGTGATGCATGCTCGTGTCATGGGAATGGATCATGACATCATGAGATTTAGAAAGATGGCTTGTTTCATTGTATACGTGACCAATACTCTTTATCGAATGGTCGTTGGCCTTACCCCCTTAGGTTAACCATTCAATTAGAGAGGTTTGCAGCTTATCCATGTTGTGATTTACTTGAGTTAGGCCATAAGATAGATCTTTCTCTACTTCTGCCACTCTGGCAACAACTTGCTTTAGAGAAGAGTCAAAGTGATCTTTTTGCTTTGCTAGCATAGCCTCTATGGACTTTAACAATGAATTTTCATTAGGAGGGGGACTCTCACCCTCAGATCTCAGAACTTCTACTCTGGCATTAGTTTCTTGGCTACCTGAAGAAGCTCCACGTAGAGTTAGTGGTTCTTGGGCTGGAGGTATATCCACATCCTCCACCTCACCTAAATATCTTAAGGAGCTATGGTCCTCTTGTAGCAAGCCCACCACTATAAGCTCTTGTACATGAAGAATCATCACAGCTTCTATTCCTTGTTCAGAAAACACAAAAATTTATTCTTCTTGAAACTCTTCAGAAGAAACAGACTCATCATCTTGAACTATCTCAGAGAGCACATCCACCTTCTCTCCCTCAGCAAGAACTCTCACATCTTCTAGGTCCTTATGGTAAGAGTGGGTTAATAGCTCATCCTCCGCCTCTGCAGCAAGTTCCTTCTCACCAAGAACACTTTCATCAACCACTACAGCAGTAACAACATCTTAAACAACTGCCTCTACAACATCTACACTAATTGGAACTTGATTAGAAAAGTCTGGCAGTCTTTCAATATTCACTGGATTGAGGTTCTCAAGCTCAGCAGCTGCACCAAAGTTCTCAGGAGCTTCATTGGGTTTGGAGACGAAATTCCTTCATCATAAAAGAACTCTTCCTCTACTACAATTTCTCTCATCCGACCTAGCTTGGGAATTCTTCTCTCCCATCTACTGAAGATGGAGGAATATATCTTCTTCAGATGATGTATGAGCATTCTATAGGACATATCAAACTCATTCCTGTCAACTTGATTCAGATAAAATGTAAGAATCCTTCCAAAGTTCGGTGCATTTAGACTATCCTAAATCTTATCAAATAGAACCACTCCCCAATCAGGCCTTTTCCTATAATTTCAGCTGCTAGGAGCTTGAGCATGTCATTGGATAGATAGTTGTGTGACTTTGCATAAAAGAACTTTTCTAATAATGTCAGAGAAGAGCTTTCCCTCTTCATTCATAACTTTTCTCTGGATTGAAGTTTTCCTTCTAGACAAACACATAAAGAATAGCTTTGTGAATATCTCTTTCTTCAAACAGATCTTCCTCCTCAACTGCTGGCAGCTGCAAGAATCTGTTAAAAGAACTAGCCTTCAGTCAAATCATCTTATTTCGAACCTTGCTCTGAATCATGGTACCTTCATGCTGTATCTTTGCATACCTGAAGAATTATAAAACTTTTTTATCAAGGACCCTGTACGTATGCTCGAGAATGAACAACAGACCGACCATTTCTAGCATGAGAATTACATTCTGAAATTCATCAGACGCTGTCGCAAATCCTATTCCAACTAATTTGCCATCGACCTGCAGATTTCCAGAGCCTTTGGGTGCCATTGACGGGAACAAAGGTGAGTATACAAAAGAAGCTTCGGTTTGCTGTCGGGAGAGCAATTGGTGGGAGCTTCTGTGTAGACTAGATGCGAAGTGTGAAAATGTGAAGCCATTAAGACATCTTATATAGTATTAATGCTTAAAAGAGATAGAGGCACATACCTTTGTAATTTTTGACTATGCAGAACTAATAAATACACATAGAAAAAAATCGTGAGTGAAAGAAATTCATCGAAATGACACGGGAGAACTCGATAGATTCATCAAAATGACATGAGTGAACTCGGCAGATTCATCGAAATGATACGTGAAGAAGTTTTGATTTATAGAAATGTCATGATATGTCTCGACGAATTTGTCAAAATGTCACGAAATATCACGAGTGATTTCGACTAATTTCACGAATACTTCCTTGAACTCTCGAGAAGTTGAATTTATATTGTTAGGAATATTGCCCTTAATGTTCCCTAGATTTGAAGAGGAATCACAATAAATACTAAGAACATAATTGTATTTGATGTTGTTCAAGTTCATCATGTGCAGGATGTTCCTTAGAACAAGTTTAGACAAGTTGTCTAAGTGATTGTGATAGGTGGTCACAAGTTCGAAAGGTAGAGAGACAAAAAATCTGTCTAAGTCCATAAGCATCGAGTGAAGTCGGTTCACTCAATGCCAGATATCAAAGAAGGATGCTGGAAAGACAAAAATCGTCTAAGTCCACTGGCGTTGAGTGAAGCCAGTTCACTCAACCCTAGATGTAAAAAATTGCTGAGTAGAGTTGGACAGTCAAAGCCCAACAGTTTGCAAAGCAGATTAGCGGCTCAGTCAACAGGCGTTGAGTGAAAGCAGTTCACTCAACGTCATGTAACAAGAGGCATCGAGTAAAGCTCAGTCTGTCAAAGCTTCAGCATTAGCAAGGAAGAAATTCGACTAATTCCAGAATCATTGAGTGAGGACAGCTCACTCAACGCTTAAAGAAAGAAGTGTTAAGTCAAGTTCAAGCAGTCAAAGATGTTGAAGATCTGTCAAGAATTTTGGCTAAGTCCAGAAGCATTGAGTGAGTATAGCTCACTCAATGCCCAAAGAAGAAAGTGATGATAAGATAGTCACTACTAGAAAAGTGAGTATTGACTACACTTTTTTTGGTCAGGTACTAAAAATCGTGGCTAATAGTTAAGTATTATCCACGGTTCATATTTCGTGGCTAAAAATTAAGTATTAGCCACGAATAATAAATTTGTGGCAAAAAACTAAAGCATTAGCCAAAACAATTCCCGCACGGTTGACCTTTGGATCCCATTCGGCTGCCCTACTCTCGCACTCGAGCATATCTTTTCTCCTGCCTTGCTAATACCCCAGGTATCCAGCCGCCATTGCATAGCCATTTAACTCCGCTCGCCGCCCATTTCCGGCAAAACCAACCTACCGAAGATCTACTCCGCCGACGCATGGCCGTGTACAACAGCCCAACGAACTTCATCGGCCGCTCGGGAGTCCGCATCGTTGTAGTCGGGGATGTAGGCACAGGGAAGTCGAGCCTCATCGTCGCTGCCGCCACCGAGTCATTTTCGGAGAACGTCCCAAGCATATTACCCCCCACCCGCCCCCCCTGCGGTTAACTGTCTCATGAATTTACTAATATACTTATCTAGATCTGAAATGGTAGATTTGAAACATATTAGCATCCATTTCATTGAATTTTTTTTCTTAACTCTTGAATTTAGAGGAATTTGTAGCACATACAGCTGATGTTAACTGCTTAAATATTGGAAAGAAACTAGACAAGTGTTCATCACTGGTGGTAGTGATCGTGTGGTTAATTTGTGGGTTTTGATAGATCAAATTCTCTACTGGTTAGTTCAAACTTCATTGTTTTATTGGGTTATCTTTATGCCAACTGTAATTGCTAGCCTTAGATGCATTGATACTTCCATTGATGCATGTATGCATCTATGCTAAAGTAAAATATTGGCCTATTAGCATTCCCTTCCTTCAAGATTGTTTTCCTTCTTCTTCATCTACCTTTTCTTCATCGTTTTTCTTCTCAAAACCTTCTGTCTATTTCTCACAGGCAAACCACGGAGCGCCAGAGTTTGCCAAAGTAGAGGGCTGCAAGAGGGTGCTCCATTCCCAAGTAGGTCGACCTTCTTATGAGCCCGTAAAAGACCATCGCCAGGTTCTACGCATTGATACACATCTTCAGGCTATGCATGCTTCAACTTTTGGGGAATAGCATAATAGGATATCACCTTCCTATCCTTCCTCATATCCTTCTATCTTTCATGTGACTCACCTTCTAATGAAAGGGAATATTAGGTAAAATACATTTGTGAAAGTTTATTGAAGGAATTTAATGAGAGTTGGACTTATTACAACCATTGGAGATGTATTGTGCTAATCTTTTGGGAAAAGAAATTCTAAAATGAATTTGAAGTTTTTCATTTTAGAGTTTGATTGCACTTGCTATGTGGGTTAAACTTACTTTTATTCAACTCTCATATATTTCCATCTTTCATGATTGTGCACTACTTGCAGGTCCTGTGGGGTAAGATATGTTCCAATGGCAAGCAACTATAATGGGACCATCCGATAGCCCATATGCTGGGGGAATATTTTTAATTAATATTCATTTCCCACTTGATTATCCTTTCAAGCCACCAAAGGTATGGTTTTAGGCTAACAGATAGGCATGTTTGCTTCTCATAACTTCACATCCTAGCGATTTTTTATGAGTACCAATTTTTGTTTGCTTTTGATTGATATAATTCGACTCTTGAATACCTTTAAGTTATCAGGACATATTCACACTTTAAGTAATTCTAAAGCTTTAGAATGGATTCCACTACTTGTAATTGAGACGTTTGTTAAAAACAGCTTTGAACATTGGAACTCCCAATCACTTGTGCATATTTTCTTGCTTTTCCATGTTCACCTGGTTATTTTAGCTTGGTGATGGACTTGCTGTGTTTTTTATTAGAATTTGTTCTTCTTACTTTGATTCATCAGTGGAAGCGTTACCAAACTTTTGAAGATCTATGGACTTCTGATCTATTAATTTATATGATTAATGTCATTGATATACATGTTGAGCTCCAGCCCTTTGAAATAATGAGTTCACTATTATGGTCGGCCCCAACTATGAGATACATGACCGAGTTTGACGAGTTTACTCTTAGCGCTTGAAGATCACAAATGGCCCCATGACATGAATATGTGATTCAACACATTTTATTTAATTTATTCTTTTAGTAATTGTATTTTATTTTGTGAGTATGACCCAATTAGGGCTAACAGATTAGGACAATAAATAGCCCCCATGTATGTTTGCTAAGTATCTTGGATAAATGAAGAAGTGAACACTAAGTTGTTTGTGAGTCTCTCACGGTGTTACCAACCTCCCTGATTGCCCTTCTTGCCACTCCCTTCATCTCGGCACACTCTAGCCTCTCACAGTGATACTCCTAACACTCATTCAATTTCTCATTGCCTGTGAGCCTGTGGCCCTGTATGCCCCTCCTAGAGTTTGTAAAAGCTGAATGTGTTTTTTTTAAAAAAACAAAATTAGTATTTGCCACGACTTGTAACTGTGGCAAATATTTTTTTTCAAAATGATAAGTTTACTTTTAGCCAAGGTTTCATACCGTGGCTAATAGTTGGCTTATTTGCCACGACATTTTGTATCATGGCTAATACTATTTGCTACGGCCGATTCGTGGCTTAAAAGTTTTAGCCACGCCGACTTTAGCCACGGAAGTTTCTTGTGGCTAGACCGTGGCTAAAACGTTTTAGCCACGGTTTTGTACTTTTTGCCAGGGAAATTTGCCCTGGCCAAAAGTCTATTTTCTAGTAGTAAGTGTTTAGTCAAATCATAAGAAGATAGACAGAAAAATCCGTCTAAGTCCAGATGCGTTGAGTGAGGACATCTCACTCAACGCAAGCTCATCAAGAAGATTGACCAAGTATAGAAGCATTGTGTAACACCCCAGATTTTTGCAAGAGGTTCAGTCTGCAGTTCTGGAAATTTTTGGGTTTCTGGCAGGAGGCACACGTCCTGCGACACGGGCGTGTCGCAGGGCTTGTCGAGGCCGTGTCGACACTCGGCCCAAGTGTCGACACTTTCGCTCGACAAAGTGTCGAGAGTGAGGTACACGGCCTGCGACACGGGCGTGTCGCAGGGCGTGTCGAGGCCGTGTCGACACTCGGCCCAAGTGTCGACACTTTGTGCTCGACAGAGTGTCGAGAGTGGGGCACACGGCCTGCGACACGGGCGTGTCGCAGGGCGTGTCGAGGCCGTGTCGACACTCGACCCAAGTGTCGACACTTTTGCTCGACAGTGTGTCGAGACTGGGGCACACGGCCTGTGACACGGGCGTGTCACAGGGCGTGTCCCGCTTGGTCGACGATCTTCGCTCGACGTTTTCCGCGGTGTCGACACAAAGCCTGTCGACGGGTGTCGAGACTTGGCACACGGCTTGGGACACGGGCGTGTCCCAGGCCGTGTCACCTCTCGGTTGGTGTTGGGGCCGTATCGTTGGAGATACACGGCAGGCCACACGGCCGTGTCACTGGGGACACGGGCGTGTCGGATTGAAACGGGCGTGTCGAATGCCCGTGTCTGATTCCAGGCGCGTCGATTTGAGACGGCGAATGAGGCACATGGCCTGGACACGGGCGTGTGCCAGGCCGTGTTCGCCTAGGTCTTTTATTTTCCAGGCGAATCGCGGCAGTCTTTTTCTGGTTTTGGGATCTAACGGTTCAGGCCACCTCCTGGGCAGTTAAGTCCGATTTTAGGGTTACAGATCCTCATTCTTTTTCAAGTTCTCTCTTTCTTAGTTCTTGAGAGAAACTAGAGCAAGGAGGAAGAAGAAGAACTCTTGGGCTGTAGGAAGGGTTTCGGTGCTCCAATCGCGAGCCGAGTCCGGATCCGTGATGCTTAGACCGCTGCGAAGATTTCCATCCAGCTATTTTGCCATGGCAAGAAAGAGGAGTCGGAAGGTAACGACATCTCTCCTCTCAGTCTTTAGGATGCACGTTTTAGCATCATCTAGTTTTCTTTTCTCTAATTTTTTGGGCACCAAACTCTCAAATGAGAGGGGTTTTGGCTTGCCAAGTTTCAAGAAAAACTTCCGGGTCGATTGAGTCCGTCCCCGGCATATCTTTGCATTAGAGATCCGCTTCGCTAGTGGATTAGGCATGGTGGGTGAAGCCGTAGTCGCGACCGTTAGTCTGACTCGGTGATGTTGCATACGAACTTAGGGATTCGTAGAGATTTCCGTTGCGGCAAGATGCCGTTTGTGTTGTGGTGGTGATTGTCCCGTTTGCTTGAAAAGAGTACATGTAGTCGAACCCGGACAAGGTTAGCTCCTCGTGGTGGTAGATGGTTTCCTTGACAAGGTTAGCTCCGTATGAGAATGGAGATGGTTTCCTTGGTGGACAAGGTTAGCTCCGCACGAGTTGGAGATGTTTTCCTTGGTGCACGGGAACGCTGCGGTACAAAGAGGGATTGCGATGTGTTTAGTCTTGGTTGTGTTTGTGCCAAGGCGTGGCTATGTTTTCGTGGTCGGCTGGCTATCCCGTGACATGTGCGTCATGTGTGGAGAGTGTCCCGGCGAGACTAGTCCCCTTCTGTGAGACTGACGAGAATGCCAAGCTTGGGGCAAGCCCGGGCAAAGAGGCCATGAGCGGGTGGGGTCCAGCAAGGCTTCTTAGAATCGGTCAGCCTGTGGTTGTTGGAATCCTGACATGAGACGTCAGAGCTTGCAGGCAAGCCCGGGCTAAGCCCACGAGCGGGTGGGGCCTTGGCAAGAATTCCATGTGGCGGCCTGTGCGCCGTGTGAGGGAGTTGTGTCTCCCTCAATGTTTGCGGCTTTATGCCGATTGGGGAAATGTGAGTACCCAACTGATGTGATGTTGTGCTAGATGCATACGTTGTAGGGTACCTTGGGTGAAGCCGGGTGTTGCATTCATGTTGCATAGTAGGCCCTTTCTTTATATGCTCAACCAGTAGAGAACATATTTGATGATTGAGACATCCAAGCCTGTTTTAATGCTTTTCTATTTATAGAAATTTATATTGCATATGAAGCGCTGACTTGCAGGTTGGAGGGTTCCCCGGGGTCCGTTAGGGGGCGGCCGGGAGGAGATGTGTTGTTACACAGTTTGAGGTCAGCCTTTGCTGACCCACGTTACTAATAATTTTTACAGGGCAAGGATCGCACGCAGGAGCTAGCACGCCGGCCAAAAAGGCCTAAGCCCATGAAGTGTTTTCTCTTTTGGTAGCACTACTTGTGATTGATGTAAGTTTGAGACTATTTTTGTCCGGCTTGCATGCCGAGGTAGGCTAGGAGTGTTGAGCACGTTCATGTTTGATGTACTGTTTACTTTTGGACATTTGATGTAAGGCCTTAAGGCCGTTTGTTTACTCTTTTGGGTTAGTGGATAACTTCTAGTTGTGCTTGGTTTTCCGCTGTGTTGTGCAAGTGTTTGGAGTTTGGGTAGCTATATCAACTTTTAATACTAAAGCTGTGGCGTTCGTATGTTGTGGGGCCCCGGCCGGACCCATATTATACGTCCATTACAGGGGAGGTGTTACAATTTGGTATCAAAGCGAGGTTAGATTCAAGGTTAGTGCGTAGAGAAGTTATCCACATAAGAGTAACGCGGGACCATGAGTGTCCTTATGTTTTAGTCTTGAGATTGGAGACTAATCCCTTATTTCTTGTCTTCCTGAAGAGTGCAAGCAACGAGGCGGGCACTTCAAGAGCAAGGGATGATCTCTTGGCGAGCAGTGCTACTGCTCCAGGTCTTTTGGGCACGGGTGTAGACCCGGCCGACTTCTGCCGCATGCTTGCAGAAGCGATGGTGGCAGCTCAAGCTGCAGCAGCGGCTCAGGTGGCAGCCCCTGCCACACCAGATACGGCAACGGCCGTGCCAGGAGCAGAAGCCAGGCGAGTGGAGCCTTTGGCGGAGAGGGTAGTTGTCGGACATGGAGACCGACACATGAAGTATTTCCTGAGTTTCCATCCCCCGTCTTTCAAGGGTGTTGGAACGACAACGGATGCGGAGGACTGGTGGGTTCGCATTCAAGAACTGTTAAGGGCGGCAGAGATGCCAGAGGAAAAGAAAGCTGAGTATGCGGCGTTCATGTTGGAAGGAGACGCCAAGTTGTGGTGGGTGAGCCATAGCGGCCGCCAGTTTCCGGGACGCACCCCGTCAGTGGAAGAGTTCGGGGACGCTTTTCTTAAGAGGTATATCTCAGTTTCAACTCGGTTGGCCCTGCAGAGGCAGTTTCTGCATCTAATGCAGCGAGACAAGACAGTGGATGAGTACGTGCAAGAGTTCACCCGTTTGGGTCGTTATGCGGGAACGACAATGGCGGATGATGTAGAGAGGGATAACCTCTTCTACCAAGGGTTGAGGGAAAATCTGAGACAACCCCTCATCTCCATGAAGAGGGCGGGATTTAATGAGCTAGTTGAAGCCGCCTGGAGTTTGGAGAATGATTTGGAGCGAACCCAACGCCGTAAGGGTTTTACTCCCAAGCAAGGGGAAGGGAAACCTTCCCAATCTCATGGAAAGTCTGATGGGAGTAGGTGGAGGAAGAAACCTCACACTCCCAGATCTGGAGAGAGGAGCAGCTGGACGCCTGGGGGTTCCCACATAGCCCGTGCTTGTCAGCAAGGGGGAGCGGGGCAAGAGTCAAAGCAGGAGCAGTCTGTGCGCTCGGGCCCCAGTGCTGCAGAGAAAGGAAAGATGGCGGAGTCGAGCGCTTCTCAGTTCCAACCGGTGCAACCAAGGGCTTACAACCTTGGACAGCAAGAAGCGATCCGCCAAACTGATGTGGTGACAGGTATGAAGAGAATTTAAGTTTAAATTTTGTGCTTCATCCTTTTAGACTTTTGTGTAATGTCTATGTTGTAGGCTTCGTGTTAGTTTCTGGATACCCCGCTAGGGTGTTGTTTGATACGGGAGCATCGCACTCCTTTCTTGCAGAGAGCTTCATCCGGAGAATAGGAGTTGAGTCTTTCTCGTCGGGAGCAGAGCTGAAAGTGCACATGCCCAATGGGTCATCTATGACCACCGGGGCTAAAGGGCGCATTTGTTGGGAGCTAGACGGAGTTGTCTTCGCTCTGGAAGCGGCAGTGTTACCATTAGTAGAGTTCGATGTCATTTTGGGTATGGACTGGCTTGCAGAGCAGCGCGCCAGTATTGATTGCCTTTCTAAGGTGGTGACCTTAAGGAGTAAAGGGCAAATAGAAGTCAAGTTTGAGGGCCTTGGTGGAGTGGCCTGTTCCCTGATATCGGCCATGCAGCTGGTGCGGGCGGTTAACCAGGGTGGTGTAGCGCTTGTAGCATTATTGGAGGTTCGTCTCTCCCAACTGTCGATTGAGGAAGTGCCTGTGGTGGCAGAGTTCAAGGATGTGTTTCCGGATGAACTTCCTGGAGCGCCTCCTCGGCGGGAGATCGACTTCTCGATCGAGTTAATGCGGAGGCTAGACCGGTGTCACGTCCCCCTTTTAGGATGGCACCTAAGGAGTTAGCGGAACTTAAGGTACAGTTACAGGAACTGTTGGAGCAAGGGTATATTAGACCCAGTTCTTCACCGTGGAGCGCACCGGTGTTGTTTGTTAAGAAGAAAGACGGTAGCATGCGCCTGTGCATAGACTACCGAGAGCTGAATAAGTTGACCGTCAAGAATAAGTATCCGATTCCTCGGATAGACGATTTGTTTGACCAATTGGTGGGGTCAATGGTATATTCGAAGTTGGACTTGAAGTCAGGCTACTATCAGCTACGAATTCGGGATGAGGACATACCCAAAACTGCTTTTGGGACAAGGTATGGACACTTTGAGTTTACGGTGATGCCGTTCGGGCTGACGAACGCACCATCGGTGTTCATGGATCTGATGAATCGGGTATTCCGGGAATACTTGGATTCTTTTGTGGTTGTTTTTATTGATGACATTTTGGTGTATTCCAAATCGGAAGTGGAGCATGAGACCCACTTGAGAATAGTTTTGCAAGTGTTGAGGGAGAATGAGTTGTATGCAAAATTCTCCAAATGTGAGTTTTGGTTGGAGAAGGTGGCATTTTTGGGCCACGTGATTAGTGGTGATGGGGTGGCAGTGGATTCAGCGAAGGTGGAGGCCATCAGAGATTGGCCAGTGTTGAGGACCGTGGCGGAAGTCCGAAGTTTTCTTGGACTAGCCGGGTATTATAGGAGATTCGTGGAGAATTTCTCGAAGATAGCTCTACCCCTCACCTCTCTCACTCGCAAAGACCATAAATTTGTGTGGACCCAAGAGTGCGGTCAAGCATTTGAGGCCCTGAAGGAGAGGCTTATGATGGCTCCGATCCTGAGTTTACCGCAAGGGACCGATGGATTTCAAATTTTCAGTGACGCATCGGGATGCGGTTTGGGTTGCGTTTTGGTGCAACATGGGAAGGTGATAGCTTTTGGGTCTAGACAGCTGAAACCTCATGAGAGGAATTACCCCGTCCATGATTTGGAGCTGGCGGCGGTAATCTTCGCACTGAAAATTTGGCGGCATTATGTTTATGGCGCAAGGGTGGAGATCTTCACGGACCATAAAAGCCTGAAGTATCTCTTGGATCAAAAGGACTTGAACATGCGGCAATGCAGATGGGTTGAGTTTCTTGGAGACTACGAAGTGGCGATTCAGTACACGCCGGGTAAAGCCAATGTGGTGGCGGATGCGTTGAGTAGAAAGTACTCGGGGCAAGGAAATTAGATCGAAGCTCATGATGAGCGGTTGGTACGGGAATGGGAGTCCCTTGGATTGGAATGTGTTGCGAGAGGCGAGTCTAGCGTGGCTCGGTTGAACTGGATTGAAGTGCAAAACGACTTGTCCGATCGTATTCGGGAAGCGACTCGATTAGATGTGGAGTTTCAACCTTTTGTGTTGGAGGCTCAAACGGGTGAGTACAGCACCTGGGAGATGATCGGGGGAATCTTGAGAAAGGACGGAAGGGTTTGTGTACCGCAGTTTGGCAATCTCCGTGAGGAGTTGATGTTTGAGGCTCACTTCTCAAAGTACTCCATTCACCCGGGCAGTACAAAGATGTACTTGGATATGAAGAAATCCTTTTGGTGGTCGGGGTTGAAGCGAGATGTAGCTTTGTATGTGAGTCGTTGCCAAACGTGTGCCTTGGTGAAGGCCGAATGTCAGAAACGGGCGGGTTCCTGAAGCCCCTTCCAATTCCTGAGTGGAAATTTGAGGACATTTCCATGGACTTTGTGCATGGTTTGCCTAGATCGCAGCATGGTAATGATGCTATTTGGGTGATCGTGGATCGCCTAACCAAGGTGGCTCACTTCATCCCGAACCGTAAAGAGGACAGCGTGGAGAAGCTGGTGGAGTTGTATGTTCGCAACATTGTGCGACTGCACGGAATTCCGAAGAGCATAGTCAGTGATCGCGATGGACGGTTTACGTCCAAGGACTGGAGACTTGTTCAGAAGAGCTTGGGCACGAAGCTAAAGTTCAGTACGGCGTTCCATCCTCAAACCGATGGGCAAACGGAGAGGACGAACCGTACTATGGAGGATATGTTGAGGATGTGCGTTCTTGATTTTGGCAAGAGGTGGGAGGATCACCTCTTCATGGTAGAATTTGCGTACAACAACAGTTTTCAAGCTAGTATAAAGATGGCGCCTTACGAAGCTTTGTATGGGAGGCGGTGTCGAACGCCAATGTCTTGGGCAGAGGCGGGAGACACCAAACGTTTGGGAAAGGATGCGGTAGTTGATGCTTGTGAGATGGTATGGACCATCCAAGAGCGTATGAAGGTGGCTCAAGACAGACAAGCAAAGTATTTCAATGTTCGTCACCGGAAGTTAGAATTTGCAGTTGGTGATTTGGTTTATCTGAAGGTCAAGCCGTTCAAAGGCGTCTCGCGGATTCGCTGACTCAAGAAGTTGAGTCCAAGGTTTTTGGGGCCTTTTGAAATTGTTGAGCGGGTAGGAGAAGTAGCCTATCGGTTGGCGTTGTCCGCAGATTTGAGTGGATTACATGACGTCTTCCACGTCTCCGTGTTGAGGAAAGCCTTGGTGGAGGCTAGCGTGGTGATGGAGCCGGCATCGATGCCGATTGACGAAGACTTGAGGACGCGAGTCCTTCCAATCGCTATAGAAGATTCGGAGATTCGGCAGCTGCGGAATAAAGAGGTTAAACTTGTGAAAGTTCGTTGGGACAACTGCGGTCGTGAGGAGTTCTCTTGGGAGCGAGAACAGGCCATGTTAGAAGACTATCCAGAACTATTTTTGTCAGGTACAATTTAAGTTTTGTACCTCTTTTGTTTTGAAATTTCGGGACGAAATTCTGTTAAGAGGGGGAGAGTTGTAACACCCCAGATTTTTGCAAGAGGTTCAGTCTGCAGTTCTGGAAATTTTTGGGTTTCTGGCAGGAGGCACACGGCCTGCGACACGGGCGTGTCGCAGGGCGTGTCGAGGCCGTGTCGACACTCGGCCCAAGTGTCGACACTTTCGCTCGACAAAGTGTCGAGAGTGAGGTACACGGCCTGCGACACGGGCGTGTCGCAGGGCGTGTCGAGGCTGTGTCGACACTCGGCCCAAGTGTCGACACTTTGTGCTCGACAGAGTGTCGAGAGTGGGGCACACGGCCTGCGACACGGGCGTGTCGCAGGGCGTGTCGAGGCCGTGTCGACACTCGACCCAAGTGTCGACACTTTTGCTCGACAGTGTGTCGAGACTGGGGCACACGGCCTGTGACACGGGCGTGTCACAGGGCGTGTCCCGCTTGGTCGACGATCTTCGCTCGACGTTTTTCCGTGGTGTCGACACAAAGCCTGTCGACGGGTGTCGAGACTTGGCACACGACTTGGGACACGGGCGTGTCCCAGGCCGTGTCACCTCTCGGGTTGGTGTTGGGGCCGTGTCGTTGGAGATACACGGCAGGCCACACGGCCGTGTCACTGGGGACACGGGCGTGTCGGATTGAACACGGGCGTGTCGAATGCCCGTGTCTGATTCCAGGCGCGTCGATTTGAGACGGCGAATGAGGCACACGGCCCTGGACACGGGCGTGTGCCAGGCCGTGTTCGGCCCAGGTCTTTTATTTTCCAGTCGAATCACGACCAGTCTTTTTCTGGTTTTGGGATCTAACGGTTCATGCCACCTCCTGGGCAGTTAAGTCCGATTTTAGGGTTACAGATCCTCATTCTTTTTCAAGTTCTCTCTTTCTTAGTTCTTGAGAGAAACTAGAGCAAGGAGGAAGAAGAAGAACTCTTGGGCTGTAGGAAGGGTTTCGGTGCTCCAATCGCGAGCCGAGTCCGGATCCATGAAGCTTAGACCGCTGCGAAGATTTCCATCCGGCTATTTTGCCATGGCAAGAAAGAGGAGTCGGAAGGTAACGACATCTCTCCTCTCGGTCTTTAGGATGCACGTTTTAGCATCATCTAGTTTTCTTTTCTCTAATTTTTTGGGCACCGAACTCTCAAATGAGAGGGGTTTTGGCTTGCCAAGTTTCAAGAAAAACTTCCGGGTCGATTGAGTCTGTCCCCGACATATCTTTGCATTAGAGATCCGCTTCGCTAGTGGATTAGGCATGGTGGGTGAAGCCGTAGTCGCGACCATTAGTCCGACTCGGTGATGTTGCATACGAACTTAGGGATTCGTAGAGATTTCCGTTGCGGCAAGATGTCGTTTGTGTTGTGGTGGTGATTGTCCCGTTTGCTTGAAAAGAGTACATGTAGTCGAACCCGGACAAGGTTAGCTCCTCGTGGTGGTAGATGGTTTCCTTGACAAGGTTAGCTCCGTATGAGAATGGAGATGGTTTCCTTGGTGGACAAGGTTAGCTCCGCACGAGTTGGAGATGTTTTCCTTGGTGCACGGGAACGCTGCGGTACAAAGAGGGATTGCGATGTGTTTAGTCTTGGTTGTGTTGTGCTAAGGCGTGGCTAAGTTTCCGTGGTCGGCTGGCTATCCCGTGACATGTGCGTCATGTGTGGAGAGTGTCCCGGCGAGACTAGTCCCCTTCTGTGAGACTGACGAGAATGCCAAGCTTGGGGCAAGCCCGGGCAAAGAGGCCATGAGCGGGTGGGGTCCAGCAAGGCTTCTTAGAATCGGTCAGCCTGTGGTTGTTGGAATCCTGACATGAGACGTCAGAGCTTGCAGGCAAGCCCGGGGCTAAGCCCACGAGCGGGTGGGGCCTTGGCAAGAATTCCATGTGGCGGCCTGTGCGCCGTGTGAGGGAGTTGTGTCTCCCTCAATGTTTGCGGCTTTATGCCGATTGGGGAAATGTGAGTACCCAACTGATGTGATGTTGTGCTAGATGCATACGTTGTAGGGTACCTTGGGTGAAGCCCGGGTGTTGCATTCATGTTGCATAGTAGGCCCTTTCTTTATATGCTCAACCAGTAGAGAACATGTTTGATGATTGAGACATCCAAGCCTGTTTTAATGCTTTTCTATTTATAGAAATTTATATTGCATATGAAGTGCTGACTTGCAGGTTGGAGGGTTCCCCGGGGTCCGTTAGGGGTGGTCGGGAGGAGATGTGTTGTTACACAGTTTGAGGTCAGCCTTTGCTGACCCACGTTACTAATAATTTTTACAGGGCAAGGATCGCACGCAGGAGATAGCATGCCGGCCAAAAAGGCCTAAGCCCATGAAGTGTTTTCTCTTTTGGTAGCACTACTTGTGATTGATGTATGTTTGAGACTATTTTTGTCCGGCTTGCATGCCGAGGTAGGCTAGGAGTGCTGAGCACGTTCATGTTTGATGTACTGTTTACTTTTGGACATTTGATGTAAGGCCTTAAGGCCGTTTGTTTACTCTTTTGGGTTAGTGGATAACTTCTAGTTGTGCTTGGTTTTCCGCTGTGTTGTGCAAGTGTTTGGAGTTTGCGTAGCTATATCAACTTTTAATACTAAAGCTGTGGCGTTCGTATGTTGTGGGGCCCCGGCCGGACCCATATTATACGTCCATTACAGGGGAGGTGTTACACATTGAGTGAAGCCAGTTCACTCAACGTCTCATCAAAAAGATATGCAAAGGTAGAAGCGTTGCATGATGAAGGCTCACTCAACGCATTCATAAAGAGAGAAGCGGCTAAGTACAGAAGTGTTGAGTGAAGGGAGTTCACTCAACACCTCAGCAATATGGCAGACATTCAGAGAAGCACCTAAGTCTAGAAGTGTTGAGTGATGAAGGTTCACTCAACGCACTCAATGCCTAACAACGTAGAAGTAATTGACTAAGTCCAAATGCATTGAGTGATGAAGGTTCACTCAACGCACTCAACGTCTAGAAGTGCAGATTATCTGACTAAGGGTTTTTGCGCTGAGTGAAGGCTATTCACTCAATGCACTCAATGCCTACGATGAAATTTAGAATTTAGCTAAGTCCACATATGCTGATGTCAGCATGAGTCAGCAAAATTCAAAATGGTTGCGAGAAGTCTAATGTACATGAAAATGACACCACTTGCCTTCCATGGTGCATTTAATGCAAAAGCAAGATTATAACATGCAAATCCAAATGGGCCCACGCGTTTAAGAGCCGTTGGACGGCGGAAGATAAAAGGAATAAGATTGGAGGAAGCTAATCAACTTTTAGGGTTTTATCTTTTCAAAAAGAGGCGGAACTTCATCTTCTTCCTCTCGCCAAAGTTGCAGAGCCTGAAGAACAAAGTTCACAGTGCTGATCTAAAATTTCACACATTTAGCTGTAATGATCTTCACCTGCTACAACAAGTTCTGAAGAATTTTCTGAGAAAGAAGAAGAAGCAAAGCATTCTAATTTCAGCAGTCAAGGTTGGTTGAGTGATGAATACAAAGAACTATTAAATCATTTGTATTCATCAGCAAGATCAGAAACTTGTGTTTCTGAGTTACTTCCAGCACAAGTAGCTGTTTCTTGAAGATCAACATTCTTGTTGCTGAGAAGAAGTTAGGGCTGAGATTTTCTCAGCTCAGGAAGAAGAAGCCTCGGAGAAATCTCTCTGGAGTCAAATCAACACAACCACTTTCTTTTCTGTAGGATCCTTTGGATCTGAGTTGTAGGCCTATTTTATAAAGGCTGAGTGTAGGATAATTTGTTGATCTGAGGTAGGATCCTATGTGGATCTGAGGTAGGGCAGTTTTCCTGAGGTAGGAGAGTCATTCTCTCTGAGTGGTAGGGCCGTTATGCCTGAGTTGTAGGATCCAGCTTTAGATCTAAGGTAGGGCCTTTGTGCTCGAGCTGTAGGAGAGTCATCCTCTCTGAATTGTTGGGCCAACCTCCTAGCCTGAGCTATAGGACTATTAATTTAGTCTGAGGTAGGTGATCTTTGATCACTGAGGTGTAGGATCAAGCTTGATCTAAGGTAGGGCTTTGTACCCGAGCTGTAGGTCTTGGAGGAGACTGAGAGATCCAACGGGATCTGTGTTTTAAGCTCTTAGGAGTCGAGTTTTGGAGAAGTGTCTTGTATAACATATTGTTAAAAAGGTGGGAGGGAAATTTGATGTACCCACAATCTGGAGAACCACTATAAAGTATGTGTGTGCTTTTTGTGGTGTGTCTTGAAAGTAGAAAACAACTATCTCACAACACACTTAAAGAAGAAAACTATAAAGAGACCAAAACCCTATTCACCCCCCTCTAGGTGTTTAGCTACCCTTAAAACTAAAGACTTTCATCTATACATGCGCAGCTTTCTTGAACATTTCATGATTCCTGGTTGAGCATACTAAGTTCCATTTTGAAGAGAGTGAACTTGGCCTCATCCAGCGTCTTCGTGAAAATGTTTGCTACTTGCTTACCCATCGGGACATAGCTGAGATTAATGTCCTTGTTCTTCACATGTTCCTGGATGAAATGATATCATATCTCGATATGCTTTGTCCAGCTGTGAGAGACTGGATTGTTTGCAATAGCTATAGCACTAAATGAGTCGCAGAATATTAGAATCTCCTTCATCTTTAGATTATAATCTTCAAGTTGATTTCTGATCCATAGAAGTTGTGTGCAACAACTCTTTTAAGAGATATACTCTGATTCAGCGGTTGAGATAGCTACACAATTCTATTTCTTATTACTCCATGATATATGCCTCCTTCCAAGAAATTGCCAAGTCCCGAAAGTGCTTTTCTTATCATCTCTGCTTCATGTAAAATCAGCATCTAAAAAACTAATTAGCTCGACATCATTACTTCTTGGATACCATAAGCTAAGGTTAGGTGTAAATTTAAGATATCTCAAAATTCTCTTTGCAGTGGTATAATGAGATTCCTTAGAGTTCACCTGGAATCTAGCACATACATTTGTGAAAAATATTATATCTGGTCTACTTACAGCAAGGTAGAGCAAAGATCTAATTATGCTTCTATACTTGGTTTCATCAAAAGGTTTTGTTTTCTCATCCTTGTCCAGATACATAGTTGAACCCATTGGAGTCCTTATAGAGATTGTGTACTCTATTCTTAATTTCTCAAGTAACTCCTTGGTGAACTTTGTCTGGGAGATAAAAATTCCATCTTCAGGTCCATCTTCAAATTGCTTCACCTGAAGTCCTAATAAATACTTTAGCTCACTCATACTACTAATTTCAAACTTCCCTTGCATCATGTTAGAGAACTTTTTCCAAAAGTTATCATTTGTAGATTCAAATATAATTTCATCGACATATATTTCTACTAGCAGGATCTTGCCCTTTACTTCCCTAAGAAATAATATCATAACTATCTCTACTCTTGAGAACTTATTTTCAAGAAAAAAGCTAGGTAGCGTCTCATATCAAGCTCTAGGAGCTTATTTCAAACCATATAAAATACTTTAAAAGTAAGCACATAGAATCAGAGAACACACAACACACAACACAAGGACTTATAGTGGTTCCCTAGAATGGGTACGTCCACTGTTTCACCTCACATTTCTAGTACTTTGGGCTAGACTCGGCTACTTCACCAATCTCAGATTATAACAAATCTTACACCTTGGAGTCTCCAAATCCTACAAGCTTGGAGACAACATCTACTACAAAAACTTGGAGAACAAACTCTCCTACACTCGATCCTCTAAACAAGGATCTACAAAACTTTGAAGTGAAATTTCCTACAAGAGTTGCACAAATGGTTTTTACATAACAAAATAGATTGCAAAAACAATCTTCTTCAGATCTATGAGAATCAATCTTCTTCCTTGCTAGAATGAAAATCTTGAAGTAAACATACAAGGAGAAGACTTGATTGAGGACTTGAAAACTCTATCTGATCTGAGTATCGACTAGATCTTGGAGAAATTCTTGGAGAATTTGAGAGTAGGGATCTGGTCGAAACTTTCTTCAAGAGGAATCGTAATTTCGAGAAGTCGGCGACGAGAACTTTCGTGTGCGAATTAATTTGTCGACGGAATAGAACTTGCGATATTTCTTGTTTGATCATGATTAGGGTTCACTGAAATTAACCCCTGATTATATATAGTGATTCCTCTTCTAATGGCTAGAATGAGACTTCAGGGCGGAGCTCCATGTGTATTGTATATAGCTGATGCCCTAAAGGAAAGTTGTCATAGAATTCAAAATGAAAATATTTTAAGTCCAATCGTCAAGTCTTCACATGACATCTCCAGAACAATCAACGAATTACTCAGTCACTCGACGAATTACTTGAGTCCATTCGCTGAAAAGGACTTGGCTGAAAAGTGAATCAGAATAAAACTTTTGTTTAGTGTTCACGTGATCTCTCGAGAGTACTCGATGAATTCATCGAGTATTCACGAGAGATCAACAGATCACTCAACAAATTTTACTTAGCCAAATCAGAACGATCACTAATACTTTCAAAAACTTCCCTAGTAAACTCGATGAATTAAACGAGTGCTCACGTGAGGTCTTGACGAATGACATGAGTCTTCATGTGAGTAATCGACGAATTTTACTTAGGAAAAATTCTGACTGTCCTGAACTCAGCTAGCAGCCCTTCCTTGGTTCTTCTATTGCACTTGGAGATAAAGTACACCCCAATAGAGAGATTGCACATGAGTTAACAAAATATCTTACATAATGAGGAATCACATTGCATAGTTCTGTGTTTAATGACTCATTGTAATCTGACATTGATTTGTACTAAATAATTAAAGTCCTGCAAGTACATAACTAAAATGTAGCATCAAATACGATCTCAATTCATCTTAGTTCAAGTGAGACTTCTTCATATCAGGCCTATTATGGATACAATACCCAATAGACTTCTATATCATATGCACTAGCACAAAAAACCTACACACATATCATTAAATTTAAATGGACCCCATGTGGTATTTTAAAAAAGTATTATTACCTCAAAAAAACCCGCATATTCTGTCTCCACACTTATAATTGTTGAATTTGTTGAAGTGGAAGTGAGCGGTCTGATTGGGCAGACCACACAGACCGTGACCGGTCTGGCGGCTTGATGATGATGGATAGCTGGGCTGTGGTTGTTGTTCTTCTTCTTACATTCTGGATCTGTAAGCACCCTGAGAGATAACCAGGCGGTTAGCGTTGGCTAACCACAGCTATCGATGTCTCGTTGGTGAGACCGCAAAGTCTGCTTGAAGCTGTTAGGTTCTCTAGTTTGCATTGAGGCAGGCGGTTAGTGCAGATAGCAGAGGCTAACCACCGAGTTCATTTTGGACTGCTCGCGTGGTTTGATACAAGAGTTTATTGGTTGTGTGGACTGGGTCACGGTGTTGTGGCAAGTCCAGTTTGGTTGCCTAGTTCACTAAGACTGCGTGGATGCACTGTCTAGTTATGGAGTTTGCGAAAACTGAATTATTACGCGGTCTGGATGCAGAGTCCGGCAGATCATCTTAGGGGCAGTTTTGGCTCAACACGCGTGCCTGGACTGCTCTAGTCCACGCTGACTGAGGATGTTATCCACATGACTATGCGGTCTAGTGGATGTTACTGCGTGAGCAGTTGGATGGTCTATCTGCGTGGTTTGACTCTGGTATCCCCACCTTTGTGCTGATAGGTGGAGCTAACTGCAGGATGACTGACGGTTATCCTATCGATATGGGCGGTGACCACACTCTCCATGTTGCCTATAAATAGGGGTCCCCGACTCGTCATATAACAATGGGAACAGGGAGAACCCAACTCGTGCTTTCAACTTGCGGTTAGGTTTTTCCAATCGGGCGACTAAGTGAAGTTGACTTGTGTTGTGCAGGCTTTGTGGCTAGCACCGGACGACTAAGCAACTAGTCAGGAAGCTCAGTGTGGATCAGTTCGCGAATAGCAAACTGTGGTATACAGTAGGTCGTGGTTAGTGCATCCAGCAGTCCCTTTCTCAGGGTTGTGGATAGTTCAAGTAGCTCGCTCCGGCTCAGCGGGTAGACTGTTTTCCCAATTCATCAACATTTCAATAACAGACAGACCGCTCACGCGCGGCTTGAGTTGCGGTTTGGCGACTTGGCAGTTTCGGCGGACAGACTTGGCGGTTTGTGGCTTGGGCGATTTCTATCTTCAGACCGCCGGTTTGACCTTTTTTTCTAAAGTTTTTGTTTCCATCAGGTACATTGTGAAATCATGTCTCGCAATGTATGTCTCGCTCTGTAAAGAAGATTGATAATTTCATATTGAGACACTTGTGCTTCTGTTGTTGTCGATTTTTACTTGACTTTAGTTTTGGTTGAGTGTTCCGGCAACCTTGCTCAGTTTCAGTTAGAAATTTTTACATAGTATCAGAGTTATTTTTCTAATATCTTGGAATTTTCACAATAATTAATCATGTACATTAGAACTGTCAGGTCGGTCTGGGACTGCTCTATTAAAAAAGGGTCTTTTGGCCGACCAGTCCCGGACCGATCACGCTCAAACCGGTCCCGGTCCGGGACTAGTTTTCCTCCCCTTGAGAAGGACCGGCTGGGACCGGTGGACCGGTCCGATTTTTTTTTAATTTAAAAAATTGCAAAATTATATTTTTGGTTTTTATCTCAAATTTAATTACAACCAGAGCAACACCTATTTGAAGTTGAATTTTAAAAGCAGAGGATAAATTATAAAATTTGAGATTTCAACCATAGCAACACATATTTCGTTACAACTTACTAGTGAAATGATTGATTTTTTCAAAAGACCGGTCTTTTACCAGTTCCGGTCCGGGGCCGGTCTTTTACCAGTCCCTGTTCGGGACCAGTCTTTGATGAAAAAGAGGGGATCACCTGGGCACCCTAGGACTGGTCTGGGAATGGACCGGTTCTAATCGGGGCCGGTCCCTAGCCGGTCCTAACCGGGCCGGTCCCCACAGGACCGGTTTTTACTTTTTTTTGTGCACGCCTACTTATAATCAATTAAAAAAATTATTGAATATGTTTAGATTCTTAATACTATGCATCACGAATACAAAAGATGCTTCTAAGGGTTCATTTGGTTCCGCTTTTCCTCCCCTGTTTGAAGCAAATGCCGTCGGGCGGCCGGTAACCAAACAGCCTCCGGTGACGTTTGTGATGGCGTGCCCCCTCCTCCACCATTTAAAGACGATGCTGACGATGTTGATGATGATCTGGTTGATAAGGCAGTACAACTCAAGGATGTGAGATGACATGATGACGCTAACGGAAGGCTACGCTACAACCTCTGCCCGCGACGTGCTACCGCCACGGCAACGCATTAGCTTTATTTATTTCCTTTTCTTGCACTCTATTTTATATTTGGAATATAAAATTATCCTATGCTTATGTGATAATTTTATATTCATTGCATGTGTTGTTATTTTTTCATTTTGATATTTTTAGTATTGGTGTGCAATTAGCCACTCGGATGGATGAGATTAAATCTCCATCATGAAGGGCTAAGGCTTGTTTGTAACTCCTATTTAAAGGAGGCTATTATGAAGAGTTAAAGCATTGGAAAAAGAAAACCTAAACCCCCCTTGAGGAATTTCGGCCACCATGGAGAGAATCCAATAGCCGCCTCCCCCCCCCCTTGGTGTGAAGCCAAACCTTGCCTCCTCCATCCCCGTTCGGTACGACTCCGGCGTGGCTTCTATCGGTGCGACTCCATGGAAGAAGGAAGCAGCCCCATTCGGTGTGAAATCGGTGGATCCGTGGAGAGAGTGATTCTCCCACAGTTATCTTGTGTGAAACGCTTTCCGGTTGGTAATCTCTTTCCTCTTCCTTGTGTGATTCTTCTCCTTAGTTGTGGTGGATATTTCGCAAATCGTTTTCTCCGGATCTTTAAATTAATCACTGCAAGTTTTGAAATGAAATCGCCGTTGCAAGGCTTTTTATTTCCGAATCGGGTGGATCCTATTTTCCTGAGCGGATCTTGGCCTATAGCCTTGGTCTTGCTCTCAAAAAGGAGTGACAACCTTTGTGTTTTCTTGGGGAATATTCCGACTCAAATTTCCGATCGTTGTTTTCGAGTCGACCATTCCTCCCTTGTTGTTTGTGCTGCGTTTTGTGACGAGGAACTATTGTGGGCGATAGGTGTTGTGTAGGTGCGGTAGATCTACGACGTGTAGAGCGGAGATAGAGCGTTAGATCCGTGGAGATCTCCGATCTGACATCCCTACATCAATTTGGTATCAGAGGCGGTCGTTTCAACTTTCACGTTGCAAACATCCTCTCTACATTCCTTGTTGGAGATCGGATCGTTAGAAAATCAAAAAAATTATTTTCTGTGGTCTGCCAATAGCGGGCTGAAATCTTTATTTTTCAGCAAAATTTCAAAAAAAAAAACTTTTAACGATCTACGTGTTATTCACATTGGGAATATATAAAAATATCTTATTTTCAACATATCTTCAACCCTAGGAAAATTCATCTTGCCCGGGGCCTCCCAAACCTGAATGCGCACTAGGCTAGGAACGGAGTACGCAACCCCGTCTACGTCTAGGATGACTGCGAACGAGCATGGTGATCCCAACACCGAGGCTATAGTGGGTCTTCGTGCTGAAATGGCTGAGCTTAGGAACGACTTAGCCCAGATCCTACAAAATCAGGCTAGGCCACCCCCGCCACCCGTTAATGTTGACCGGCCCAACCGGCACCAACATAACTCTGATTCGGATTCTGATGGGGACTCTCCACGGGTGCCCCCTAGAGGACACCGCCCCGAGCGAGACTTTGACATTACTAGGGCCATTAAAATAAATGCCCCCACTTACGATGGCATGGGAGACCCCCAAATCTTCCTGAACTGGACTGTGGACATGGAGTGTTACTTCGAGTGGCACAACCTAACGGATCCCCAAAAGGTCCAAGTTGCCCGTATGAAGTTAACAGGTCGTGCTAAGACATTTTGGCTGAATGAGGAGCGAAGGTTAGGAACTGGACACGGAGCCCCCCTTATAGGTTGGCTGGTAATGAAGAACCTGTTGACCGATCAGTACGTTCCCGCGTACCATCAGACACAGATGTTTGATGAGCTTGCCACTCTGCGGCAGGGCTCAAGCTCGGTAGCTGAATATATGGGCGAACTTAAGGACCGTATGGTGCGATGTGACCTTAGGGAGATCCCCGAAGTCACCTTATCTAGATTTCGAAAAGGGCTTAACCCCGATATCCAAAGGAAGCTCTTGCGATACGGGCATACGGACTTGAACACGACTTTCAATGCTGCCTTGGACATTGAAAAACACCTAGCCTCTAAGGCTCACTCCCATTACGCTCATGCGAAGAGCAAGTCCACCACTGGGGCATCTTCTTCCACATACCCTGATAAGGGAAAGTTCAAATCTACCGAGTCGAAGTCAATCGTGATCACCGCTAGGAACTCCAAGAACCCTGCGAGTGAGCGTGTCCCTATCGGGAAGGTTAGCAAGGCTAACACCACTTGTTACTCTTGCGGCATTCAAGGCCACTATGCCTACGAATGCCCAACAAAGAAAAAAAACACTAGCCTTATTAGAGCCAACTACCGACCCTGACGATTACGTATACGAGGCCGCAGAGGAGAGTGACCCCGAAGGAGTCCCTAGTGACTTAGAGGACGATCACCCCCTTATGGTGATGCGTTGTATCTTGACCACTCCGCGTCCATTAGATGATTGGAAGAGGACGAGCACATTTTCTCTGATTTTTAAGAGTGGCGAGAAGCTTTGCAAGCTGATTATTGATAGTGGTAGCTGCGTGAATCTCGTATCTGAGAACGCCGTTGCATGTATGTCCTTGGTCACGGAACCGCACCCGACCCCATATCAGGTCGCTTGGATCAACAAGCTCTTTGTTCCCGTTACCAAATGATGCATGGTACCACTCTCATTCAAATCCTACATTGATGAGGTGTGGTGTGATGTCCTTCCGATGGACGCTTGTCCTGTGTTGTTAGGCCGCCCTTGGCTATACGACCGTGATGTTACACATTTTGGTAGAGCCAACACATATGAATTCAAATTCAATGGCAAAACCATCACTTTGAGGCCGACCATCCCAAGGGAGCCCGTAGTCTTGGCTAAGGACACCACTATCCCGGTAGAATGGAAAACGTTGAATCTAGTTGGCAGGAAAGAGTTTGAGAGGGATCCGTTCTTTGATGGAATCTTGTATGCGCCAGTCCTCTTAAGTGCGAAGCCCGATTCTAGCATTTTGGATGAGTTACCTAGTGAGTTACGGGTACTGTTGGAGGATTATAGGGACGTGTACCTGGATGAGTTGCCGCCCACGTTACCCCCGCTTAGGAATATCCAGCATGCAATAGATCTCATCCTGGGGTCTACCTTGCCAAATCAGCCCCATTACCGACTCCACCCCGCAGCTCACCTGGAGTTGCAGTCTCAGATAGAGGGCTTGCTAGCGAAAGGTTTTATTAGGACTAGTATGAGTCCATGTGCTGTACCAGCCCTACTTGCCCCCAAGAAGGATGGTACATGGAGGATGTGCGCTGATAGCCGGGCGATCAACAAAATCACCATCAAATATAGGTTCCCCATTACCCGCCTAGATGATTTGTTGGATGTCATGTCTGGAGCCACCGTATTCTCCAAATTAGATCTTCAGAGTGGCTATCACCAGATTAGGATACGAGAGGGCGATGAGTGGAAGACAACGTTTAAGTCGAAGGATGGTCTGTATGAATGGCTTGTGATGCCTTTTGGGTTGTCCAATTCCCCTAGTACCTTCTCCCGGATGATGACACATGTCTTTCAGCCATTCATGGGAAAGTTCGTTGTCGTCTACTTTGACGATATTCTGATTTATAGCACCTCTACTACCGAGCACATCTCCCACATGAGAGTGATACTTTCCACCCTGCGGAAGGAGACGTTATTTCTCAATCTTAAGAAATGCACCTTCTATGTCTCGGAGGTAGAGTTCTTAGGCTATATAGTCGGCTCCGAGGGTATCCGAGTCGATTCGGGCAAAGTTCAGATCATTAAGGACTAGCCCGTGCCAACCATCCTACGTGAGGTGCGTAGTTTCCATGGGTTAGCCGCATTTTATCGTCGTTTCATACGAGACTTCAGTAGTATTATGGCGCCTATCACCGATTGTATGAAGAAGGGAGAGTTTACGTGGACGAAGTCTGCCACCCATGCTTTTGAACGAATCAAGCAGCTTATGACTGAGGCACCTGTCTTACGTCTACCAGACTTTGCTAAGGTCTTTGAGCTCACATGTGATGCGTCTGGGGTAGGGATTGGAGGTGTCTTGAGCCAGGAGGGCCATCCCGTTAGTTATTTTAGCGAGAAGTTATCCGTCCCTAAGCTGAACTATTCCAATTACGATAGGGAATTTTATGATGTAGTCCGATGTCTACACCATTGGAGGCACTATCTCCTCTCAAAGGAGTTTGTGATCCTCTCCGATTATGAGGCCTTACGTTTCATCAACAGCCAGCATAAGATCAGTCCACGACACGCTAAGTGGGTAGCTTTCTTACAAGCTGTAACATCCCATGTTACTTCTAGACCCCTCAACTTAGATTGGGTTAGGCATGGGGTGAGATTTGAGGAGACCAACTAGGTTTGACCCTAGGTAGTGGGTGGTAGCCATGTGGGGCCCACTATAAGACCATAGTCAAACTAGGTCAAACTAGCCTAAATGGGGACCCTAGCCACACCATGACCCCACCACATTGCCCTAACCCTAAAAACAATCTAAGTGGACCCTAGGGTATGTCACTGGGTCAACATTTTGACCCCAGTTGACCAAGGTCAACCTTGGGCTTAAATTTGTCAAACCCACACTCATAAGCCCAATTAACCTAAGTGGGGCACCCCCCTTGACCCAAACCAAGTTGGGTGGTGCCACTAGACCCATTTCCACCAAGTGGGGTCAGTCCACCCACCATAGTTGACCAGTCAACCCCAAAAGTCAATTTGGTCAACAATTTGACCTAAGGAATGAAATGAAGGCCAAGTCATTCCCCCTTGTACCAAGCCCACCAAAATTGGCCCATAGTCAGCCCAAGTGAACAAGACCAGCCCTACCCCTCTAAAATCAGGAGAGAGAATACATGCAAGGGGGTAAAATTGGAATTTTAAAGGGAAGAGGAGAGAGAAAGAGGAATGAAGGAAATGGTGGCCACATGGCCACCCCATCAGCTGACTTAGGCTGCCCAAGACCAGGTGGCTGACCTCCCCTCTTTAATTCCAGCAGGAAACCAGGGCTGTGAGCCACATGGCTGCTGGGTGAAGCCTCCAAAGCTCAAAACCGAGCTAACATTGGAGTTATCTCCACTTATAGGCCACCTCAGTCCAAACAGAGCTCACCATTAGCTTCAGAAGGCCGAGAGGAGTGGAATTCGACTACTTACTCATGGAGAACGGTGGAGAATTGAACTTTCGTGGAGGAGCTCGCCGGCGCACCACCACCACGGCAAACCACCGCCTGACCCGCAGCCAAGCCCTGATTCAGGTGCGTTTCACCTCACCTCTTCCCGTACTAACTTTCTAGATCGACTTAGGGAGATATCGGGCTCAATCGAGCCCGATGCCATGTGAGGAAATGGAGAAATTCGAGCTTTTCTTTTCTTGCTCGGGTTCGCCGGAGGAGCCAACTCCGGCGGCCCCACCGCCGGGAAACGCTAGCCCCCACCTTAACGAAGGTGGTGGCGATATCCGCCGGCGGTGGTGGTGGCTCAGCTGGCCGGAAAAGGCCAGCCAACATCGTCCAGGTAGAATCGATCGTGGCCGTTCAACTCATCGGGGACGATGACCAGATCCCGTCCGTTTTACATTAAGATTCGTGCTCAGATATTAATATGAATTAATTTAATATATGAATAGTAACATTTTCTGTCACACCTTTTCAGTCCTTTTGCATGTTAAATGTAGGCCTCTTAGAGGCATTGCCAGACCTTAGACCCTTAATGAAAAATGTAGCCTAGGGTCTTACCTTTAATATGCCACCCTAAACATACATTTTGGTGTAGTGTACAGTCCTGTAGGACATTTCTCCTAGGACTGGTCCTAGACTAGGTCAAAAATTATATTGGATGCCCTGGTCTCAATATTAGTCACCATGACCCCAAATTTTGGGCACATGCATGATTAGGGCATACTTACCTCCTGCCAAAATTTAGGAATTTTTGGAAAATAGTTTCCTATAGTTTTTGGTAAAATATCAAAATTTAAATAAATGACATATATGGAGTTCTACTCCTCCCCATGGCCCCAAATTTTGGTGGTGGGTCAGTGGGGTCATCCTTGGTGCATGATAAAATTTTCAGCACCTTGGGTTCACTGCATGTGGGAGAATCCACTTGCATGTGCTAGCCTATGTTAAGGCTTGGTGTGCAAATAGCAAAAATGCAAATTGGTGAATTTAGCCCAATGGTTGCATGCAAGAGTTATGAAATTAATTACAGTGGTTCATTAGGGTAAATTTCACCCCTCAAATTAATGAGGGAATTTTTGGAATCAAAATTCCATTTATTGGAATTTATTTTAATTATAGCTAGTTTGGAAATAAAATTGGAAAATAGGATTTATTCAAGTACAAATCCAAACAACTTTGCCAAGGTATAGATAACATCACATTTGACTTAGGAAAAATATGATTCCTCTGTTTTGAAGAATCTTTGGAATAGATACCCTAAATTTCCCATTTTACCCTTATTTGTAAATTCTTGAATTGATGGATTTATATCTCTGAAAAATTTGGAAATTTTTCTACTGTCATAAAATGTTATTATTAGTCTTGCACAAATTTCTCAGAATTTAATGGATGCATTATTTGTGTTAAAATTAGTATAATGGCATTTTGGTAAATATCTTATAATGGAATCCTATAGGCCATCTTACATAAAATGTTGATGATTCTCTGCAAATAGTCATAAATTAGTGTCCTAAAAGCTCTGTAATTTTTCTGGAATTTTTGTGTAAATAATGCCTATACATCATTTGGAAAAATGGAATTTTGTGGAATTGATATTAAATTGAAAATGATAATAAATAATTTAAGGAAAATTATGAAATTCTGTAGGCAGTAATATTTTGTCAATATACCTCTCAGGAAAAATTCCCTAGGTCAGTGGATGCTTAATCAAACCACTTCATGTGTAAAGTGACCTAGCTTTTAAATTAAAAGAATTAATTAAATGACTATTTGGCCAGGAAAAGTTATGAGAATCCTTAGAGTAGTTCCCTTAGTCCATAATACCTTAGGATAAATATTTAGAGGCAAGATGCCTTAAGTTTTGGAAGATCACATTTCTAGGGTAAACATAGGTCATGGTCTGCATATAACACAAATAGGTCTTGCCTTAGGGGAATTACCAGGGGATTGATTATCGGCAGAAATAAGAGAGAGTTCAACATATGTAACCCTGGTGGGTAGAGTTTTTCTTAGTGAGGGATTAAAAGTGCAAGTCTTAGCTAGCATCTGGAGCGGGGATCGGCGGAAGACCGTTGGTTTCCCGGTAATACCTTAAGTCACTAGGGTTATACTAAAGCAATAAGGAGAGCTGGGGAGATACATGGGTAGCCATCAACTAAAATAAATATCCTTGCGAAAGGGAACGCTGGGCGTAATCCCAACACAGTTCCTAGTGCCCCTTGAGAGCCCTTCACAGGGAATACCGGGGGCAGTCCTGAGATTAACCCTAAACCTCTAAGTATAATAAACTGTAGACAAGAGTAGTATAATAGGTTAGGACATTGTCGTACCTTCTCGCCCGTATGGGGTTGGAGAGATTCATGATATATGCTCACCCGTTTTGGGTTTGAGGGAGTTGGTATAATGGCACTAATGTGCGTTCTCACCCGGGTTTGGGTTTGAGGGATTCAGGACGGGTTTTGGTCCTGCGAGCGGAAGGCTCGGTATGGATTACTTGCATGTGCATAAATATCGTGGCGGGGCATGCGGTACTGGCCGTTCGTCACACCGATGGCAGTACGGTGCACCAGGCGGTTGTGGGAGTTAGAGGGGCCAGTGGGTTGTTTTACACTGCGGTCTGGAGGACGACCCCCGATAACACACATCCGACCCAACAAGACTGACGGGTTTGTCAGCAAAGTACGTACGCAGGACTCTAGAGTGCACCTTGGACGTGTACAGAGGCGTATGAGAGGGGTCTAAGGCTTGGTAGTGTGCATACCGGTCTAGAAGCGGAGACGCCCGCTCCGCTGCTGCCGTAGCCACAGCGGTGGTACCCGAGAGTGATGCTAGCTCTCAAAAAGTGGGAACTAAAGGTCTGTGATCACAGAGTCGTTGTGTGTGAGTTGCACTTGCCTGCGCATAAAATTGCATCATATCATTCATTCATATTAGGTCATACGCTTCATAGATCCTTATCATATAAATTAGTATGGGCTCTTTTATATGATAAGTTAAATTTCCTGGAAATCCTAACTTATATATTTGTATGGGCATTTATATAAGTTAGGGTACGTTTGTGATGATAGCATAGTGGTAGCTTAGCTTATTTACTTATTCATACTGCTGCTTCTTTACTTTTCATTACTGCACTACTCTTACTTGTTACTTGTACCGTACATAGAATTGCTAGAGTAGAACTACAGTACTTATTACATCATTAGTTAGATATTGTCACCTGCTTCCATTTTGCTACCCCTTGTTGTCCTCCGCTTCGTCCTCCCGCTCGGTGCCTAGGAGCTGCGGGGCGAGGTGCGGAGGAAACGACTTAGTCTTTTTGACTAATGGTCGGTGACCAACTATTTTTAGGAGCCCGTGGAGATGGAGCACCAGCACGTCGAGGAGGCAGGACATGAGGAGCAGATACCGCTTCAGCAGGCTACTACCACTACTGTGCGTCCTCAGGTGGGACGAGTCTTGATGTTCTAGTGTAGCTTCCGCATTTATGATTTTGTGAGAGAGAGATTTGATGTACTGGGCATAAGCCCTTTTTACTCTTTTTCTGTACTATTCTGTGGACTATTGTACTATTCATTTCCTTTATATGATTGTACTGTGACTTGTGGACTGATGGCATTTTATACTCAGTTTTACTTCTTATTTCTCATATTGGCCTACAGGTTTATGATCGTACTAGCCGGCAGAATCGGCGTGTTGCGGTGTCGACTAACCCGTGAGTTAGTGCCACCGTAAGACGGCGGTTCTGGGCATAAGATCCGGTAGCCCTCCTTGGTAAGGGGGAGGGGGGTCTTACAAACTGGTATCACTTGAACAACGATCATATGAGAAAGAAGTCCACAACATGGGACCACCCCCGCCCCAGCATTAGTTTGCGGACAAACTATGCAGCGGAAGCAGTGGTGTGCCCATGTGTAAAGTCACATAAATGGTCCACAAAGTACAATTTGTTAGGCCAATTTTGCTCTAACCTTACCTTTATGCAACCTCCACAGGTCGCAGCGCCGCAAAATGTGGCTCCTCCCCCTCCAACTGCCACTCCATTCCTACATACGGAGATGGGGCAGACCCTGACGGCGATTTTGGATGCCTTTAGAGCCCAGCAAGTCCCGGCTCCACAGCCAAATCCGGGGTCGAGCTGGCTGAGTGCATTCAAGAGCCTGTCCCCACCGACGTACCGTGGGACAGAGGATGCGGTGAAGACGGAAGAATGGCTGGAGGCCATACACGAGATCTTAGCGGGCATCAGCTGCCCAGTCGGCCAGGCAGTACCTCTAGCCACCTCCGTGCTAGAGGCCCACGCGAAGAGATGGTGGAAGTCAGTCCGACAGACTACCTATGCGGACTTTGAGCTGTCAGAGATTTCTTGGGAGGAGTTTGGTGATGTGTTCCTGGAACACTTCGTCTCTGCTACGGACAGAGATGCTTTGGAGGAGAGGTTTTTGAACCTCAAGAAGGGGACTAGATCAGTGATAGAGTACCAGAGAGAGTTCTCCCACTTGGCCAGGTTCGCGGGGATTCAGGACACCGACGATAGGAGGTATGCGAAGAGGTTCTACCGGGGCCTCAGGGATGATCTGAGGCAGGCTCTGTTGTTCATTTCTCATGGCACATCCAGGCAGATCATCGAGATGGCGAAGAAGCTGGAGGCTGACCAGCTGATTGTGCGAGCCGGAGGGAAGAGACCATTTGACGGATCGACATCAGGTGAGAGCAGTAGGGGCTCTCAGAGAGGCAGGACCATTGGATACAGGAGGGGTGGGGGACGTCGTCGTCCCAATTTCAGGCAGGAGCAGGGGCCTCCTCCAGCATTGGCTCCCCCACCTCTACAGATACATGATCCGAGGAGACAAGATGACCGAGGCCACCGACAAGTGGTTTGTTACGGATGCCGCCAGCCTGGGCACATCAGGTCGGAGTGCCCGCACCGATTCCATCCCCCTCCTCCTCCTCCACCTCCAGTGGCCCCAGTACAGCAGGGCCGAGGACGAGGCCGAGGACGAGGCCGAGGTCGGGGATATCATGGCAGGAGGCGCGAGCAGGAGCAGATATACGCCTTGGACCTCACAGAGCCGAGGAATCCCGAGGAGGTCATCACAGGTACTTGAAGTTAATTATGAGTTTTCTTGAATTTTTCAATGATATATATAGTACCTGGAACCATAGGACAACAATTAACTTTCACATAAACAAACCTCAGGCATAGTCATGATCAGCGGCAAGCCTGCCCATACTCTTTTCGACACGGGTGCTTCACACTCGTTCGTATCCGAGGCCTTCATCGACGGACTCGAAGGCGTGGAGAGGTTCCCTGGACTAGAGATGAGGGTACGCCTACCCGATGGGTCGGAGCTGCGGACTACTGCACATTGTGACATGGAGGCCGAGATTGGCGGCAAGGCATTTGAGGCGCCGGCGACTATTCTGAAGCTGCAGGACTTTGACTTGATCTTGGGCATGGCCTGGTTGCACCGGAACCATGCCCAGATAGATTGTCCGTCCAGGAGGATCACGCTGAGACATGGCGACTCTCATGTTATCGTTGAAGGTATCCAGCCTATCTGCCACCTACTATTATCTTCTATACAGGCTGTGAAGGCCCATGAGCAGGGTGAAGAAGTCTATATTGTCTGCTTCGAGATGGTGGGAACAGAGGCGACTATCTCAGATATTCCGGTGGTTCGGGATTTCGCCGACGTATTCCCGGAGAAATTGCCCGGGCTACCGCCTGCTAGAGATTTGGATTTCAGGATTCAGCTGGTACCGGGAGCGAAGCCGGTGTCCCGGGCACCCTACAGGATGGCTCCTAGGGAGTTAGCAGAGTTCAGGACTCAACTACAGGAGCTAGTAGAGTCAGGATTTGTGCGGCCTAGTTCATCGCCATGGGGAGCGCCAGTTCTATTTGTGAAGAAGAAGGACGGATCACTGCGATTATGTATAGATTACCGGGAGCTGAACCGGTTGACGGTCCGAAACACCTATCCTCTGCCTCGGATAGATGAGTTATTTGACCAGCTACAGGGAGCATTCTGGTTCTCCAAGTTAGATTTGCGATCCGGCTACTATCAGCTCCGTATCAGGGAAGAAGACATACCGAAGACGGCTTTCAGTTCGCGCTATGGATTATATGAATTCACGGTGATGCCTTTTGGACTCACGAATGCTCCTGCTGCATTCATGAGTCTGATGAACCGTGTTTTCGAGCCTTTCTTAGATCGCTTCGTGATAGTATTCATCGACGACATCCTTATTTACTCTCGGACTCAGGAGGAGCATACAGAGCACTTGGCACAGGTCTTGCAGAGGCTGAGGGAGACCCAGATGTACGCAAAATTTTCAAAGTGCCAGTTCTGGTTGCAGGAGGTGGCGTTCCTGGGGCACACGATCAGTGGGGCTGGGTTAGCTGTGGACCCGGCCAAGATAGAGACAGTGAGGGATTGGCCACGGCCGAAGACCGCTTCTGACATCCGCAGTTTCTTGGGACTAGCAGGCTATTACCGCAAGTTCGTGGAGGGGTTCTCGAGGATAGCACTCCCCCTCACGTCCTTGACGAAGAAGGATGCAGATTTTGTTTGGTCAGAGCGGTGTGAGACGGCTTTTCAGGAGCTGAAGGACCGACTCATCTCATCCCCCATCCTTGCGCTTCCATCCGGGAGCGAAGGATTCCAGATCTACACGGACGCCTCTTATCAGGGGATGGGTGCAGTCCTGATGCAGCATGGACACGTTATTGCTTATGCTTCGAGACAGTTGAAGAAGCATGAGCATAACTATCCAGTACATGATCTAGAGCTCGGGGCTGTGGTTTTCGCCCTAAAGATATGGAGACATTATCTATACGGGATTCATTGTGACATCTTTTCAGATTACAAGAATCTCAAGTATATTGATACGCAGAAGGACTTAAATCTGAGACAGAGGAGGTGGCTGGAGTTCCTCTGTGATTATGACTACAAGATCCACTATCACCCGGGGAAAGCGAACACGGTTGCGGATGCTTTGAGCAGGAGGGCCGGCACTTCTGGACCGGAGCCCCGATTGATGTCTATGGAGCTGCTACAGATGATGGAGAACATGCACATTACCATGGTGTCCGAGACTGAGCCAGTTGTATATAGAGAGTATTTGAGCTCAGTGATCAGCGGAGATGATATACAGGAGCGCATCCGAGCACATCAGAGGCTGGATGCTGCGTTACAGCCGATTTTCAGTGCCCTAGAGAGGGGCGAGGTCGAGGACTACACGTTACAGGATGATCTTCTTCGGTTCCGGGGGCGCATCTACATACCAGCAGGGGGCAGTATCCGGGATGACATACTCCGAGAGGCACATTGCTCGAGATATTCAGTGCACCCCGGCATCACCAAGATGTGGGCAGATTTGCGGAGATCTATGTATTGGCCCGGGATGAAGAGGGAGATCACGGATTTTGTGACCCATTGCGAGACCTGCCAGTGTGTGAAGGCGGAATGCAAGAGCCCGGGAGGTTTACTACAGCCACTGCCAGTTCCAGAGTGGAAGTTCGAGGACATTGCTATGGACTTCTTACACGGATTGCCTCGCTCCCACTCTGGGCATGATTCTATATGGGTTATAGTGGACAGATTGACCAAGGTAGCGCGGTTTATTCCAGTTCGGAAGGATGCCCCAGTTGCAGTCCTGGTGAGACTATTTGTGGAGCAGTACATCAGATATCATGGTATCCCCAGGACTATTGTTTCGGACCGTGATGGTCGGTTCACTTCGAGCGAGTGGAGGTCTGTGCATGCTTATTTGGGATCTCAGCTTACCTTTAGTACCGCCTTCCACCCGCAGACCGAGCGGACAGACCGAGCGGACCATCCGGACCATGGAGGACCTGCTCAGATTATGCATATTGGATACGGGGAGGCCTTGGGAGAGGCTGCTGCCATTGATCGAGTTCTCGTATAATAACAGCCACCAGGCTAGCATCAGGATGGATCCGTACGAGGCTCTTTATGGGAGGAGATGCCGGACACCGCTATCATGGGTACAGGATGTGGATACCAGGGCTCTGGGATCTGATTATATAGAGGACACTGAGGCTTAGATTCGATTGATCAGGGATCGGCTACTGGAGGCCCAGAGCAGGCAGGCAAAGTATTATGATGCTCGGCACCGGCAGGTGGAGTTCCAGGTTGGAGACAGGGTATTCTTGAAGATACGTCCGGTACACGATGTTTCACGGGTGCGGAGGCACAAGAAGCTCAGTCCACGATACATGGGGCCCTACCTGATCCTGGAGCGGATCGGCCCCTTAGCTTACCGACTGCAGCTGCCACCGGAGTTGGGTGCACTACATGACGTCTTCCATGTCTCTTCCTTACGGAGAGCTCTCCTTCGGCCGGAGCAGCACATCACTACTACAGCCGGACCGGTAGAGCCTGACAGATCAGTGAGATTGGAGCCGATCCGGATTGACGATACAGCCATCCGAGTGTTGCGGAAGAAGAAGGTTCCCCTTGTGAAGGTGCTGTGGTCCAACCATGGACGGGAAGAGCACACTTGGGTGCCGAGAGATCTGATGCTGGAGCAACACCCGGAGCTATTCGCATCAGGTACATTTAAGTTATGCTTTTAAGATTCTTGATAATTCTTGCAATTAGAACCCCGTAGACCCGAACTTAAATTTCGGGGACGAAATTATTTTCTTGTTTATTGGAATTTGTAACATCCCATGTTACTTCTAGACCCCTCAACTTAGATTGGGTTAGGTATGGGGTGAGATTTGAGGAGACCAACTAGGTTTGACCCTAGGTAGTGGGTGGTAGCCATGTGGGGCCCACTATAAGACCATAGTCAAACTAGGTCAAACTAGCCTAAGTGGGGACCCTAGCCACACCATGACCCCACCACATTGCCCTAACCCTAAAAACAATCTAAGTGGACCCTAGGGTATGTCACTGGGTCAACATTTTGACCCCAGTTGACCAAGGTCAACCTTGGGCTTAAATTGGTCAAACCCACACTCATAAGCCCAATTAACCTAAGTGGGGCACCTCCCTTGACCCAAACCAAGTTGGGTGGTGCCACTAGACCCATTTGCACCAAGTGGGGTCAGTCCACCCACCATAGTTGACCAGTCAATCCCAAAAGTCAATTTGGTCAACAATTTGACCTAAGGAATGAAATGAAGGCCAAGTCATTCCCCCTTGGACCAAGCCCACCAAAATTGGCCCATAGTCAGCCCAAGTGAACAAGACCAGCCCTACCCCTCTAAAATCAGGAGAGAGAATACATGCAAGGGGGTAAAATTGGAATTTTTAAGGGAAGAGGAGAGAGAAAGAGGAATGAAGGAAATGGTGGCCACATGGCCACCCCATCAGCTGACTTAGGCTGCCCAAGACCAGGTGGCTGACCTCCCCTCTTTAATTCCAGCAGGAAACCAGGGCTGTGAGCCACATGGCTGCTGGGTGAAGCCTCCAAAGCTCAAAACCGAGCTAACATTGGAGTTATCTCCACTTATAGGCCACCTCAGTCCAAACAGAGCTCACCATTAGCTTCAGAAGGCCGAGAGGAGTGGAATTCGACTACTTACTCATGGAGAACGGTGGAGAATTGAACTTTCGGGGAGGAGCTCGCCGGCGCACCACCACCACGGCAAACCGCCGCCTGACCCGCAGCCAAGCCCTGATTCAGGTGCGTTTCACCTCACCTCTTCCCGTACTAACTTTCTAGATCGACTTAGGGAGATATCGGGCTCAATCGAGCCCGATGCCATGTGAGGAAATGGAGAAATTCGAGCTTTTCTTTTCTTTCTCGGGTTCGCCGGAGGAGCCAACTCCGGCGGCCCCACCGCCGCGAAACGCTAGCCCCCACCTTAACGAAGGTGGTGGCGATATCCGCCGGCGGTGGTGGTGGCTCAGCTGGCCGGAAAAGGCCAGCCAACATCGTCTAGGTAGAATCGATCGTGGCCGTTCAACTCATCCGGGACGATGACCAGATCCCGTCCGTTTTACATTAAGATTCGTGCTCACATATTAATATGAATTAATTTAATATATGAATAGTAACATTTTCTGTCACACCTTTTCAGTCCTTTTGCATGTTAAATGTAGGCCTCTTAGAGGCATTTCCAGACATTAGACCCTTAATGAAAAATGTAGCCTATGGTCTTACCTTTAATATGCCACCCTAAACATACATTTTGGTGTAGTGTACAGTCCTGTAGGACATTTCTCCTAGGACTGGTCCTAGACTAGGTCAAACATTATATTGGATGCCCTGGTCTCAATATTAGTCACCATGACCCCAAATTTTGGGCACATGCATGATTAGGGCATACTTACCTCCTGCCAAAATTTAGGAATTTTTGGAAAATAGTTTCCTATAGTTTTTGGTAAAATATCAAAATTTAAATAAATGACATATATGGAGTTCTACTCCTCCCCATGGCCCCAAATTTTGGTGGTGGGTCAGTGGGGTCACCCTTGGTGCATGATAAAATTTTCAGCACCTTGGGTTCACTGCATGTGGGAGAAGCCACTTGCATGTGCTAGCCTATGTTAAGGCTTGGTGTGCAAATAGCAAAAATGCAAATTGGTGAATTTAGCCCAATGGTTGCATGCAAGAGTTATGAAATTAATTACAGTGGTTCATTAGGGTAAATTTCACCCCTCAAATTAATGAGGGAATTTTTGGAATCAAAATTCCATTTATTGGAATTTATTTTAATTATAGCTAGTTTGGAAATAAAATTGGAAAATAGGATTTATTCAAGTACAAATCCAAACAACTTTGCCAAGGTATAGATAACATCCCATTTGACTTAGGAAAAATATGATTCCTCTGTTTTGAAGAATTTTTGGAATAGATACCCTAAATTTCCCATTTTACCCTTATTTGTAAATTCTTGAATTGATGGATTTATATCTCTGAAAAATTTGGAAATTTTTCTACTGTCATAAAATGTTATTATTAGTCTTGTACAAATTTCTCAGAATTTAATGGATGCATTATTTGTGTTAAAATTAGTATAATGACATTTTGGTAAATATCTTATAATGGAATCCTATAGGCCATCTTACATAAAATGTTGATGATTCTCTGCAAATAGTCATAAATTAGTGTCCTAAAAGCTCTGTAATTTTTCTGGAATTTTTGTGTAAATAATGCCTATACATCATTTGGAAAAATGGAATTTTGTGGAATTGATATTAAATTGAAAATGATAATAAATAATTTAAGGAAAATTATGAAATTCTGTAGGCAGTAATATTTTGTCAATATACCTCTCAGGAAAAATTCCCTAGGTCAGTGGATGCTTAATCAAACCACTTCATGTGTAAAGTGACATAGCTTTTAAATTAAAAGAATTAATTAAATGACTATTTGGCCAGGAAAAGTTATGAGGATCCTTAGGGTAGTTCCCTTAGTCCATAATACCTTAGGATAAATATTTAGAGGCAAGATGTCTTAAGTTTTGGAAGATCACATTTCTAGGGTAAACATAGGTCATGGTCTGCATATAACACAAATAGGTCTTGCCTTAGGGGAATTACCAGGGGATTGATTATCGGCAGAAATAAGAGAGAGTTCAACATATGTAACCCTGGTGAGTAGAGTTTTTCTTAGTGAGGGATTAAAAGTGCAAGTCTTAGCTAGCATCTGGAGCGGGGATCGGCGGAAGACCGTTGGTTTCCCGGTAATACCTTAAGTCACTAAGGGTTTACTAAAGCAATAAGGAGAGCTGGGGAGATACATGGGTAGCCATCAACTAAAATAAATATCCTTGCGAAAGGGAACGCTGGGCGTAATCCCAACACAGTTCCTAGTGCCCCTTGAGAGCCCTTCACAGGGAATACCGGGGGCAGTCCTGGGATTAACCCTAAACCTATAAGTATAATAAACTGTAGACAAGAGTAGTATAATAGGTTAGGACATTGTCGTACCTTCTCGCCCGTATGGGGTTGGAGAGATTCATGATATATGCTCACCCGTTTTGGGTTTGAGGGAGTTGGTATAATGGCACTAATGTGCGTTCTCACCCGGGTTTGGGTTTGAGGGATTCAGGACGGGTTTTGGTCCTGCGAGCGGAAGGCTCGGTATGGATTACTTGCATGTGCATAAATATCGTGGCGGGGCATGCGGTACTGGCCGTTCGTCACACCGATGGCAGTACGGTGCACCAGGCGATTGTGGGAGTTAGAGGGGCCAGTGGGTTGTTTTACACTGCGGTCTGGAGGACGACCCCCGATAACACACATCCGACCCAACAAGACTGACGGGTTTGTCAGCAAAGTACGTATGCAAGACTCTAGAGTGCACCTTGGATGTGTACAGAGGCGTATGAGAGGGGTCTAAGGCTTGGTAGTGTGCATACCGGTCTAGAAGCGGAGACGCCCGCTCCGCTGCTGCCGTAGCCACAGCGGTGGTACCCGAGAGTGATGCTAGCTCTCAAAAAGTGGGAACTAAAGGTCTGTGATCACAGAGTCGTTGTGTGTGAGTTGCACTTGCCTGCGCATAAAATTGCATCATATCATTCATTCATATTAGGTCATACGCTTCATAGATCCTTATCATATAAATTAGTATGGGCTCTTTTATATGATAAGTTAAATTTCCTGGAAATCCTAACTTATATATTTGTATGGGCATTTATATAAGTTAGGGTACGTTTGTCATGATAGCATAGTGGTAGCTTAGCTTATTTACTTATTCATACTGCTGCTTCTTTACTTTTCATTACTGCACTACTCTTACTTGTTACTTGTACCGTACATAGAATTGCTAGAGTAGAACTACAGTACTTATTACATCATTAGTTAGATATTGTCACCTGCTTCCATTTTGCTACCCCTTGTTGTCCTCCGCTTCGTCCTCCCGCTCGGTGCCTAGGAGCTGCGGGGCGAGGTGCGGAGGAAACGACTTAGTCTTTTTGACTAATGGTCGGTGACCAACTATTTTTAGGAGCCCGTGGAGATGGAGCACCAGCACGTCGAGGAGGCACGACATGAGGAGCAGATACCGCTTCAGCAGGCCACTACCACTACTGTGCGTCCTCAGGTGGGACGAGTCTTGATGTTCTAGTGTAGCTTCCGCATTTATGATTTTGTGAGAGAGAGATTTGATGTACCGGGCATAAGCCCTTTTTACTCTTTTTCTGTACTATTCTGTGGACTATTGTACTATTCATTTCCTTTATATGATTGTACTGTGACTTGTGGACTGATGACATTTTATACTCAGTTTTACTTCTTATTTCTCATATTGGCCTACAGGTTTATGATCGTACTAGCCGGCAGAATCGGCGTGTTGCGGTGTCGACTAACCCGTGAGTTAGTGCCACCGTAAGACGGCGGTTCTGGGCATAAGATCCGGTAGCCCTCCTTGGTAAGGGGGAGGGGGGTCTTACACAAGGTTACACGTTTAATCTCAAGCACCTTAAGGGAGCTGATAACCGAGTCGCGGATGCCCTTAGTCGTCTTAATCTTTTACTCACCTCGATGGAAGTACATGTTGTAGGATTTGAGCGGATTAAGGATGAGTACGCCACGTGTCCTGACTTCCAGGACTTCTATCTTTCTGCCCAGGATAGCTCCCCCACGACGATATCTGCCTACTTCATCAAGGACGGTTACCTGTTTAGGAACGGGAAACTATGTATTCCACAGTCATTGTTACGACTACATATCATATGGGAGTTGCATAGTGGAGGGTTGAGTGGCCACTTCGGTAGAGATAAGACCATTACGTTATTCGAGGACAAATTCTATTGGCCAAAACTTAAGGTTATGGTGGGACAGGTAGTGAGTAGCTGCCGCACGTTCCAGGTGTCTAAGGGTAGTAAAACCAACGTAGGATTATATACACCCTTGCCTATTCCCTCCATGCCTTGGGTAGACGTTAGTATGGATTTTGTATTAGGCCTTCCCGTTACCCTACGCTGTCACGACTCAATTTTTGTAGTTGTGGATAGGTTTTCAAAGATGACTTATTTCATCCCGTGCAGTAGGACGAATGATGTATCTCATGTCGCTAAACTTTATTTTAAAGAAGTCGTTAGTCACAGTGGAGTGCCAAAGACTATAGTATCGGATAGGGACGTAAAATTCATTAGTTATTTTTGGAAGACTCTTTGGATATTAATGGGAATGAAATTATTGTTTTCCTCTGCCTATCATCCCCAAACTGATGGGCAGACGGAAGTGGTTAATTGGAGCTTAGGAAATTTGTTACGATGCCTTGTGAGTGATCACAAGAGCACTTGGGATCTTCTCCTTCCCCATGCCCAGTTAGCCTACAATAATTCCAAGAATAGGTCTACGGGTCTGTCTCTGAATGAGATTGTCCACGGGTATAAGGCTCCTATGCCGCTTGACTTGGTGTCGTTGCCCCCAACGTATAAGGCAAGTCAGTTTGCACAATCCTTCGCCCAGCACATCCATGATTTACACGCACGTATACGGGCCACCTTGACTACGCAATACGACTCTTATCAAGCGCACGCTAATTTACATAGGAGAGTATCAGACTTCAAAATTGGCGATCTAGTTTTAGTCTGTTTGGTTCCCGAACGCTTGCCAACCGACACCGTTAAAAAGTTAGCACCAAAGCGCGCCGACCCTTTTCGGATTATTAAGAAGTTAGGTGACAACGCTTTCGTTTTGGACTTGCCTGCTGATTGGGGTATCTCCCCCATTTTTAATGTTTCGGATTTAACGATGTTTGTGTCACCACCACAAGAGTTGATTTCTTTGTCGTCTTCTTCTCCCACTGAAAATTCTCATGGGTTGGGGAGTGGTAGTACGGATGATCTCTCTCTTTCGGTCCCCACAGGTATATCATCGGATGGTAAGTTGCCTTCTTTCCTGCCTACTGCTAATATGTTCCCCAAGTTTCCACGGACGTTTTCCACTCCAGAGATGATACTTGATGTTGAGCCTGTTACCACTACTGATGGCGACACCCATCGCTTTCTCATCCGTTGGCGTGATCGGCCCCCTTCGGATGACTCTTGGGTACTCGAGGCGGAGCTGCAGAGTTTGGATGTCGCTCTCCTTCACCGCTATCGCTTGGACCACGCAACGGAGATGCGTGCATTTGAGCGGGGGAGGATTGATGGCGTGTCCCCTCCTCCACCATTTAAAGACGATGCTGACGATGCTGATGATGATCCGGTTGATAAGGCAATACAACTCAAGGATGTGAGACGGCACGATGACGCTAATGGAAGGCTACGCTACAACCTCCGCCCGCGACGTGCTACCGCCACGACAACGCCTTAGCTTTATTTATATCCTTTTCTTGCACTCTATTTTATATTTGGAATATAAAATTATCCTATGCTTATGTGATAATTTTATATTCATTGCATGTGTTGTTATTTTTTCATTTTGAACTATTTTTAGTATTGGTGTGCGATTAGCCATTCGGATGGATGAGATTAAATCTCCATCATGAAGGGCTAAGGCTTGTTTGTAACTCCTATTTAAAGGAGGCTATTATGAAGAGTTAAAGAATTGGGAAAAGAAAACCCAAACCCCCCTTGAGGAATTTCGGCCACCATGGAGAGAATCCAATAGCCGCCCCCCCTTGGTGTGAAGCCAAACCTTGCCTCCTCCATCCCCGTTCGGTGCAACTCCGGCTTGGCTTCTATCGGTGCGACTCCGTGGAAGAAGGAAGCAGCCACATTCGGTGTGAAACCGGTGGATTCGTGGAGAGAGTGATTCTCCCACAGTTATCTTGTGTGAAACGCTTTCCGGGTAGGTAATCTCTTTCCTCTTCCTTGTGTGATTCTTCTCCTTAGTTGTGGTGGATTTTTCGCAAATCGTTTTCTCCGGATCTTTAAATTAATCGCTGCAAGTTTTGAAACGAAATCGCCGTTGCAAGGCTTTTTATTTCCGGATCGGGTGGATCCTATTTGCCTGAGCGGATCTTGGCCTATAGCCTTGGTCTTACTCTCAAAAAGGAGTGACAACCTTTGTGTTTTCTTGGGGAATATTCCGACTCAAATTTCCGATCGTTGTTTTCGAGTCGACCATTCCTCCCTTGTTGTTTGTGCTGCGTTTTGTGATGAGGAACTATTGTGGGCGATAGGTGCTGTGTAGATGTGGTAGATCTACGATGTGTAGAGCGGAGATAGAGCGTTAGATCCATGGAGATCTCCAATCCGACATCCCTACATCAGTTTGCTCCATATGGCCTCGCAGCGTCATGATGAACGGGAATTTTCCCTCCATTTCAATCCCGTGCTCAGCTCCTCCAGTTCAAAAACCATGGATCAACGAGCCGGCTTCTCCTGCCACTACCCAAACAAATAAAGCCTTGGTAATTACTATATATCTCTTATGCTGCCCAAATAAATGATTAATTATTGCACACCATAAAATAATGACAGAAAAAAAATAAGGGAGTTGTTTTAAACAAACTAAAGTTGACTATATACAAAACAAATTTTAAAGTTTTTTAGGCTCTTTTAAAATACTATATACAAATCATATAAAAACCTAAAATAAGTAATACTCTCATACTAACCCTATCCTTCCGGAAGAAAACCCTCCATCTCCCCTGATCCCCCCCCCACTCGATGGTGACAACAAATTTTGCCAGCAACCCGCCTGACGATAGCCCCGACGACGGGATTCCTTCTCGGGACAACCAGCCTTCGACCCGGGTTCTTCTTCCAACAGCTATGCCCCATGTTTCCCTAAACATCTACTTGATACTGTCAGATTGGTTTCTCAACGGTTGTAATGGAAGAAGGTGGAGGGGGTGATCTCCCTGAGCAAAAAATCTAGCAAAGCTCCGGTAATGGCTACTGCTGGGGAAGTTTCTTTTGATGGATTTGATTCTGAGAGGTATCATAATGCTTTGATGGGGGATTCAAGTGGTTCGGTTCTTTTGGATGACACTTGGAATAACATCTTTGTTACTTGGGTTGTTATAATTGTTCCCATCTTCATATCATCTTTTTTCAAGACAGATTTTGCAAAAGCTCTGAATTTTGGTGGAATTTATGCAAATTTTTCCCATCTTCATATATAATTACTGCCCTGCTTGATGAGAAGTGGTCCATACTATGTCGACATAGGTTCTTTTACGGGGCTGTGAATGCCTGTGGTATTGTGCGTGGCTTGAAGGCCTAGGAATTTTGCACAGGTTTGAATACCTGCTGTGTTGCTATGCTAGTGGATCATAAATCATAACTGATGCATACTACTGTTGTTAGTCCAGTTAAATCAGGATGTACTTCTTTTGGTGGGTCCTAGCTTGATTATTAAATGCGATGGTAACTCCCACTCTTGCTTCAGCTATTTTATTTTATTGGGTGCTTGCGCTCGTCCCCAGGAAATGGATCCGGGGAGGAGATTTGATTCCACTTAGCTCTGTGACTAACTGTTATTTTAATAACCATTCACAGAAAATGCAGTACCATAGAGACTAGCTGCTGCAAGATGACACACCAACTGATAGGACTACCCGGGCAGAAGCACCTCTGTCATCTCCCGAGTTTCGAGACAAGAGTGCTAGCTAGCATAGTTGGAGAGAGAGGAGTTATTAGCTATAAAACTGTATAGCCTACGGGCTTCGTGTATAAATAATGACCATGACCTTATTCTATTCCTTCTTTATATATATATTGTTATATATATATATGTTGTGACTTCCTGTTAATGCTTCCGCAATACTCTATGTGGTGATGTGAATGTTGTGATTCAAGCTGAATAAGGCGGCCAACAAGTGCTTAGTAGTGTGGGTTGTTACCCCTTAAGGAGCACTGGGTGGACGTCTTGGGCAAGTAAGATCACCTTCGGCCCGACCCAGAGCAAAGGTAGGGGGCCTTTCAGTTGTCCTATTTTTTTGCTGCATTGTTTTGTAACAAGAAGGGGGTTGCATAAAGGTATCAAAGCCAGCATGGTCCAGCCCAAGCGATACTGCTCCCAGATGCCACCAGGTAGAAGGAGGTGTCGAACGACTTGGATACCCTCAAGCAACACCAGAAAGCCCTCACTCGATCACTCAAGAAAATGGCAGAGCAGCAAAGTCGTGACTCCTATGAGGTAAGGGAGATCCTATCAATCCTCAGCGACGCGGGATGATATTTTAACCCTACCCTGACAGTCGGCCCCAAGCAACCAACCCTTATCATGTGGCAACTCGCTTCTCTCGCATTGAGTTCCCCCATTTTTGTGGAGGAGTTCTGGATTGGATCTATAAGTGTGACCAGTTCTTTGAGGTGGATGAGACACCAAACAATATGAAGGTTCGCATCGCATCTGTGTACATGGAGGATAAGGCGCTTTATTGGCATCAAGGGTTCATGAAGAACCGCATAACTCGATAATGTCTGTCATGGGAAGAATACTCTATGACACTCAACAAACGCTTCGGCCCTATGTTGTTCGATGATCCCCTCAGTGAAATGAAGAACCTGCGGTAGAAGGGTTGAATACAAAAGTACTTGGATGAGTTCGAGTGAGGGCTTTCTGGTTTTGCTTGAGGGTATCCAAGTTATTCGACACCTCCTTCGACCTGGTGGTGTCAGGGCTTTTTGGTGGCGTCAGGCACCTCCTTTGACATGGTATACAAGAAGGAATTGTGAATGCCTGCTGAGAATAGAGATGGAACTAAAGCCTCCTGAATGGAGTGATTGGACTACTAACCATTTTCTTTATGATTATTCCTGTATTGCACTGGTTCAGTTCCTTTATTTATTTCAATTCAGTACTACTCCAGTTTCGTACTGGTCAAGTTCAATTCAATACTTTCAATTTAGTTCTACTTCAGTCACATACTGGTCAAGTTAAATTCAGTACTTTCAATTCAGTTCTACTTCAATCTCGTACTTGTCAAGTTCAATTCAGTACTTTCGTTTCAATACTACTCCAGTTTTGTACTGGTCAAGTTCAATTTAGTACTTTTAATTCAGTTCTACTTCAGTCTCGTACTGGTCAAGTTCAATTCAGCACTTTCGTTTCAGTACTACTCCAGTCTCATACCGGTCACATTTCATTCAGCACTTAAATTATGCAGTATTTATCATCAGTTTTAATTACCACATTTTCATTACTGCGATTTGTTATTATAAGCATGGGTCCTGCTCTGACTAGTAGTTGTCCATTTAGATTAAGCCTTAGTTGGGGACAATCGGAGCTGAGTTATTCCTCCGGGTTTAGCCTCAAATAAAGTGCTCCCTCGCTTCTTGTCAAAAGTTGAGCTGAGTGTCGCCGGCCGAAGTTTGAAGTATAATAGGGCAGGCCATCGTAGACCCGGTAGGTGTTAGTAATATTGATTGAATGATTGCTTATAAATTGATTGTGGTGAAACAATGACGGGTCAGTCCCTTCCGTAGACCATTCTTACCTGTGCGGAAAGGTCGACGACTCAAGGCGACAAGGAGATGGGTACCACAGGTGTCTGGCCATTATATTTTCCCCGTCAGGTTTTCCTCCGCTGGTCAGCCAAAAATATCGAATCACCAAATGTCGCTCACATCCAGGAGTACACAGAGATGTACATTGGGGGCTGGGGAAGTGCGGTACGACCACCCCCAGAAGTGGCAGGACCGGCCACTATCACCGACAGCCACATCGGTGAGGCCCGCAGGGCTCGCTATCCCGCTAGAATAGAAGCGGTCCATACTATTTCGACATAGGGCTGTGTGTGCGGCTTTGAATGCCTGCGGTATGTACACGGCTGTGATTGCCTGCGATAGGGTGCAGGTTGAGAATACCTGATGTACTGTTATGCTAGTAGAGCTTTAATTAATAACCGATATACATTGTTATTGCTTTTCCAGTTATACTATGTCATGTTTCTTTATAATTGCTCCTAGCCCATATATATGAAGTGTTGTACTAACTCTCCCTTACTTGGGCTATCTACTTTCGTTGGGTGGGTGTGTACTCATCCCCAGGATATGGATCCGGGGAGGATATTTATTTCTACTTAGCTCTGTGACAAACAGTTATTTAAATAACCATTCACGGGAAATGGAGCACCGTAGTGACCCGCTGTCGCAAGAGATTGTGCCAGCAGATAGAACTACTCGAGCAGAAGCGCCCCCGACATCTTTAGAGTTTCGAGACGTGAGTACGGATGAGCTGATTAAGGAGAGAGAGTGAGGAGTTATATGCAGTACTTGTGCAGCCTGCGGGCTTATATATATACATAGGCTACGACCTTATACTCGTATAAATATATATGATATATATATATATATATATATATATATATATATATATATATATATATATATATATATATATATATATATATATATTTGGTACAAGTTTCCTATTAATGCTTCCGCATATCTCTGATGTATTGTGAATGTTGTGATTCTAGCCAAGCAAGGCGACCACCTAGTGCTTAGAAAAGATGGGTCGTTACCCCTAAGGAGCACTAGGTGGACGTCTCGGGCAGTATGATTCCCTCCAGCCCGACCCGGGTAAAAGTTGGGGGAAGGGGTCTTATGGGTAATCCTTGAGAAATAGGAGAGGGTATTGTCATCTTCTCTCATGCTCAAGGTGTCAAACTTTTGCCATACGTTTTGGAGTTTAAAAGACACTACCTTAGAAGATCCTTGAAAATCTATCTTGAGAATATTTCATGCTTTCTTAGCTGTTTGAGCACCCATAATCCTTAGGAATATACTCCTTCCTATTCCTTATTGGATATAAAGAAGATCTTTAGCATTCCTTTTTAGATTTTTCTTTGTGCTCCTTCAGCATGGCTGCATCCCATGATGGTAAAGGGCTCTCACGAGACGGCTGATGAAAGCATTATTCAATCAGATCCCAAAGCCCTTAATACATAAACAACATGCCCATTTGAACATGTCAGAAATCATATGCCTCTCCCTCAAAGATTGGAACCCCACTAAGGGAGTATAGCAGATTCTGGACAACATTGCTACATGAAACCATATAAGGAGAAACACGTGGGATAGTGCAGAATCAGCAAGATACTACACAAAATGTGATGAACATCCCCCATAATTTTTGATGGCGGATAGAACACGCACACTAACTTCCTCTGATACCATGTGGGATTTGGGAACAGAAAAGAACAAAAGAGGATTAGAAGAGAGACAAAAACAGTTCTTCTTCAACTTGCAGGACACTTGAAAAAACCACAGCGCTTCCAAGATTGATAGGATGAAGAAACACCCTCACAATAGTTCACAAAACTTCACATTAAGCATTACACCACCAGCCACACACAATAAACAAAGCTCATACGCTACATGAAAACAAAACAAGATAAAAAGAGAGTCACAACAGTACAGGACACTGGGAGAAGAAAGAAAGCTGGAATTAGTTAAAGCTTTTTTTGACTTGCATCTTCCTTTGCAGGTTGCTTGGGGTGGACAACTTGCTGCTTCGATGCTTCTTTTGTTTCTTCCAGGGAAGTTCTCTGTACCTTGCTATTCTTGTTAATCAGTTTATCAACTAAGCTGTGTGGATTATATCCTAACACCCTAGTGAGGTGGTAACATCTTAGTGGGGGTTTGTACCCTAGTGGATAAACTAGGGTTAAACCTACTAAGCTCTGAGAGAAGGTGGGTTTCAGACTATACAGTGACAGTCATAAGGTGGGTTTCTCTTAAGATGGAGAGAAAAGAAGGGGAGGGGCTTCCTCCACTTGAATTGGCCAAAGCCTTATCTTGGCTGAACTTAAGACCCATTATGGGCATAAAGTGGGCCCAAGTGTGTCCTTATCAAATAGATCCATGTGGAGCATCATTTGAATTAAATTCTTTGAGAAAAAAATGGATTTTTGAGGGGTTTGACCAAAGTTAACTGTAGGGTGGTTCTCTCATGTGGGTCAAAGTCAAAGTAGGTCCAAGTAATTGAGTGACGAACCAAAGTTGGGATATTTTAGTAATATCGGCTTGTGCATGCTTTTTTGGTGCACCGTAAAGCTCAATTTGACTGATGTTGACCCGACGACATCGAAGTCGAGCACAACCAATTTTGTTGATCTTGTATTGACCATACGAGTCCAATACGACTGACTAGAGTCAAATCCAAGTTCATTTGCCTATTATTCCAAAATGACGTCGTCGTGACACACAATATTACTCAAAACGGTCATATTCATCATATAACCTCGGATCGGAATGAAATGAGTTCTTTTGCACTTGTATTGACCATACGAGTCTAAAAGAACTGACAAAACTCAAATCGGTGTTCATATGCTCAATATCCAAAATTTGTGTCCTCGTGAAGCGCAACTCGAAATGGACATATTCTCCATAAGATCGCAGATTGTGATGAAACAAGTTTGGTTGCACTCGTACTTACTATAAATGTGTAAGGCAAATGACAAAATTTGAATTCGAGAACGTACGCTCAGCTTCCAAAATTTGCATCCTTATAACGCGCAACTCAAAACTATCATATTCTTCATATGACATCGAATTGTGACATAACGAGTTCGGTTGCATTCGTATCGACTATACGTGTCTAAGGCATTTGATAGAACTCGAGTCAGAGCATGTATGCTCAGTATCCAAAATTTGTGTCTTCGTGATGCTCCACGATACTCAAAATGATCATATTCACCATATGACATCAGATTGCAAATAAACGAGTTCAGTTGCACTCGTACTGACTATACGAGTCTAAGACAACTGATAGAACTCAAATCGGAGCACATATGCTCAATATTCAAAACTGGTATCATCCTTGAAAAGATGATCGACCAAGGGAGAGGGGGACTTCCATTCTCCATACAGTAGTAAAGGAACTGGTTCACATATTAGTTCAAGCATAACCAACACTAATACAACAAAACTATTTATATCAAAGTTACCCATATACCAAAATACCCTCCAGCAGGTTGTGCGTGCACCTCCCTCCCAGATTGGATCACATCAAATACCTCCCCCATCAGCTGTTCTGTCTCCAAGGAATGGAATGAGTATACCTCTATCATAGCGACCATAGATCCTCCCATGTTGATTCAGCTCGCGAGCTGTTAGCCCACTAGATGAGGAACTGATTAATTACACGTCCATCCAGATTGATGATTCTCTGACCCAGGCTCTTCAATGGTTCGATCAATACGTTCCCCTTCGATATCATCGTCGATAGCAGTAGATTAGGTTGGATTGGTGGTTCCCCTATGTACTCTTTCAACTGGGTGATGTGAAAAGTTGGGTGAATCATGGTGTAGGCTGGTAGTTCCAAGCGATATGCCACTTATCCGACCCGTTTCAGCACCTTGAAAGGCCCAAAGAACTTGTGGGACAACTTTTGACAATCGTATGCCTATAAACTGACTTGTTGATATGATTGAAGCCTGATATTGACTCAAGAGCCAACTTCTAGCTCCATTTCACGACACCCTTTGTCTGTAAAAACGTTTATGATGTCATGCTCTTGAGCTATATTTAGTTTCAAAATGGACTTCATCCATTCTCGAGCTTCCAGTATGTGTTCGACCTCCTCCACTGGTGACGCCCCTCCGATATATGGGGACGGTAGTCAAGGATCCTGCCCATAAACTACTTCATATAGGGTCATTCATATCGCGCTTTGGAACATGGAATTGTACCACCATACAGCCAAGGGCAGCCACTCCACCCAACTTCGAGTTCGTTCATGGCACATGCAACGTAAATATCCTTCCACGCACCAGTTCACCACTTCCAATTGCCCGTCGCTTTGTGGGTGGCAGGATATGCAATGGTGAAGTTGGACCTGCAAGATACGAAACAAATCATCCCAAAACTGGCACAAGAAAACAGCTTCTCAGTCGCTAACAATGGCGGCAGAGAGGCCATGTAATCAGAAAATAGAATTAAGGAATGCCTGAGACACCTCTTCAGTTGTGTATAGGTGAGCTAAAGCTATAAAACAAACTTGTTTGCTGAGACAGGAAATATAGCTAAAGCTATATTTCCCCACGCTCTTTGGTAGTCCTTCAATGAAGGACATCGAGATTTCTTGCCATATGTACTCCGAAATGGGTAGTGGATGTAGTGACCCCATAGGTAGTTGGTTTATAGCCTTCCATGTTTGACAAATCGGGCACCATTGTATGTAGTCATGGATTTATGGCTTCATCTGTTTCCAATAAAAGACCTTCTTTAAGCAGTGGTAAGTTGTCATGATGCCTGAGTGCCCCCTTTGCACTATCGTGGCATATCTGAAGCAACCGCTTCTTGAGTCCGCATCTTGGATGACTAAAAGCTTCCCCTTCCACTGAAGAACTCCCCACACATTGATAGTTCGGCTTGTTGGCTTCATCAACCTCCTTAGCCGTGATTATCCATAAAATATAACAATCCCACTCCTATGATTTCCAGAATGCCTGGAGAATTTCTAATTAGACTACTACCATTGCCTTGATCTAAACCTCCAACTGCTCGTATTTCCTAGATAAGGCATCCACACATGTATTCTCCTTATCGCGCTTGTAATGAATCTGCAAGTCGTATCCCATCATCTTTGATAGATATCGTTGTTGGTCTAGAGTTGTAATCCATTGCTCGAGAAGGAATTTCAAACTCTGATGATCAGTCCTAATGATAAATGAAACGCTAGGCAGGTAATGCCTCCATTGATTGACTGACATAGCCACCACCAAGAGTTCCTTTTCATAAGTTGAAATTTGAGCATTCTTCTGCCCAAGTGCCTTGATGAAGTATGCCACGGGTTGTACTTCTTGTAACAAACCCGCTCCCACACCGGTGTCCGCTGCGTCATTCTCAACCACAAAGGCCTTCCGGAATTCCGACAACCTTAGCACGGGGGGTTGTGGCAAAACCCATTTCAGTGCTTGGAACGCGTCCTCTGCCTCTTACCCACACTTAAATTGGCGATGTTGTAGCAAAGAAGTGAGTGGTTTGGCTAACAACTCATAGCCTTTTATTAGGCACCGATAATACCCGATCAAACTTAAGAACTCGCGTAACTTCTTTAGAGTGGCAGGGATGGGCCATTCTAGCATCACTTTAATCATTCTCGGATTGGTTATCACCCCTTGGCTAGAGATAAGATGTCCTAGGTACTATATTTATTGCATTCTGAAGTGGCATTTTCTCTGCTTTAGGAAGAGTTGTTGTTGTCTTAGAATATGGAGGGTTAAATATAGATGATCTGGGTGATCTTCCCTCAACCGGTTGAAAACAAGTTTTCATCGAAGAATTCCAAAATGAATTTCTGAAGGTGTTCATGAAATATCGAATTCATCACGCTTTGGAATATCGACGAGTCATTGGATAACTCAAAGGGCAACACAAGAAACTCATAATGTTTGTGATGAGTGTGGAACGCGCTCTTAAGAATGTTGTCTGATGCCATCAGAAGCTGATGGTAGCCTGCCTGCAAATCTAACTTCGAAAAGAAAATTGCGTCATGCAATTTTCAATCAATTCTTCAATAACTAGGATCAAAAATTTAACTTTAATGGTATCCTTGTTGAGTTGTCGATAATCGACACATAGGTGTCATGTGTCGTCACTCTTTTTCACTAAAATCACCAGAAAAGCAAAGGGGTTGTTGCTATGTCGAATCATCCTGCTGTCCATCAACTCTCCCACCATCTTCTCAATAATTTCATTTTGCACGGGTGGATATCGATAGTGTCAAATGTTGAATGGTGCTGCCCCATATCGGATTAGAATGTGGTGCTCGTCCTACCGGCAAGTTGACAGCCTGCTGGGTTCAGTGAACAGTCCTGAAATTATTGCAGCAATGTCTGAAGATGGCCTTGCTCCTTTGTGAGATATGTTGGTTCCCTGCTTCCGGTTGGATGCTTGAATCCACCTTGTCATCCCCCTCCTCGGTGGGACTGGTTGTAACTTGACATAAGGCTAGTATGTTGGGTTCCCTATCACAATTTATCAATTTTTGCATCTGTATCAGTTGCATCCATGTGTCGGACGTGTGTTGTGAGCCCCACAAGGAGATTTTTTGTCCGTTAACCACAAACTCCATCTCCAGATTTTGAAAGTCCCATTGAACTATTCCCAGGGTGATGAGCCATTGCACTCTCAATACCATCTTATAACCCCCAAAGGGATTATCAACATGTCTGAAGTGAAAATGATGCCCGGTATTTTCCACTTAAAGCAAATTACCTTGTACAAACTTGTGATCATCTTCCCATTCGCCACCGCCACATCAAAATTTGAGATAGAGGTCATCAGACACTATAAACTCATTGTCGTGTTCATGTCAAAACAATTGTGAGTACTGCCGAAATCGATCAACACGTAAACTGGTTTCCCCTGGAAGGATGTTGTGACCCGCATCATTTGGAAATGTGTTGTACCATCGAAAAATTGTGTCGAGACATAGGGTGTAGGCTCTTCCCCTAACCTTTTGTTAAAGGAGGATCCTCCGTGTGTATGAGTTCCATCTCCCCCTTCTCCTCCTAGACGCCGGTAATAAGCTCTAGAGCATATGATTAGTGACGTTCCAAACAATGATGCCCAGAGTGAATTTGCTTTCGAAATAGAAACATAGCCATTTACTACATCGTTCATCCATGTCTATCGATGTGAGCTTCCTTCCCTCCTTACCCATGCTTCCATGGGACGGTCGTGACACAGATGCGATAAAGCGCCTTGTATTCCATGTACCATTGATGCCAATAAAGTGCCTTGTCACGGTCGTCCCATGGCAGCATGGGTAAGGATGGAAGGAAGGACACATCGACAGACATGGATGAACGATGTAGTAAATGGCTATGTTTCTGTTTCGAAAGCAAATTCACTCTTGGCATCATTGTTTGGAACATCGCTAATCATATGCTCTAGAGCTTATTACCGGCGTCTAGGAGGAGAAGGGGGAGATGGAACTCATACATACGGAGGATCCTCCTTTAACCAAAGGGTAGGGGAAGAGCCTATACCCCATGTCTCGACACAATTTTTCGATGGTACAACACATTTCCAAATGATGCGGGTCACAACATCCTTGTTGCAGTATGGAAGTCGGGCGGTCTGTTGTTGTTCAGAGAACGGGCGGTCTGGCGGTTTATCCTAGCCGGTCTGTCTGTCGGGCTGTTGCAATTTGGTGTCCCAGCGGTCTGGCGGTTTGTCTCAGACGACTTGGAGACCGAGCGGTCTAATGGTCTCCTGTGGTGGCTTGCTCTCTATGGCGCTTGTTCTCTCCTCCTGTTGGTTGTCGGGAGGTTAGCCGGCTTGTCTAACCGCACGACCTATCCGGTTTGTTCATTTGTAAAGCCGCATATACTTGTAAATTTTTAGTCCCACATTGCTTAATTGTAATCTCTCTCATCTCCTCCATTCTATAAAAGGGAGGTTATACCATTGTAATTGATACCTTTTTTTGGATAATAAAGTTTGCATTACTCCAAATTTTCGGTCTGTTTTTTCTTATTTGCACATGGTATCAGAGCACTCGGTCCTTTCCTCCTGATTGTGTGAGCGCTCCCTGTCTTCGCAGCTTTTTTCTTCTTTCCACGACCTGTTCTCGCGGCTTGATTCCTCTTCTGACCGTTGCCCTGTTCGCGCGGCTTGATTCTCCCTGTTACTGCCCTTTGTGTTTGTGACCTCTTGCTTCCTCTTTCTTGCCGCACATTTTTCTTAGTCGCCGGCTCTCCTTTTCTAACCGCTCGTCTTCTTTGTCGCCGCAACCTGTCCTTAAGTCGTCGCGCCCTGTTCTAGCCGCTCTCCTCTTCTTTGTCGTCGCGAACTGTCCTTAAGTCACCACGACCTGTTCTAGCCGCTCTCCTTTGCTTTGTCGCCGCGACCTGTCCTTAAGTCGTCGCAACCTTGTTAACCGCTCTCATTTTAGCGACTTCTCCTTCTAGCCGTGGCTTGTTTCTCTCGTTGCTTTCTTCTGTGGCCAACTCCGATATCTCCACCACCACTACTCCCATTATCGCTCATCCTCCTACACCTCTCACTCCTTCTGGTAATCTTGGCACCGCTTCCAAGCTTATTGGTCCCAACTATCCGGATTGGAGTGTCTCCTTCACCTTCCTCCTACGCTCTCAACACAAATGTCATCATCTTACAGATGACCCTCCTCCGCATGATTCCCCTCTCTTTGATGACTGGAATGCCAGCGATGCTCTTGTACGCACAAGGCTGGCTAACAGCCTCTCTGATGAATGCCTCCCTGTCATCCGTCATGATTAAATTGTCAAGGCCACTTGGCTACATCTTGCCGCTCTCTACTCAAAGGGGGCTCAGACGTCTCCAATCTATACTTTATATGCAGTCCTCTTTGCCTATCCCTCCATGTCTCCAGCGGCTGCTTATCAGCAAGTTCAGGCTCTCGGAGCCAAAATTCTACAAAATCGTCTCTTATCTGCTGATCTCACTGAGCAACACAAACACTTCCAGGAGCTTCTGGTTATGTGTTATCTTCTACGCCTTCCAGAGTCATATGACATGATCCGTCAACAGATCCTTGGTGAGGCGGAGTCTCCCACCCTGTATGCCACCGCTGCCCGCATCACCGCTGTTACTTCTTCACTCCAACGTCCACTGTTATCCTCCCCTCCTCCATCAGACAACTCCGCTCACCATGCTCAGCACAGTGGCTCTGGTGGTCACCACCTCCCCTCCAGCGACCGTGGTGCTTCCCGCTTTCTTTGCTCTCACTGTTGTCGCACCAGCCATACGGTTGATCGCTGTTGGAAGAAGCATCCACATCTTCGACCAACTGGTGACGCCTCCACTTCCTCTTCGAAGCCATCCACCTCTATGGTCACGTCTTCAGGTAGTGCCCACGTCACTACTCAAGGTAAATGGCTGATTGACTCTGGTGCTACCAATCATATGACCTGTAATCCGCACAATTTTTGTCTCCTACAACAGCATGACCGGTTACCCCCGGTCCTTTTTGCGGACGGCTCTCCCTCACCGATCAATGGAATGGGGGTTGTTCAAGTTACCCCGTCTCTTCGCTTGGCAGACACCCTCTACATGCAGAAGTTCCCTTGCAACTTGTTATCTGTTACTTCCCTTTGCAAACAACTACAATCCTCTGTCACATTCACGTCTACTACTTGATCTTTTCAGGATCCGGGCACCAAGCGGACAATTGCTACTGGGAGTGAGATTGGAGGCCTCTACTTCCTCGACAGCGTTTCGGCACTCTCCGTCTTCTCCGCATCTTCTACTGATCTTCTCCAGTGGAACCTTTGTCTTGGTCATGCTCCTCCCTGTCTTCTTCATCAGCTTCTACCACATCTTCCTCCGCAAGGCCCACCGCTCAACTGTGAAGCATGTCAACTTGGCAAGCATCACCGCTCCTCCTTCCCACCAAAGCAAGGTCGTGGATCTTCCCGGCCGTTTGAACTTGTTCACTCCGACATCTGGGGTCCTGCTCCTACCCTCACCATCTGTCGGGGTAGTTTATATTTTGTAATATTATTGATGATTTTTCTAGATGTACATGGGTATATCTTTTAAAGGATCGCTCAGAAGTTTATTCTGTATGGACAACTTTTTATCATATGGTTAAAAATCAGTTTGATATGTCTATTAAAATTTTTTGTTCTAACAATGCTAAGGAATATCTTAGCAAGGATGCGTTTCCTCTTCCTCTGCATATCTTTGGGTGCACGGCCTTTGTGCATAATCCTTCCACCACACATGACAAACTTGACTTACGTGCCACCAAATGCATCTTTTTGGGTTACTCAACTACCCAAAAAGGATACTGTTGTTTTGATCCCATTCTTCGGAAAAAATACATCTCCACAGATGTGAACTTCTTCGAGAATGTGTCCTATTTCTCCTCTGACCCACATCCACCTCCTTCTCCCACCGTCCCCCCACACTGTCTACTCTCGTCGAGATTTTCCCACCATCACCTCCACCGTCTCCTCCTTCCATCTCTTCCTCATCACCACCGCCATCTCCCTCTTCTCCGCGGCCGTCTCTCTTCTCTCCCATGCCAGCTCTCTCCGCCACGGATGCTCCAGTTACTGAGGAACATGCCGACATGGATCTTCCTATTACTCTTCGCAAAGGGGTGCGGACGTGTACCCACCAACCGCTGGCTGCTGTTGTTTCATATGATCGTCTCACTCCTTCTCACAGGGCGTTTGCATTGGCTATCTCCGTGACTGTCACTCTCCGCACCTACCAGGAGGCTCTCACTATTCCTCATTGGAAGGCTGTCATGGATGAGGAAATTGCTACACTTACTGAACGGGGCACCTGGACCCTGGTTCCCCCACCTTTGGGCACGGATGTCGTTGGCTGCCACTGGGTCTTTATTGTCAAATTCCATCCTGATGGCAGCGTGGATTGCTACAAGGCCCACCTGCTGGCTAAAGGATTCACTCAGACCTATGGTGTTGATTACTTCGACACCTTTTATCCCGTTGCTCGTCTCAGCACCATTCGGGTCCTTCTCTCTATCACTATCAATAGGGATTTTCCCATTTCGTAGCTGGATGTTAAGAATGCTTTCATCTACGGTGATCTGCAGGAAGATGTTTACATGGAGCAACCTCCTGAGTATGTTGCTCAGGAGGAGACACGAGTATGCCGGCTAAAGAAGACTATCTATGGCCTCAAGCAGAGTCCTTGTGCCTGGTTTGACAAGTTTAGCGGCATTGTTGCGGCCATTAGTTTTACAAGAAGGTCAGCCGATCACTCCTTGTTCGTTCGGAAACCGCCTCTGGTCTGGTAGTTCTTGCAGTTTATGTTGATGACATTCTTCTTACTGGCGATGACCAGGATGGGGTAACGTTGACAAAGAAACACCTCCGTCAACACATGGTCACAAAGGATATGGGCTCCCCGAAATACTTTCTGGGGATCGAAATCTCTAGGAAGCCCAACTCCATGGTCCTTTCCCAACGGAAGTATGCTCTTGATCTTCTAAAGGAGGCAGGATTGACTGGTGCTAAACCTGTCCGTTGTCCCATGGCTGCTGGAGAAGACAAAATTTGGACAGATGACTCGCCTCTTCTATCCGATCTTACAAGGTACCGGCGTCTGGTGGGCAAGCTCATTTATCTCACGGTAACCAGACCCGATATCTCTTATATTGTTGGCAAGGTGAGCTAGTTCATGCAAGCTCCTAGGGAGTGTCATCTACAATCTGCCCTAAGGATATTGGAGTATATTAAAGTAGCACCAGGGAAAGGACTCCTTTTTCAGAAGAATGTTCACCTAAGGGTTGAAACGTACTCTAATTTGAGCTATGCTGATGACAAAGGGGACTGTAAGTCGATATCAGATTTCTACACATTTGTTGGAGGCAATCTTGTGAGTTGGAAGCGCAAGAAACAATTTGTGGTCTTTAGGTCTAGTGTAGAGGCAGAATATCACAATATGGGGTCGATCATGTGTGAGTTGAAATGGTTACGGGCTCTCATGATTGACTTAGGAGAGGTCTACAACTATCATCTTCCTATGTTCTGTGACAACAAGGCCGCGATAAACATCTCCAAAAATCGGATCTTTCATAAGAGAACAAAACACATAGAAGTCGACTGCCATTTTATTCGGGAAGAGATCTTGAAGAAACAGATTTGTACTCCGTTCGTCACTTCCGACAACGAGTTGGCAGATGTCTTCACCAAGCTTGTGTCCCCTTCCTTTTTCCACATCTGCATAAGCTGGGCATGATTGATATCTATGCTCCAGCTTGAGGGGGAGTGTTGGAATATGGAGGCTGGGCGGTCTATTGCTGTTTGGAAACCGGGCGGTCTGGAGGTTTATCCTAGCCGGCCTGTCTGCCAGGTTGTTGCTATTTGGTGTCCCAGTGGTCTGGCGGTTTGTCTCAGACGACTTGGAGACTGGGCGGTCTAGCAGTCTCCTGTGGCGGCTTGCTCTCTGTGGCTCTTGTTCTCTCCTCCTGTTGGTTGTCTGGCGATTAGACGGCTTGTCTAACCGCACGACCTGTCCGGTTTGTCCATTTATAAAGCCACATATACTTGTAAATTTTTAGTTCCACATTGCTTAATTGTAATCTCTCTCATCTCCTCCATTCTATAAAAGGGAGGCTATACCATTGTAATTGATACCTTTTTTGGATAATAAAGTTTGCATTACTCCAAATTTTCAGTCTGTTTTTTCTTGTTTGCACAATCCTTCAGGGGGAAACCAGTTTACGTGTTGATCGATTTCGGCAGTACTCACAATTTTTTTGACATGAACATGACAGTGAGGTTAAAGTGTCTGATGACCTCTATCTCAAATTTTGATGTGGCAGTGGCGAATGGGAAGATGATCGCAAGTTTGTACAAGGTAATGTGCTTTAAGTGGAAAATACCAGGCATCATTTTCACTTCAGACATGTTGATAATACCTTTGGGGGTAATAAGATGGTATTTAGACTGCAATGGCTCATCACCCTGGGAATAGTACAATGGGACCTTCAAAATCTGAAGATGGAGTTTGTGGTTAACGGACAAAAAATCTCCTTATGGGGCTCACAACACACATCCGACACATGGATGCAGTTGAGGCAGATGCAAAAATTGATAAATTGTGATAGGGAACTCAACATACTATCCTTATGTCAAGTTACAACCAGTCCCACCATGGAGGGGGATGACAAGGCGGATTCAAGGATCCAACCGGGAGTAGGGAACCAACATATCTCACAAAGGAGCAAGGCCATATTCAGGCACTGCTATAATAATTTCAGGACCTGTTCACTGAACCCAGCAGGCAGTCACCTAGCCGGTAGGAAGAGCATCATATTCCAATCCGAGATAGGGCAGCACCATTCAACATTTGACCCTATCGATATCCACCCGTGCAAAAGGAAATGATTGAGAAGATGGTGGGCGAGTTGATGGACACCAGGATGATTCGACATAGCAACAACCCCTTTGCTTTTCTGGTGGTTTTAGTGAAAAAGAGTGACGACACATGACACCTATGTGTCGATTATCGACAACTCAATAAGGATACCATTAAAGATAAATTTTTGATCCCAATTATTGAAGAATTAATTGAAAATTGCATGATGCAATTTTCTTTTCCAAGTTAGATTTGCGGGACGACTACCATCAGTTTCTGATGGCATCAGAAAACATTCTTAAGAGCGCGTTCCGCACTCATCACAGACATTATGAGTTTCTTGTGTTGCCCTTTGAGTTATCCAATGACTCGTCGATATTTCATGAACACCTTCAGAAATTAATTTTGGTATTCTTTGATGACATACTTGTTTTCAACCGGTCGTGGGAAGATCACCTAGATCATTTATATTTAACCCTCCATATTCTAAGACAACAACAACTCTTCCTAAAGCAGAGAAAATGCCACTTCAGAATGCAATAAATACAGCACCTAGGACATCTTATCTCGAGCCAATAACCGATCCAAGAAAGATTAAAGTGATGCTAGAATGGCCCATCCCTGCCACTCTAAAGAAGTTGCGCGAGTTCTTGAGGTTGATCGGGTACTATCGGTGCTTTATAAAAGGCTATGGGTTGTTAGCCAAACCACTCACTTCCTTGCTACAACATCGCCAATTTAAGTGTGGGTAAGAGGCAGAGGACGCGTTCCAAGCACTGAAATGGGTTATGTCGCAACCCCCTGTGCTAAGGTTGTCCGACTTCCGGAAGGCCTTTTTGGTGGAGAATGACGCAGCGGATACCGGGGTGGGAGCGAGATTGTTACAAGAAGGACAACCCGTGGCATACTTCATCAAGGCACTTGGGCAGAAGAATGCTCAACTTTCAACTTATGAAAAGAAACTCTTGGTGGTGGCTATGTCAATCCATTAATGGAGGCATTACCTGCCTAGCTCTTCATTTATCATTAAGACTGATCATCAGAGTTTGAAATTCCTTCTCGAGCAATGGATTACAACTCTAGCCCAACAACGATATCTAGCAAAGCTGATGGGATACGACTTGCAGATTCATTACAAGCGCGACAAGGAGAATACATGTGTGGATGCCTTATCTAGGAAATACGAGCAGTTGGAGGTTGAGATCAAGGAAATGGTAGTAGTCTAACCAGAAATTCTCCAGGCATTCTGGAAATCATAGGAGTGGGATTGTTATATTCTATGGATAATCGCGGCTAAGGAGATTGATGAAGCCAACAAGCCGAACTATCAATGTGTGGGGAGTTCTTCAGTGGAAGGGGAAGCTTTTGGTCGGCCAAGATGCGGAATTCAAGAAGCGGTGGCTTCAGATATACCATGATAATGCAAAGGGGGCCACTCAGGCATCATGACAAATTACCACTGCTTAAAGAAGGTCTTTTATTGGAAACAGATGAAGCCATAAATCCATGACTACATACAATGGTGCCCGATTTGTCAAACATGCAAGGCTATAAACCAACTACCTGCGGGGACACTACATCCTCTACCCATTTCGGAGTATATATCGTAAGAAATCTCAATGTCCTTCATTGAAGGACTACCAAAGAGCGTGGGGAAATATAGCTTCAGCTATATTTTCTGTCTCAGCAAACAAGTTTGTTTTATAGCTTTAGCTCACCTATACACAACCAAAGAGGTGTCTCAGACATTCCTTAATTCTATTTTCTGATTACATTGCCTCTCCGCCGCCATTATGAGCGACCGAGAAGCTGTTTTCTTGTGCCAGTTTTGGGATGAGTTGTTTCGTATCTTTCAGGTCCAACTTCACCACTCCATGGCCTGCCACCCACAAAGCGACGGGCAATTGGAAGTGGTGAACTGGTGAGTGGAAGGATATTTACATTGCATGTTGAAAGAGGAAAGATCTTAAGCTAATTAGAGTAAAATCACAGCACAGAATAAAGTAAGAAGATGCAGGAAGAAATCAAGCAACTAGAAGAAACACAAGGATTTTTATAGTGGTTCCCCAAATCTGGGTAGTCCACTCTTCTACCACCCTGGTAGGAATCCACTACAGGAAGGGGTTGATCAGGTGTCCTGGCACCAATGGGTTTTGATCAGGTCCCCAAAAACCAACTCAAGTCTTTTGATAAGGAGACTTGCAACCAGTAATCACTTTTGAAGGGAGATGACAACCCTTTGTACATGAGGCGGTGAGAGAGTGATATTATCTTCTCTGTCAACAGTCAGAGAGAAGATTCAAGTGGAATGATGTTAGCAAAAGCTCCCCCTGAGATATTGATTGGTTCAGGTATGCTGGAAGCTTTGCTTCAGGGTGATATGCCTTCAATCTTCAGGCCTGGACCAGAGTATCCTTCAGGAACTTCTGACTGATAGAGTATTTGTTGTCCTTGAAGTTTTCCTGCAGTAATGAGGAAGAAGAAGACTCTTGATATGAATGGATGTTCTTCTTCTTTTTGATGAATTTGTTCTCTGGCATAGGGCTGCAAGTTCCTGTAGTGATATTGCCCTTTCTGTGTTTTTTTATCTGTGTTATCTCTGTCTGTCTCTTGTATTCTCTGTATATATTCAGACATTCAAAATTCTTGGCCTTGATGGCGGAAGAGAAACATTCCCGAGAGTGGAGATGCATTGGGAATTGATCTATAATTAATCCAACTATAACTGTCAGTTTCAACGGCTATTTTCACTGAGAATATTGACTCTAATTAATCCTCAATTAATTCTGCCAACTGTTACTGATTGCTCAGAAATCGTCGACCTGAACTTTCATCGAGTTCATTGATCGTCGACCTGAGTTCGACATTCGTCGAACTCAGCTAGATTCGTCGAGCTGAATATCTTGCCTGCGTTCGTCGACCGGAGCTAGCAATTCGTCGAGCTCAGTTTCTATTTTGTCGAGCTGAGAAACTGACTTGCTGATTTCATCGAGCTGAGCAAGTGTTGTCCACCAATCGTCAACCTGAGTTCGACATTCGTCGAACTCAGCTTCTGTCATCATTCGTCGACCTGAGCTTGGCTTGTTCGTCGAACTGCGTTCGACGATCGTCGAGCTGATTTTTTGCCTTTGTCTTAACTGCATTTCTTTCACTTCTTTTCTGTAATGCTGGAGAGTCCTTCTGAATGACCTGTCCTAGAACTAATCCTATGACCCATGACTATACATGTTAGGTCAAACTAATATTCCTAATAGTGTTTCTTGCCCAAATCCTAACTGGGGTTCCAACAATCTCCCCCTATTTGGGTGAGGACACTATTTACATTCAAAATAAAATAATTAGAGTAAAGTATAATTAAAATACAATTTCCCTTAAATCTGGATTAAGAAAATCTGCTGTTGCTGTTGATGATCCTTGCCCAAATCTGCAACATTATAATCTGTTGTTGCTGCTGCTAGAATTTCTGCAACTTCATTTACTGGAATCTCCCCCTATTTGCATAGCCACTATTCCTCTGTGGTAAAACAAATAATCTCCCCCTGTTTACATTTCTTTGCCCAAATCTGACAGCCACTGATATAGCCTGTATATTTGCTGGGCTAAATTCTTTTCCTGCAAGAAGATGTTAGGAGCTCTGGACCCAGATGACCTTGGGTCTTGGTTCTCTTTTAAAATAATCAGAAATAAAAGAATAAAAATTTCTGTTTTGAAATTCTGAGTTCGACGAATTAAAGTACGTTCGTCGAGCTGAGTTCGACGAATGATATTGAGATCGTCGATCTCTATTCACAGAATGATTATAATTGTTTTCTGTGATCCATTTTCGTCGATCTCTGTTCGACGAATGATATTTATTTCGTCGAGCACAGATTTCTGAATAGTACAAAACAAAATCTTTGTTCAGAGATCGTCGATCTGAGTTTAACGAATAGGATTGATTTCGTCGATCTCCGTTCGACGAATTATTTTGAACTAAGATTTTCTGGAGATTTATACCTGATGAAAGATCAATGGTAGAGACTACCTGATCTTCTTCTTTTGATTCACATTCTGGTTCTTCAGATGCTTCAGCATAGCTGCTGCGAGAAGCATCTATTGTCATTAGGCAAAATTCCCTTGCTCTTGATTCATCTTCATCACTCCAGGATTCAGCTTCAATTATTATTTCTTTAGCTGATCCAGCAGCCATTGTTGTGATGGAGTCCCACATTTCTTTAGCAGATGAACATTCAGCAAGTTCTTCAAAAATGTCATCAGACATTGATTGTGCTAGAATGTTCATGGCTTGTGCATCAGCAATCTTCATCTTTTTCTGGGCATCTGAGGCTGCAGGTAGTGTAATGGGTCCTGACAAAATAGATGGAAAGATGTTTTCATCAATGGAATCCATATAGAATATAATCCTTGTCTTCCATAGTGCAAGCATATCTAGATCGCACATGGGCAGTCTGGTGCTAGAAAATTCTGCAATTTGTGCCATGATAAAACTAAAGATATTAAGATCTATCAAAGGATCTTTTGGTTCAGGTGTTAGCCTATACAACCAATCAACCTCTCAAGGTCTGGTATTTTAACCAACCTGGAGGATATGGTATTTTAAACCAACCTCCCTCTGATACCAATTGAAAGAGGAAAGATCTTAAGCTAATTAGAGTAAAATCACAGCACAGAATAAAGTCAGAAGATGCAGGAAGAAATCAAGCAACCAGAAGAAACACAAGGATTTTTATAGTGGTTCCCCAAATCTGGGTAGTCCACTCTTCTACCACCCTGGTAGGAATCCACTACAGGAAGGGGTTGATCAGGTGTCCTAGCACCAATGGGTTTTGATCAGGTTCCCAAAAACCAACTCAAGTCTTTTGATAAGGAGACTTGCAACCGGGAATCACTTTTGAAGGGAGATGACAACCCTTTGTACAGGAGGTGGTGAGAGAGTGATATTATCTTCTCTGTCAACAGTCAGAGAGAATATTCAAGTGGAATGATGTTAGCAAAAGCTCCCCCTGAGATATTGATTGGTTCAGGTATGCTGGAAGCTTTGCTTCAGGGTGATAGGCCTTCAATCTTCAGGCCTGGACCAGAGTATCCTTCAGGAACTTCTGACTGATAGAGTATTTGTTGTCCTTGAAGTTTTCCTGCAGTAATGAGGAAGAAGAAGACTCTTGATATGAATGAATGTTCTTCTTATTCTTGATGAAGTTATTCTCTGGCCTAGGGCTGCAAGTTGCTGTAGTGATATTGCCCTTTCTGTGTTTTTCTTTCTCTGTGTTATCTCTATCTGTCTCTTGTATTCTCTGTATATATTCAGACATTCAAAATCCTTGGCCTTGATGGCGGAAGAGAAACATTCCCGAGAGTGGAGATGCATTGGGAATTGATCTATAATTAATCCAACTGTAACTGTCCGTTTCAACGGCTATTTTCACTGAGAATATTGACTGTAATTAATCCTCAATTTATTCTTCCAACTGTTACTGATTGCTCAGAAATCGTCGACCTGAACTTTTGTCGAGTTCATTGATCGTCGACCTGAGTTCGACATTCGTCGAACTCAGCTAGATTCGTCGAGCTGAATATCTTGCCTGCGTTCATCGACCGGAGTTAGCAATTCGTCGAGCTCAGTTTCTATTTTGTTGAGCTGAGAAACTGACTTGCTGATTTCGTCGAGCTGAGCAAGTGTTGTCCACCAATCGTCAACCTAAGTTCGACGTTCGTCGAACTCAGCTTTTGTCATCATTCGTCGACCTGAGCTTGGCTTGTTCGTCGAACTGCGTTCGACGATCGTCGAGCTGATTTTCTGCCTTTGTCTTAACTTCATTTCTTTCACTTCTTTTCTGCAATGCTGGAGAGTCCTTCTGGATGACCTATCCTGGAACTAATCCTATGACCCATGACTATACATGTTGGGTCAAACTAATATTCCTAATAGTGTTCCTTGCCCAAATCCTAACTGGGGTTCAAACACATGTGCCATGAACGACATCGAAGTTGGGCGGAGTGGCTGCCCTTGGCTGAATGGTGGTACAATTCCATGTTCCAAAGCGCGATATGAATGACCCTATATGAAGTAGTTTATGGGTAGGAGCCTTGACTACTGTCCCCATATGTCGGAGGGGCGTCACCAGTGGAGGAGGTCGATCACAAACTGGAAGCTCGAGAATGGATGAAGACCATTTTGAAACTAAATATAGCTCAAGCACATAACATTATAAAGGTTTTTGCAGACAAAGGGTGTCGTGAAAGGCAGTTAGAAGTTGGCTCTTGAGTCCATGTCAGGCTTCAATCATATCAACAAGTCAGTTTATAGGCATACGATTGTCAAAAGTTGTCCCACAAGTTCTTTGGGCCTTTCAAGGTGCTGGAATGGGTCGGATAAGTGGCATATCGCTTGGAACTACCAGCCTACGCCATGATTCACCCAACTTTTTAAATCACCTAGTTAAAAGAGTACATAGGGGAACCGCCAATCTGACATAATCTACTGCCATCGACGGTGATATCGAAGGGGAACGTATTGATCGAACCATTGAAGAGCCTGGGTCAGAGAATCATCAATCTGGATGGACGTGTAATTAATCAGTTCCTCATCTAGTGGGCTAACAGCTCACAAGCTGAATCAACATGGGAGGATCTATGGTCCCTATGATAGAGGTATCCTCATTCCATTCCTTGGAGACAAAGAACAGCTGATGGGGGAGGTATTTGATGTGAACCAATCTGTGTGGGAGGTGCACGCACAACCTGCTGGAGGGTATTTTGGTATATGGGTAACTTTGATATAAATAGTTTATTATATTAGGGTTGGTTATGTTTGAACTAATATGTGAACCAGTTTCTTTACTACTGTGTGGAGAATGGAAGTCCCCCTTTCCCTTGGTCGATCATCTTTTCAAGGATGATAGCAGTTTTGAATATTGAGCATATGTGCTCCGATTGAGTTCTATCAGTTGTCTTATACTCGTGTAAGTCAGTACGAGTGCAACTGAACTCGTTTATTTGCAATCTGATGTCATATGCTGAATATGATCATTTTGAGTATCGTGGAGCGTCACGAAGACACAAATTTTGGATACTGAGCATACATGCTCTGATTCGAGTTCTATCAAATGCCTTAGACTCATATAGTCGATACGAATGCAACCGAACTCATTATGTCACAATCCGAGGTCATATGAAGAATATGATAGTTTTGAGTTGCGCGTTATAAGGATGCAAATTTTGGATGCTGAGCATACGTGCTCGGATTCAAATTTTGTCATTTGCCTTACACTTGTATAGTCAGTACGAGTGCAACCAAACTTGTTTCATCACAATCTGCGATCTTATGGAGAATATGTCTGTTTCGAGTAGCGCTTCACGAGGACACAAATTTTGGATATTGAGCATATGAACACCAATTTGAGTTTTGTCAGTACTTTTAGACTTGTAAGGTCAATACAAGTGCAAAGAACTCATTTCGTTCAGATCCGAGGTTATAAGATGAATATGACCATTTTGAGTAATATTGTGTGTCACGACGACGTCATTTTGGAATAATAGGCAAATGAACTTGGATTTAACTCCAGTCAATCGCATTGGACTCGTGTGGTCAATTCAAGATCAACAAAATTGGTTGTGCTCGACTTCGATGTCGTCGGGTCAACATCAGTCAAATTGAGCTTTACGGTGCACCAAAAAAGCATGCACAAGCCGTCGGGGGCGCTTCTGTAGCAATGATGTCTACAATTTGATATACTCCCTTAGTGGGGTTCCAATCTTTGAGGGAGAGGCATATGATTTCTGACATGTTCAAATGGGCACGTTGTTTATGTCCTAAGGGCTTTGGGATCTGATTGAATAATGCTTTCATCAGCCATCTCGTGAGAGCCCTTTACCATCATGGGATGCAGCCAAGCTGAAGGAGCACAAAGAAAAATCTAAAAAGGGATGCTAAAGACCTTATCTATCTCCAACAAGGAATAGGAAGGAGTATATTCTTAAGGATTATGGGTGCTCAAACAATTAAGAAAGCATGGAATATTCTCAAGACAGATTTTCAAGGATCTTCTAAGGTAGTGTCTTTTAAACTCCAAAACTTATGGCAAGAGTTTAAACCCTTGAGCATGAGAGAAGATGACAATACCCTCTGCTATTTCTCAAGGATTACCTGTAAGACCCCTTCCACCAACTTTTACCCGGGTCGGGCTAGAGGGAATCTTACTGCCCAAGACATCCACCTAGTGCTCCTTAGGGGTAACGACCCATCTTATTTAAGCACTAGGTGGCCGTCTTGCTTGACTAGAATCACAACATTCACAATACATCAGAGATATGCGGAAGCATTAACAGGAAACCTGTAACATATATATATATATATATATATATATATATATATATATATATATATATATTTTTACACGAGTATAAGGCCGTAGCCTATGCATATATATAAGCTTGCAGGCAGTAAAAGTACTACATATAACTCCTCACTCTCTCTCCGTAATCAGCTCGTCGGTACTCACGTCTCGAAACTCTGAAGACGTCAAGGGCACTTCTGCTCGAGTAGTTCTATGTGCTGGCATAATCTCTTGCGGCAGCGGGTCACTACGTTGCTCTATTTCCTGTGAATGGTTATTTAAATAATCGTTAGTCACAGAGCTAAGTAGAAAAAAATATCATCCCCAGATCCATATCCTGGGGACGAGTACACACCCACCCAATGAAAGTAGATAGCCGAAGTAAGGGAAAGTTTGTACAACACTTCATATATATAGGCAAGGAGCAATTATAAAGAAGCACAACATAGTATAACTGGAAAAGCAGTACCAATGCATATCAGTTATTAATTAAAGCACTACTAGCATAACGACACATCAGGTATTCTCAACTTGTACCCTATTTCATGCATTCACAATCGCGCACATACCGCAGGCATTCACAGCCGCACACACAGCCCTATATCGACATAGTATGGACAGCTTCTATTCCAGCAGGGTAGCGAGCCCTGCGGGCCTCAACGATGTGGTCGTCGGTGACAGTGGCTGGTCATGCCACTTCTGGGTGTGGTCGTACCGCACATCCCCAGGCCCCAACGTACATCTCTGTGTACTCCTGGATGTGAGAAACATCTGGTGATTCGATATATTTGGCTGACCAGCGGAGGAAAACCTGACGGGAAAAATATAACGGTCGAACATCCGTAGTACCCATCTCCATGTCGCCCTGAGTCGTCGACCTTTCTGCACCGGTACTAACGGTCTGTGGAAGGGACTGACACGCCACTGTTTTAACACAATCAATTTATAAGTAATCATTGAATCTATATTACTAACACCTATCGGGTCTACGATGTCCTGCCCTATTATACTTCAAACTTCGGGCGGCGACACTCAGCTCAACTTTTGATAAGGAGCGTGGGAGCACTTTATTTGAGGCTAAACCCGGAGGAATAACTCAACTCTGATTATCACCAACTAAGGATCAATCTAAACAGGAAACTACTAGTAATAGCAGGACCCGTACTTATAATAGCAAATTGCAGTAATATAAATGTGGTAATTAAAACTGCTGATAAATGCTGCATAATTTAAGTGCTAAATAAAATGTGACCAGTATGAGACTAGAGTAGTTCTGAAATGAAAGTGCTGAATTGAACTTGACCAGTACGGGACTGGAGTAGAACGGAATTGAAAGTACTGAATTGAACTTGACGAGTACGAAACTAGAGTAGTACTGAAATGAAAGTACTGAATTGAACTTGACCAGTATGGGACTGGAGTCGAACTGAATTGAAAGTACCGAATTGAACTTGACTAGTACGAGACTGGAGTAGTACTGAATTGAACTTGACCAGTACGAAACTAGAGTAGTACTGAAATGAAAGTACTGAATTGAAATAAATAAAGGAACTAGACCAGTGCAAGACTAAAATAATAATAAAGAAAATGGTTAGTAGTCCAATCACTCCATTCAGGAGGCTTCAGTTCCATCTTCATTCTCAGCAGGCATTCACAACTCCTTCTCCATTCTCAATAGGTGTATTCAGTTTCTTCTCAGTTCTCAGAAGGTGTATTCAGTTCTATTTCTATTTTTAATAAAGCTTGCTTGAGTTGCACCAATTATTAAGACCTGATAGTAATTTGGTTGCGCCTTTTTAATCACGGCTTAATCAGATTAGAGGCTTATTAGGAGTTACGCCCTTATTATTCATCGAGGATAATTCTGCAACTCACTACTCGTACTCTTATCTTCCGAGCGTGCCCCAAATTACCTGAGGGTCGAGGCACTCGACGGTTTCTAGAAATATCGGAACTCCCAAAGCTTGGTCACTCGCCTCAGTCACTTTCGTTGATAAGACCATTTGAATTAATATTCAAATTAGAAGGGGTGGTCGTGCGCTCTAATTTTCACTTTCGAGGAAAATGATCGTAATAAATTCCAAGCACGGCCCTAGGCTCCAAGGAACTGAGGAAAATTTTTGATCCCCAAGTCCCCAAATTTTGATACAATCTTTAAGGGGGTCTATAATGAGCCTATAGAAATTTTCATAATTTTTCGAAGAGTTTTGGGCATTTAATTTTGCCAAATAATTTTCATTTGGGCTTTTAAGAATACCAAATCAACTCCAAAAATTCTCAAAAGTTTTGTGGAGGAAGCCCTTAGTATGGGAAACATTTTTCATGTTGATCACATTGCCCCTAGACACATAAAAATGGCCCAGGAAATTTCTCAAAATTTATATGTTAATCTGGTCTGCTGATAGCAAATCAAAAGATATCCTGTGGGTGAGATCGAGCCGGACCTCAAAAATCATCCTTCTGACCCCACAGCAGATCGACCATGGATCCGCTGTGGGGGGCGGTGATGCTGAGGCAGGGGCGGGATTTAATAAAATCACAGCCATCCGATCTTCATCACCAGATCGGACGGCTGCTGCTCCTCGCCGACGGGCAGTCAGGGATAACCTCTGCCACCGCCATCCAGTCACCTCCGGGTGCTAGCGCTACCCCCGGTCGGTTTGTCGGCGGCTGGAAAGTCCCTGGGTGGTGGCCCGGCGGCCTGCTACCGCCGTCCACCGCCTGGTTTGGCCAACCCGAGAGCGGGGTGACAGTGATTTTTCTACCAGCGCCACCGCACCACCCCGCCTCTCCGGCGTTGAGCCTAGCCCTGCCGATCGGTGCGTCGGGGTTCGGGCTCTTCTTCGGTGGTGGTCCGGCGACCATCCGCCGCCGGAGGCAAAACATATCAAATGCTCTGCCTCTCGAGTGCCGTCAGAGCGATGTATTTCGGCGGCACCCCGACTTACCCCACCGATAAATATCATCCCAGTGGGTCAACCCTTCTCCCGTGCCACCCCCAGCATGGGGAGGCTCCAACCTTCTTGCGGCCACCACCCGACCTAGAGCATGGTTCCGGTGGTGCCGACGGTGCTCCGTCCTCCGGAGATCCCATGCAGAACGTCCAGAAGTAGAGGAGTGGGGAGGGGAGAAGTATCTACCTATGGAGGAGGGGCTTGGGAGGGCCTGGCTTGGTTGGCCATCCAAGGTGGTGGTGGTGGAGCTCGGGCTTGCCTTTTTCGGGGAGCTGAGCTCCGATAGAGCTTGGGGAGGGGTGGGGGAGTTGCTCTTTGAGCTTGTGAGGAGATTATCAGGGGGAGGGTCATTTATATAGGCTGGAGGGGAGGGGATCTCCTCCCCTACCCAATGTGGGATTAATCACTCCTTAGGGAGGGATTAGTCTCCACCCTCCAGCTGTTCAAGGACAGCTGGAGGCTTAAGGTAATTCCGTCATGTGGGAAATGGGATTGGGCCCCTTATGGGCTTGGGCTTTTATAAGTGGGAAAGGGAAAAAAGAGAGGGGAGTTGGGGGAAAATGTTGGTGGGCCACTACTTGGGCCCACTCCCTTCCATCTTATTAATTCGTGGCCCCTATGGGTAAGGGGGCAATGTACTATTAACCCATGGAGAGGGGGTGGCCTCCTCCTTAGGAAGAATTTCCAAAAATGGGGAAAAAGGGAGAGTTTGACCAAAGTCAACCCTGGTGGGTCAACTCATGGGGGGTCAAAGTCAAAATGGGTCCAAGTCATCGGTGTTGGGTCAAAGTTGGGGTGTCGAGTCACAATTGGTGTGCACATGCTTTTTAGTTCACAAGTGAGCTTGATTTGACCACGGTTTGACCACCCATTATCGAAACTGACCGGAACTAATTATGTTGACTTTGTATTGACCATACGAATCCAACGCCACTAACCGGTGTCGAGTCGGGGTTCGTTTGGTAAAAGTCCAAAATCTGAGTGTCGTGACGCCCTAAAATGGTCAAAATGTCTATATCCGTCATTAGATCTTGAATCGTGACGCGACAATTTCCGATGCGCTCGTATCGACTATACGAGGCCACAAGAACTGATGGAATTCAAATCGGAGTTATCTAGGCCAATATCCAAAGTCTGGCTCTCGTGGCATTTTACGAGGAAAGGTTACATCAACCACATGACCTCGGGGTCCAATGGAAGGAGTTCCGACGTGCTCGCATCGACTATACGAGGTTACAGGAACTGACATAACTCAAATCAGAGTTTTCTAGCTCTATTTCCTACCTATGGTTACCTTCTACTTGGTCACAGGTAGGGGTTCATGTTACTTTTATTGGTCCCACTAGGGTTTTGGTGGCCCAATGAAAGTTGGGATGCTACAATCCAATAAAAATAAAAGAATTTTCATCCTCGAAAATTTGCTCGAAGTAAGGGGAAAAGGGTAACATACCTGGGGAAAGAGCTCTGGGTACTTTTCGCGAACGAGTGCCTCTGGTTCCAAGTGTACTCATCTTATCTGTGATTTAACCATAATATCTTGACCATTGGGATGGTCTTGTTACGTAGTTTCTTCACTTTATGATCTACGATCCCTATTGGTTTGAGCTGGACGGATCTGTCCGACCGCAGTTGTACTGGTGGTGTAGGTAGATGTTGCTCTGATTACCGGAGAACTCATCTCAAGGAGGAGATATGAAATACATCACGGAGATTTCCCAGTTCTGGGGGCAGGGCTAATCGGTAGGAAACAGGGCCAACACATTCTATCACCTGATAGGGGCCCAGGTAGCGGGGATCTAACATTTTCTGCTTCCTCAACCGGAAGACACCATGCATGGGCATGATTTTTAAAAACACCATTTCTCCCACGCTTAACTCCACCGGTCGGTATCGTGCGTCATAATACTTGGCCTGCCGGCTCTGCGCCTCCCGCATTCTTTCCTGGATTAGTTGTATCATTGTCGTAGTGTCATCAATGTATACCACTCCCAAGGCTTCTGGGTCCTCTTCATGAGCCCAAGTCAACGGGGTTCGGCAACGCCTCCCATACAATGCCTCGTATGTGGCCATCTTGATGCTGGCCTGGTAGCTTTTATTGTAAGAAAACTCAACCATTGTTAACAACTGTTCCCATGGCTCATTATGTTTTATTATACATAGTCGAAGTAGATCCTCCATCGTCTGGTTTGTCCTTTCTGTTTCTCCATCTGTCTTTGGGTGGAAAATGGTGCTAAAGGCAAACTTGGTCCCCAAGTATGCATGCACCCTCCTCCACTCCTTATATTTGAAATTCCCATCACGATCTGATACGATAGACTTTGGCACCCCGTGGAACCGAACTACCTGTTCTAGGAACATTCTGGCCAAAATGTCAACTCCGTCACCCTGTCGATTTGGAATGAATCACGCTACCATGGTATGTCAGTCTACGACCACCCAAATAGAGTTGTTTCCGGCATGGGATTGAGGTAGGCCATTGACGAAGTCCACGGAGATATCTTCAAATTTCCAATCTGGTATTAGCAGGGGCTGCAACATTCCTCCCGGGCTGCGGTATTCAGCTTTAACCTTCTGACATGTCTGACACTGGACCACGAAGTTAGTGACGTCTCTTTTCATCCCAGGCTAAAAAATGGTCCTGCGTAGGTCCAAATACATCTTGATCACACCATAATGAATATAGTATCTTGACTGGTGGGCTTCTTGCAGAATTTCTTCGCGATTTCCTCCGGTAGAGTGAACAAATATACGATGCTTGAATTGTAGATGTTGCATTATGGAGGCCGGGCGATCTGTTGTTGTTCGAAGGCCGGGCGGTCTGGCACTTTATCTCAGTGGCTTGTCTGTCAGGCTGTTACTGTTTGGTATTCGAGCGGTCTGGCTGTTTGTCTTAGGCGACTTGGAGACCGGCGGTCTAGCGGTCTTCTGTGGCATCTTGTTCTCTGTGGTAGCTTGTTCTCTCCATCTGGTGGTTGTCGAGCGATTAGCCTACTCGTATAACCACGCGACTTGTTCAATTTGTTTATTTGTAAAGCCGCATATACTTGTAATTATTTAGTCCAACATTGCTTATTTGTAATCTCTCTCATCTCCACCATTCTATAAAAGGGAGGATATACCTTTGTAATACACACCTTTTTTGGATAATAAATTTGTTATTATAAATTTTAGGCCTGTTTGTTTTCTGTTCGCACATGATATCAGATGACTCGATCTTTTCCTCCTGATTCTTTTAGCCCTCTCTGTCCGCGCGGCTTGATTCTTCTTCTCGCGACCAGCCTTCACAACTTATTTCTTCCGCCTGCTTCCGCCATGTTCGTGCAGTTTCTTTATCTCCTTGTCGTTGCCCTTTATGTGCGCGGCCTCTTTGATTCCTCTTTCTTATCGCCACGACCTGTTATTCAGTCGTCGCGACCTGTTCCTCTTGCAGTGACCTGTCTTTAGTCGCCACAGCCTCCTTTTCTAGCCGCTCCTCTTCCTACGTCGCCACGACCAGTTCTTAAGTTGTCTCGACCTGTTCTTCTTGCCGCGACCTGAGCCTAGTCGCCGCACCCTCCTTTTCTAGCCTCGCCCTGCTCTTTGTCACCGCGACTTGTTCTTTGTCGCTACGGCCTCTCCTTCTAGCCGCGACTTGTTCTTTTCGCTGCTCTCTTCTATGGCAACCTCTGATATCTCTACCACCACTACTCTCATTGCCGCTCCTCCTCCTACACCTCCCACTCCTTCGGGCAACCTTGGCACCATTTCCAAACTCGTCGGTCCCAACTACCTGGATTGGAGTGCCTCCTTCACCTTCCTTCTCTGCTCTCAACGCAAACTTCATCATCTCACTGAAGACCCTCCTCCATATGATTCCCCTCTCTTTGACGATTGGGATGGCAGCAACGCTCTTGTCCGCACATGGCTGGCTAACAGCCTCTCTTATGAATACCTACCCACCATCCGTCATGATGAAATGGTCAAGTGTGCTTGGCTACATCTCGCCGCTCTCTACTCTAAGGGGGATCAGACGTTCCGCATTTATACTTTGTATGTGGACCTCTTTGCCCGTCCCTCCATGTCTCCTGCTGCTGCTTACCAATAAGTTCAGGCTCTCGGAGCCGAAATTCTCCAAAATCGCCCCTCCTCTGCATATCTCGTTGAGCAACACAAACACTTCCAGGAGCTTTTGGTTGTGTGTTATCCTCTGCGACTTCCTAAGTCGTATGACATGATACGTCAACAAATCCTTTGCGAGGCGGAGTCTCCCACCCTGGATGGCACTGCTGCCCGCATAGCCACTATTACCTCTCTGATACAATGTTCGTTGTTATCCTCACCTCTTCAATCAGACAACTCTGCTCACCATACTCAGCGAAGTGGCTCTGGTGGCCGCCACCTCCATCAAGCGAACGTGGTACTTCCTGCTATCTATGCTCTCACTGTGTCCGCACCGGCCACACGGATGATCGCTGCTGGAAGAAGCATCCTAATCTTCGACCATCTGGGGATGCTTCCACTTCTTCTTCGAAGCCGTCCGCCTCCGTGGTCACATCTTTAGGTAGTGCCCACATCGCTACTCAAGGTAAATTGTTTATTAACTATGGTGTTACCAATTATATGACTGGCAATCCGCAATGTTTTTTCTCTCCTAGAACAGCATGATCGATTGTCCCCGGTCCTTGTTGTGGATGGCTCTCCCTCACTAGTCAATGGAACGAGTGTTGTTCAAGTCACTCCATCTCTTCGCTTGGCAGACACCCTCTACGTGCCTAAGTTCCCTTGCAACTTTTTATCTGTTACTTCTCCTTGCAAGAAACTACAATGCTCTGTCACATTCACTTCTACTACTTGTTCTTTTCAGGATCCGGGCTCCAAGCGGACGATTGCTACTGGGACTGAGAGCGGCGACTTCTACTTCCTCGACAATGTTTCTGCATTGTCTGCCTTATCCTCATCTTCTACTGATCTTCTCTAATGGCACCTTCGTCTTGGTCATGCTCCTCCACAACTTCTTCGTCAGCTTCTGCCCCACCTTCCTCAGCAGAGTCCTCCTCTCAACTGTGATGCATGTCAGCATGGCAAGCATCACCGCTTGACCTTCCCACTGAAGCAAGGTCGTGGATCTTCCCGGCCGTTTGATCTTGCTCACTCTGACATCTGGGGTCCTACTCCTACCCTCACCATAGGTCGAGGTAGTTCATATTTTGTAACCTTTATTGATGATTTCTCTAGGTGTATGTGGGTGTATCTTTTAAAAGATCGCTCCGAACTCTTTTCTGCATGGGCATCATTTTATAATATGTTTAAGAATCAGTTTGATATATCTATTAAAATCTTTCGCTCTGACAATACTAAGGAATATCTTAGTACTGCTTTCTCTTCTTTCTGTATGCAACATGATATTATTCATCAAACTAGTTGTGTTTATACCTCACAACAAAATGGGGTGGCAAAACGCAAAAACCGGCACCTCATTGATGTCGCTCGCACTCTGATGACACAGATGCAGGTTCCTCGCTACTATTGGGGATACGCTATCCTCATCTTCTGTTACCTCATTAACCGCATTCTGTCCACGATTCTCCACGGATAAACATCATTCTTTATTCTATATCCGGGCAAGGATCCGTTTCCTCTCCCTCTGCGTATCTTTGGCTGCATGGCATTTGTGCACACTCCTTCCGCCACACATGACAAACTCGACTCACGTGCCACCAAGTGTGTCTTTTTGGGTTACTCAACTACTCAAAAAGGCTAATGTTGCTTTGATCCCGTTCTTCGTAAGCAACATGTGTCCGTGGATGTGACCTTCTTCGAGAATGTATCCTATTTCTCTTTTGACCCCTCTCCCTCTCCATTTCTTCCGTCTTCTCCTACCATCCCCTCCACCACGTCTACTTCCATCGAGATTTTCCTACCATCACCTCCACCATCTCCTCCTCTCTCTCCCTAATCACCACTGCTATCTCCCTCCTCTCTGTAGCTGTCTCTCTCCACTCCTGGGCCAGCTCTCTCTGCCACGGATGCTCCGGTTACTGAGGAACAGGCCGATCTGGATCTTCCTATTGCTCTTCGCAAAGGGGGGCGGACGTGTACCCAGCACCCGCTGACTGCTGTTGTTTTATTTGATCATCTCACTCCTTCTCATAGGGAATTTTCATTGGCTATCTCTGCGACTGCCACTCCCCGCACCTACCAGGAAGCTCTTGTTATTCCTCATTGGAAGGCCGCCATGGATGAGGAAATTGCTACCATCACTGAATGGGGTACCTGGACCCTTGTTCCTCCTCCTTTGGGCATTGATGTGTTTGGGTGTCACTGGGTTTTTGTTGTGAAGCTTCGTTTGGATGGCAACGTGGATCGATACAAGACCCGCCTGGTTGCCAAAGGCTTCACTCAGACCTATGGTGTTGATTACTTTGACACCTTCTCTCTCATTGCTCGTCTCAGCACTATTCGGGTCCTTCTCTCTGTAGCTGTCAACAGGGATTGGCCCAATTCATAGATGGATGTTAAGAATACTTTTCTCTATCGTGATATTCAGGAAGATGTTTACATGAAGCAACCACCTGGGTATGTTGCTCAGGGGGAGACACGAGTATGCCGGCTGAAGAAGGACATCTATTTCCTAAAGCAAATCCCTCGGGCTTGGTTTGACAAGTTTAGCGGCATTGTTGAGGCCATTGGTTTTGCAAGAAGTTCAGCCGATCACTACTTGTTCATTCGCAAAACCTCCTCGGGTCTGGTAGTTCTTGCGGTATATGTGGATGACATTCTTCTTACTGGCGATGACCAAGATGGGGTAGCTTTGACAAAGAAACACCTGCGTCAACACCTGGTCATAAAGGATATGGGCTCCCCAAAATACTTTATTGGGATTGAAATCTCTAGGAAGCCCAACTCCATGGTCCTTTCCCAACGGAAGTATGCTCTTGATCTTCTAAAAGATGCAGGGTTGACTGGTGCTAAACCAGCCCGATGTCTCATGGCTGCTGGAGAAGACAAAACTTTGACAGATGACTTGCCTCTTCTATCCGATCTTACGAGGTACTGGCGTCTGGATGACAAACTCATTTATCTCATGGTAACAAGACCTGGCATCTCCTATGTTGTGGGCAAGGTGAGCCAATTCATGCAAGCTCATAGGGAGTGTCATCTGCATTCTGCCGTGAAGATATTGGAGTAAGTTAAAGCAGCGCCAGGGAAAGGTCTCCTTTTTTAGAAGAATGGTCACTTGAGGGTTGAAGCGTACTCAGATTCGAGCTATGCTGATGACAAAGGTGACCTCAAGTCAATATCTGGTTTCTCCACATTTGTTGGAGGAAATCTTGTGAGCTGGAAGAGCAAGAAGCAATCATTGGTCTCCAGTTCTAGTGTAGAAGCGGAATATCGTAGTATGACATCAACCACATGTGAGTTGAAATGATCACGAGCTCTCATGCTTGACTTAGGAGAGGTCTACAACTATCCTCTTCCTATGTTCTGTGGCAACAAGGCCGCGATATAACTCATTCTTCTGCCGGACTGACCTTATAATCTGCGCAGAAGTTAAAATAATACGCGAGACCGAAGGTACACCTGTCAACGTAACGTCCTGGCTGTTTTTGTTCTGCAGGAGGATCTCTCACGTTGAACAATTTATTTATGCCTTGTACTCGGCTAGCCAGTCCATTCCCAGTATAATATCGAATCCAGTTATTGCTAGGATGGTTGCGTAGACCTCAAATTCTACTTCTCCTAGCACAGACTAGAACAAGCACTTTTCTGTGGATGTCATATCTGATCCATCAGGCAAATGAATTCGTATAGCTAGTCTAGTTGTGCGGATAATGTTCTCTTTTGTTGCGATAAATTCGTGGGACACAAAGGAGTGTGTCACTCCTGTATCGAAGAGGGTCTTGGCGGAATGTCCTCCTACCAACAGAATTTCTGACGATATAGGAAGTATATATATCATATAACTGATATACAAGATATATATAAGCATACATATATATCATGTACATAGCATAAGTTACAACATCTGATATATCCTATTGCCTAATATATATATACCTCTCACTACATCAGGGGATGGTCCGTGTTGCAAGTCCAGTGCATAGGTCTCCAAGGCCGCTGCTCAGCCCTGCTGCCCACCCTGTACTGCTCCTAGTCCTGGCCTTCCTATTGCCTGTGGGCAGAAAGGCCTCATATGCCCTGGCTGCTGAGATAAGATGCAGTTCCCTATGAAGGGAACATCACGTCTGGCTACTGGCGCGAGATGTGGTGCCAGAGCTGGTCTGTTGTCCTACTGTGGGACTGGGGTGCTGGGGGTGCTGGTGGGCGCTTATAAGACTACACTGCAGTGCCTCTGCCTGCGCCCTCTATTCCGTCGGTGGGGAGCAGCTCCCATGTCTTATCTCAGACCTCTAGTGACATCGACCTGTCCTCTGTGCTGCTGGGCTACCATACGCTGGTCCAACTCAAGCGTTGGTGCGTGAGAGGCTATAGTGTGGAAGGTAGACTGAGAGATCATAATCAGAGCCTGCCTCAGGTCATCACGTAGGCCTCGGTAGAATAGGGAAGCTCTATCCCTGTTAGAGGCTGCCAAATTCCTAGCAAAACGTGTCAGGTGTATGAACTCCTTCTCGTAGTCAGACACAGTCTGATCTCCCTGTCGGATGTGTAGGAACCTTTCCTGCAGAACAACTCGGTCTGCGTCTGAAATAAACAACTCCTGCAGGGCCTCTGAGAACTCTCCCCATAGCATATCGCTCATCGGTCGTCCTTTAAAGGTCGAGCGGCTGGCAACTCTCCACCAATCCCTAGCGTATCCTTCTAATAAGGTCACTACCAATGAGACTGCAACTATTGTTGGGTACATCATGCCTACAAGCAGCTCCTCCACACGCTCCACCCACTCTTCTTCCTGGATGGTAGTCTCCGTGCCTTTGAATGTGGGGGTCCTCAATCCTCGGAAGGTTGTCAGCAAATCGGTAGGCACCATCATCTCTCGTGGTGGCTGTGCCAAGGCTGTCCGGAAGGTGGCCAGGATGGATGTCAGTGTCTGCCCCAAGTCAGTCTCAGCAAACGGTACAACCGCGGGGAGGACCGGGTTTGGAGGTGGGGTGGCTGGAATATATCCTCTGGAAGAGGTTCCCCCGTTACTGTACTCTGGTATCTGGAGAAGTAACATGAAAAGTGTCAGTACTTTGCAAAAGTGGGGTAAATTTGCAAAAATGACAGACGAAGCGGAAACATCGGTGTACGGGCATACTAATGTTCAGTCTAGAATCCCTAAGCCTCATCACTAGGGTCCACCAGGCTTCCGTTGCGAGGTTCGTCCCTAACCAAAGAATGAAATGAGGGAGAGAGGGATCCTGAGACTGCTCCACAAGGACGAATTATGATCGCTCTGATCCATTTGTGAATGTTATGATTCTAGCCAAGCAAGGCGGCCACCTAGTGCTTAGATAAGGTGGGTCGTTACCCCTAAGGAGCACTGGGTGGAAGCTTCGGGCAGTAAGGTTCCCTCCAGCCCGACCCGGGTAAAGTTGGGGGAAGGGGTCATACAAATGTATCAAATCCAGGTTTTGCCTGGGTCCGGCTGGAGGGAATCTTACTGCCCGAGACGCCAACCCAGTGCTCCTTAGGGGTAACGACCCACCTTATCTAAGCACTAGGTGGCCGCCTTGCTTGGCTAGAATCACAACATTCACAATACATCAGAGATATGCAGAAGTATTAATAGGAAACCAGTATCAAATATATATATATCATCATATATATTTACACGAGTATAAGGCCGTAGCCTATGTATATATATAAGCCCGCAGGATGTACAAGTACTGCATATAAATCCACTCTCTCTCCCTAATCAGCTCATTGGTACTCACGTCTCGAAACTCCGATGACATCAGGGGCGCTTCTTCTTAAGTTGTTATATCTACTGGCACAATCTCTTGCGCTAGCAGGTCACTACGGTGCTCTATTTCCTATGAATGTTTATTTAAATAACTGTTAGTCACAGAGCTAAGTAGAAATAAATATCCTCCCCGGATCGATATCCTGGGGAAGAGTACACACCCACCCAACGAAAGTAGAAATCCGAAGCAAGGGAGAGTTAGTACAACACTTCATATATATATATATATATATATATATATATATATATATATATATATATATATATATATATATATATATATATATATATATATATATGCTAGGAGCAATTATAAAGAAGCACAACATAGTATAACTGGAAAAGCATTAGTAATGCATATCAGTTATTAATTAAAGCTCTACTAGCATAACAACATATCAGGTATTCTCAACCTGTACCCTAACGCAGGCATTCACAACCGCGCACATACAACATGCATTCACAGCCGCGCACACAGCCCTATGTCAACATAGTATGCACCGCTTCTATTCCAGCAGGGTTGCGAGACCTGCAGGCCTCACCGATGTGGCCGTCGGTGATAGTGGCCAGTCCTACCACTTTTGTGGGTGGTCGTACCACATAGCCCCAGTCCCCAACATACATCTCTATGTACTCCTGAATGTGAGCGACATCCAGTGATTCGATATTTTTGGCTGACTAGCAGAGGAAAACCTGACGGGGAAACTATAACGGTCGCGCACCCGTGGTACCCATTTCCATGTAGCCTTGAGTCGTCGACCTTTCCGCACCGGTACGAACAGTCTGCTGAAGGGGCTGACCCGCCACTGTTTCACCACAATCAATTTATAAGCAATCATTCAATCGATATTACTAACACCTATCGGGTCTACGGCGGCCTGCCCTATTATACTTGAAACTTCGGGCGACGACACTCAGCTCAACTTTTGACAAGGAGAGTGAGAGTGCTTTATTTGAGGCTAAATCGGAGGAACAACTCAACTCCGATTATCACCAACTAAGACTCAATCTAAACAGACAACTGTTAGTCAAAGCATGACCCGTGCTTATAATAGCAAATCACAATAATGTAAATGTGGTAATTAAAAATGTTGATAAATGCTGCATAATTTAAGTGCTGAATGAAATGTGACAAGAATGAGACTGAAGTAGTACTGAAACGAAAGTACTGAATTGAACTTGACCAGTACGGGACTGTAGTAGAACTGAATTGAAAGTACTGAATTGAACTTGACCAATATGAAACTGGAGTAGTACTGAAATGAAAGTACTGAATTGAACTTGACCAGTACGAGACTAGAGTAGAACTGAATTTAAAGTACTGAATTAAACTTGACCGGTACGGGACTAGAATAGAACTTAATTGAAAGTACTGAATTAAACTTGACCAGTACGAAACTGGAGTAGTACTAAAACGAAAGTACTGAATTGAAATAAATAAAGAAACTAGACTAGTGCAAGACTAGAATAATCATAAAGAAAATGGTTAGTAGTCCAATCACTCCATTCAGGAGGCTTCAGTTTCATCTCCATTCTCAGAGGGCATTCACAATTCCTTCTCCATTCTCAGGAGGTGTATTCAGTTTCTTCTCAGTTCTCAGAAGGTGTATTCAGTTCTATTTCCGTTTTTAATAAAGCTTACTTGGGTTACACCAATTATTAAGATCTGATAGTAATTTGGTTGCACTTTTTTAAACACGGCTTAATCAGATTAGAGGCTTATTCGGAGTTACACCCTTATTATTCGTTGAGGATAATTTTGCAACTCACTACTAGTACTCTTATCTTCCGAGCATACCCCAAGTTACCTGAGGGTCGAGGCACTCGACGGTTTCTCGAAATCTCGAAACACTCGGAGCTTGGTCACTCGCCTTAGTCACTTTCGTTGATAAGACCATTTGAATTTATTATTCAAATTAGAAGGGGTGGTCGCGCGTTCCAATTTTCACTTTCGAGGAAAATGAGCGTAATAAATTCCAAGCGCGGCCCTAGGCTCCAAGAAATCGAGGAAAATTCAGTTTTGATCCCCAAGTACCCAAATTTTGATACAACCTTTAAGGGGGTCTATAATGAGCCTATAGAAATTTTGATAATTTTTCGAAGAGTTTTGGGCTATAATTTGGCCAAATAATTTTCATTTGGGCTTTTAAAAATACCAAATCAACTCCAAAAATTCTCACAATGTTTTTGGAGGAATCCCTTGATATGGGGAACATTTTTCATGTTGATCACTTTGCCCCCAGAGGAATAAAAATGGCCCAGAAAATTTCTCAAAGTTTATATGTTAATCTAATCTGCTGATAGCAAATCAAAAGATATCATGTGGCTGAGATTGAGTCGCACCTCAAAAATCATCCTTCTGACCCCACAGCGAATCGGTCGTGGATCCGCTGTGGGGGGGCCTGATGCTGAGGTGGGGGAGGGATTTAATAAAATCTCGGCCGTCCGATCTTCATCACCAGATCGGACGGCTGCTACTCCTCGTCGGTGGGAAGTCAGGGATAACCTCTGCCACCGCCGGCCAATAACCACCAGGCGCCAGCGCTACCCTCGGCCAGTTCTCCGAGGGCCGGCGAGTCCCTGGGTGGTGGCTCGGCGGCATGCCGCTGGCGGCCAGCGCCTGGTTTGGCCAACCCGAGAATGGGGTGGTAGTGATTTTGCTCCTAGCGCCACCGCACCACCCTGCCTCTCCTGCGTTGAGCTCAGCTCCGGAACCACCCCCGGCTGCCACGTCGGGGGTAGGGCTCTTCTCTAGTGGTGGTCCGACGATCATTCGCCGTCGGCCGGCGCCGGAGGCAAAACAAAGCAAATGTTCTGCCTCTCGGGTGTCGCCGGAGCGGCGTTTTCCAGCGACACCCCGTCTTCCCCCCATAGGGAAATATCATCCCGGTGGGTCAACCCTTCTCCAGCGCCACCCCCGGTGCGGCGAGGGGCCAGCCTTCTTGCAGCCATCACCCGGTCTGGAGCATGGGTCGGGTGGTGCCAGCAGAGCTCCTGCCGCCGGAGGGCCCATGCAGAACAACCAGAAGGAGGGGAAGGGAGAGGGGAGAAGTTTATACCTATGGAGGAGTGGCTTGGGAGGGGCTGGCTTGGTTGTCCATCCAAGGTGGCAGTGGTGGAGATCGGGCTTGCCTTTTCCGGCGACCTGAGCTCCGACAGAACTTGGGGAGGGGTTGGGGAGTTGCTCTTTGAGCTTGCGAGGAGATTATCAGGGGGAGGGGGCCTTTATATAGGCTGGAGGGGAGGGTATCTCCTTCCCTACCCAATATGGGATTAATCCCTCCTTAGGGAGGGATTAATCTCCACCCTCCAGCTGTCCAAGGACAGCTGGAGGCTCAAGGTAATTCCCTCATTTGGGAAATGGGGTTGGGCCCTTTATGTGCTTGGGCTTTTATAAGTGGTAGTGGGAAAAAGAGAGGGGAGTGGGGGAAAATGTTGGTGGGCCACTATTTGGTCCCACTCCCTTCCATCTTATTAATTTGTTGCCCCTATGTGTAAGGGGGCAATGTACTATTTACCCATGGAGAGGGGTAGCCTCTTCCTTAGGAAAAATTTCCAAAAATATGGAAAAAGGGAAGGTTTGACCAAAGTCAACCTTGATGGGTCACCTCATGGGGGTCAAAGTCAAAATAAGTCCAAGTCATCGGGGTTGGGTCAAAGATGGGGTGTCGGGTCACAATTGGTCTGCGCACGCTTTTCATTGCACAACTGAGCTTGATTTGACCACGGTTTGACCACCCATTATTGAAATTGACCGGAACCAATTCTGTTGACTTTGTATTGACCATACAAATCCAACGCCACTGACCGGGGTCGAATCGGAGTTCGTTTGGTAAAAGTCCAAAATCTACGCTTCGCGACGCTCTAAAATGGTCAAAATGTCTATATTCGTCGTGAGATCTTGAATCGTGACGCGGCGAGTTCCGCGCTCGTATCGACTATACGAGGCGACATGAACAGACGGAACTCAGATCGGATTTCTCTAGGCTGATATCCAAAGTCTTGCTCTCGTGGCGTTTTACAAGGAATGGTTACATCCACCACATGACCTCGGGGTCCAACAGAACTAGTTCTGACACACTCGTATCGACTATACGAGGTCACATGAACTGACAGAACTCAAATCAGAGTTCTCTAGCTCTATTTTCTGCCTATGGTTACCTTCTACCGGGTCACAGGTAGGTGTTCGGGTTACTTTTATTGGGCCCACTAGGGTTCTGGTGGCCCAATAAAAATTAGGATGTTACATTACCACCCTTACCAATTAGATAAAGAGTTATAGAGACAATTAATGAGAAGAAAATAGTGTTGAAAATTTTGAAAACACTTTCCCAAAATATGCTTATGTTATTACAGCTATTGAGGAAGCTAAAAATGTTAATCATCTGTCCATGACTGATCTCATGGTGTCGTTGCAAGCTCATGAAGAGAGGATGAAGAGGTTTGAAAATCAAAACATTGAGCAAATTTTTCAAAGCAACCTGTCAAACCAGCCAGAAAAAATTGTTGCCCAACACCATGGAAGGAAAGTTAAGTAGACCTGCACAAAGGCCTCTTCGTTTTTGCAACCTGTGTAGGAGAAATAATCATGAAGTTGTAGACTATTTTTTCAAGTGCAAAAAGTGCCCAAGACCACCTCATTTTAATAAGGACTGTTCTTTCCAAAAGCCTGCCCCGCCTCAAACCGAAGAAGCGGAGTTTGGTGAACAAGAACAAGATGGCGACTATGTGTTTTACACATGTGATGAAGGTGGAATGAAGCTAGAAGACATGTGGTACCTTGACAATGGGTACTCAAATCATATGACACACAACAAAAGAGCTTTCATTTATCTTGATGAGTTTACTTCATCTCAAGCCATTTTAGGAGATTGGTCTTCCAAACAAATAAGAGGAAAGGGAACGATTATCGTGCAATAAAAAATGGACAAATCAGAAAAATCATTGATTTTCAGTTTGTACCAAACCTTGCTCAAAACTTACTAAGTGTAGGCCAACTAATGCAAAAGGGATATCAACTAATATTTGATGAATCAAAGTGCACTATTTTTGACAAGTGTACCTCACAAATTGTTGCCGAAATAAAGATTACCCAAAATAAAGTTTTTCCTCTTATTCTTCCACATGAAGAAAGAGGAATGTGTGTTGCTTCATGTCCTGAAACAATTAAATGGCATCACAGATACGGGCATATAAATCATAAAGTTATAAGAAAATTGCAAGAAAAGTAACTTGTGCTCGGGTTGCCCAAAATTCATGACAAGGTGAGTTTTTGTCAAGAATGTGCTATGAACAAGATTCACAAGTTGCCACATCCTCATGTCTCAATCAGAAAAATGCACCATCCTCTTGAGCTTGTTCATGCTGATGTTTGGGGACCCTTAAGGGTGGAAACAATCTCAGGTAAGCATTACTATCTCCTATTTGTTGATCACCACACTAGAATGATGTTGATTGATATCTTAGATAGTAAAATTGAGGTTCTGCTAAAATTCCAACATTTAAAGCTATAGTTGAAAACCAAACTAATCTGAGAATAAAGGCCCTAAGAACTGACAAAGGGAGTGAGTTCACAAGTAAGACATTCACCACCTTCTGTCAAGAACAAGCTCAGGAGTTAACTATGGCTGCCACTCCATGACAAAATGGGATATCAAAAAGGAGAAATAGAACTATTGTTGAAATGACAAAATACATGATGCATAATAAGAATTTACCTAAACAATATTGTGGGAAGAAATCAATACGACTGTGTACATTTTAAATAGGGCACGATGCCATGCCTTAACTCATACCACCCCCTATGAAGCTTAGACTGGTCTTAAACCAAACATTGCTCACCTAAGAGTTTTTTGGAGCTTGGTTTACAGCCTTGATAATTCAAACTCAAAAGATAAATTATCAGATAAAGGGATATGAGGAATTTTACTAGGCTATAGTCTCAATTCCAAAGCCTACAATGTTTACAATCCTATCACCAGACAATTCCTAATCTTTAGGAATGTCATTATAGATGAATCAAGCTACTAGACCTGGTATGTGGATCAGGATCAGCTGCACTCGCCGGCAGTTGCTGAGAATTGTCTTGATGCATATGGGACAGATTCTCAGCCCTCCATTCTAGCAATTGAGACTGAAGTTTAGCACGACATTACTACAGACGGCAATGAAGACTTAACTACAAAAGAAGAAAGTGATCAATCATTTGGCACATCATCTCCTTCACCACCACCTAGGTATAGACTTGTCTTAAATATTTATGACTAGTGCCAATTAGCAGTGTTTGTACATGAGCCATCATCTTATCAAGAAGCTGCCAAAGATCACAAGTGGATAAAAGCTATGAATGAGGTGTTACACATGATTGAAAAAAACCAAACATAGGAGCTTGTTAATTACCCCTATAAAGATGGCTATCAGTCTCAAGTGGACTTATAAAGTAAAATACAATCAGGAAGGCAGTGTGCAAAAATATAAAGCCAAGCTTGTGGCTAGGGGCTTTGCCCAAAGAGAAGGTGTGGATTACTTTGAGACATTTTCCCCGTGCTTAGATTTGAATCTATCAAAGTGTTGCTAGCTATTGTTACTCAAACTGGCTCTCCAATATATCAAATGGATGTCGTGTCTGCATTTCTAAATGGAGAAATACACAAGGAGATTTATGTTAGAAAACCTCCTGAGATTCCCGATGAGAAGAACAAAGTTCGTCTCAACGCGACTTTATATGGATTAAAGCAGTCCTCGAGAGTGTGGAACAACAAACTAGATGAGAAGCTACTGGAAATAGGATTCTACCGAACTATAAGTGATCCTGAAATGTAAGTAAAGAGACGAGAAGATAGCATTGTGATTGTGTGTGTATGTAGATGGCTTACTAGTCACTGGATCAAATGCTAATCTATTTCCAGTTTTCGAGAGTACATTAAGGAAAAATTTGAAATGACCGATCTTGGACTCGCCGGATATTTCCTTGGGCTTCAAATAACTCAGAGCCCAGGTGTTACTTATGTATCTCAATGCAGGTATGCTGATGAAATCCTACGAAAATTCAATATGGAAAACTCTAATCCAACATCTACTCCTATGGTGGTTGGGGATAAGCTGAGTAAAGAAGATGGCGAAGAGAAAACAAATGCTGAATACTACAAAAATTTAGTTGGATCACTGATTTATCTGACCAATACCCGACCAGATATTGAATTTGCTATCAGCGGCATCTCACATTTTATGCAATATCCTAGCATCAAACATCTCACAGCAGCGAAATAGATTTTAAGGTACATTTATGGCACCAAGTCACTATGTCTGAAGTATGAGAGGGAAGAAAGAAACAAGTTTAAAGGATATTCAGACAGTGACTAGGCAGGGTACGTGCATCGACGACAGGTGGAGCACGACAAGATTCTTTCTGTTCATCGACACCAAGCTTGTTTCCTAGTGCTCCATGAAACAAAAGACCATTGCCCTCTCCTCTACCAAAGTAGAATACACTGCCCTGAGTTACACTGCAGAGGTAATGTGATTAAGAAGATTAATTATAGAATTGACAAAAGAATAACCCAGACCAACAAAGATTCATGTCGATAACACTTCTGTCATAGCCCTTGCTAAAAACCTTGTGTTTCACAAGAAAGCCAAGCATCTTGAAATCAAACTGGACTACACTCGGGATCTCATAAACAAACAAGAAATCGAGCTATGACACTGCAAATCCAAAGATCAATTGGCCGATATGTTCACAAAGCCCTTGTCGGCTCCGCTTTTCGTAAAACTACGAAGAGAAATTAGTGTAAGGAACTGTTTGGATTATGAGGGGGGGAGGTGTTATGATATAATCCACACAGCTTAGCTGATAAACTAATTGACAAGAATAGCAAGGTGCAGAGAACATCCCTAAAGAAATAGAAGAAACATTGAACTAGTAAGCTGTCCACCCCAAGCAACCTGCAAATTAAAGGAAGATGCAAGTCAGAAGAAGCTTTAACTAATTCCAGCTTTCTTTCTTCTCGTAGTGTCTTGTGCTCTCGTGTCTCTCTTTTTTATGTTGTTTTGTTGCAGTGTAGAGTATGTGCTTTGTTTATTATGTGTGGGTGATGGTGTAATGCTTGATGTGAAGTTTTGTGAGCTATTGCGAGGGTGCTTCTTCATCTTGTTAATCTTATAAGTGTTGTGTTTTTTTCAAGTGTCATGCAAGTTGAAGATGAACTGTTTTTTGTCTCTCTTCTAATCCTCTTATGTGTTTTTCTGTTTCTAAATCCCAACACAGGGTTGGGTAAACTAACTGTTAAATTTTCTCAAAGTGCTCAGCAAGATAGCCTAAAGCCAAATTAATATTCTCAGCACTATCAAGATCACACCTTAATCAAGCGGAAGCCCAAAGAGCAAGCTTAACACCAAATGCAAATGGAAGAACAAGCAGATCTTATATTTATAAACTTCTTTACAAGGCGAGGTATACGTGGCGAGACATGATTTTGCCAGTATACAAGGAAACAAAAAGAACAAAAAACAAGCCGAGCGGACAGCACTGGAGACCGTTGAGACCGCCCAGTCCGCCGTAGTCGCCGAAGCCTCCCGAACTGCTGCTGCTACAAGCCGAATAGAACACAGAGTCCGTCGAGACCGCGAGGTCGCGCGGACACACCGTTATTCGCTGACTGCTGCTGAACTGGAGAACAGACCGCCTACCAGCCTGAGTCCGGCGGACAGGTTATTGGACTTGGAAATGCTGAAGTAGAGAAGGACTGACAAGCCGCAGAAGCGACCTGCTGAGACCGCAAACTTCACTGATCCTGACTGAAGTCAAAGCCAAACTCCTGGATTCCAAATGCTAGTCGCGCGACCTGCACACATCAAATAGTTATCTCTACTCAACCCGCGTGAACAGGAAAAACCAGACCGCAGCAATTGAACAAGCCCCACTTACTGTTCACTCAGTTACTGTAGACGTGTCAGGGGGCTCTATTTATAGGCGAGGTGAGGAGTGTGGTCACCACCTTAGTGAATAGAGTCACTGCCCCAGCTCGCGCACTAACAAAGCCCCGTCCGCTGTGTAACACCTCCCCTGTAATGAACGTATAATATGGGTCCGGCCGGGGCCCCACAACATACGGACGCCACAGCTTTAGTATTATAAGTTGATATAACTACCCAAACTCAAAACACTTGCACAACACAGCGGAAACAAAATAGGACTAGAAGTTATACACCACTAAAGAGTAAAAGAAATGGCCTTAAGACCTAACATCGAGTGTCCAAAAGAGTCAAAATACAAATAGTACATCAAACATGAATGTGTTCAGCACTGCTAGTCTACCTCGGCATGCAAGCCGGGCAAAATAGTCTCAAACAAACATCATCACAACTGCAGTGCTACAAAAGAGGGAAAAACACTTCATGGGGCTTAGGCCTTTCTGGCCGGCGTGCTAGCTTCTGCATGAGATCCTTGCCCTGTAAAAATTATTAGTAACGTGGGTCAGCAAAGGCTGACCTCAAACTGTGTAACAACACATCTCCTCCCGGCCGCCCCTAACGGACCCCGGGGAACCCTCCAACCTGCAAGTCAGCACTTCATATGCAATAAAAATAGCTATAAACAGAGGAACACTAAAACAGGCTTGGGTATCTCAATCATCAAACATGTTCTCTATTGGTTGAGCATATAAAGAAAAGGGCCTATTATGCAACATGAATGCAACACCCGAGCTTCACCCAGGGTACCCTACTGCGTATGCATCTAGCACAACATCACATCAATTGGGTACTCCCATTTCCCCATTGGCATAAAGCCGCAAACACTAAGGGAGACACCTCTCCCTCAAACGGCGCACAGGCCGCCACAAGGAATTCTTGCCAAGGCCCCACCCGCTCGTGGGCTTAGCCCCGGGCTTGCCTGCAAGCTCTTACGTCTCATGCCAGGATTCCAAAAAACACAGACCGACCGATTCTAAGAAGCCTTGCTGGACCCCACCCGCTCGTGGCCTCTTTGCCCGGGCTTGCCCCAAGCTTGGCATTCTCGTCAGTCTCACAGAAGGGGACTAGTCTCGCCGGGACACTCTCCACACATGACGCACATGTCACGGGATAGCCAGCCGACCACGGAGACATAGCCACGCCTTGGCACAACACAAACCAAGACTAAATACATCGTAATCCCTCTTTGTACTGCAACGTTCCCGCGCACCAAGGAAACCATCTCCAACTCATGCAGAGCTAACCTTGTCCACCAAGGAAACCATCTCCAACTCATACGGAGCTAACCTTGTCCCTCAAGGAATCCATCTACCGCCACGAGGAGCTAACCTTGTCCGGGTTCGACTACACGTACCCTTTTCAAGCAAACGAGACAATCATCACCACAACACAAACGACATCTTGCCGCAACGGAAATCTCTACGAATCCCTAAGTTCGTATGCAACATCACCGGGTCGGACTAACGGTCGCGACCACGGCTTCACCCACCATGCCTAATCCACTAGCGAAGCGGATCTCTAATGCAAAAATATGCCGGGGACGGACTCAATCAACCCGGAGGTTCCTCTTGAACCTTGGCAAACCAAAACCCCTCTCATTTGAGAGTTTGGTGCCCAAAAAATTAGAGAGAAAGAAAATACATGATGCTAAGACATGCATCCTAAGGACCGAGAGGAGAGATGTCGTTACCTTCCGACTCCTCTTCCTTGCCATGGCAAAATAGCCGGATGGAAAACTTCACAACGCTCTAAGCTTCACGGATCCGGACTCGGTTCGCGATTTGGAGCTCCGAAACCCTTCCTACAGCCCAAGACCTTCTTCTTCTTCCTCCTTGCTCTAGCTTTTATCAAGAACTTAGAAAGAGAAGACTTGGAAAACAATGAGGGTTTCCAACCCTAAATTCGGACTTAACTTCCCAAGAGATGGCCTGAACCGTTAGATCCCAAAACCAAAAAAGAATGGCCGTGATTCGCCTGGAAAACAGAAGATCTGGGCCGAACACGGCCTGGAACACGCCCGTGTCCAGGGCCGTGTGCCTCATTCGCCGTCTCAAATCGACGTGCCTGGAATCGCACACGGGCATCCGACACGCCCGTGTTCAATCCGACACGCCCGTGTCCCCAGTGACACGGCCGTGTGGCCAGCCGTGTGCCTCCAACTACACGGCCCCGAAACCAACCCGAGAGGTGACACGGCCTGGGACACGCCCGTGTCCCAAGCCGTGTGCCAAGTCTCGACACCCGTCGACAGGCTTTGTGTTGACACTGCGGAAAAATGTCGAGCGAAGATCGTCGACCAAGCGGGACACGCCCTGTGACACGCCTGTGTCAAAGGCCGTGTGCCCCAGTCTCGACACCTTGTCGAGCAAAAGTGTCGACACTTGGGACGAGTGTCGACACGGCCTAGACACGCCCGGCGACACGCCCGTGTCGCAGGCCGTGTGCCACACTCTCGACACTTTGTCGAGCAAAAGTGTCGACACTTGGGCCGAGTGTCGACACGGCCTCGGCACGCCCTGCGACACGCCCGTGTCGCAGGCCGTGTGCCACACTCTCGACACTTTGTCGAGCAAAAGTGTCGACACTTGGGCTGAGTGTTGACACGGCCTCGACACGCCCTGCGACACGCCCGTGTCGCAGGCCGTGTGCCTCCTGCCAGAAACCCAAAAAATTTTCAGAACTGCAGACTGAACCTCTTGCAAAACTGGGGTGTTACAACTCTCCCCCACTTAACAGAATTTCGTCCCGAAATTTCAAAACAAAAGAGGTACAAAACTTAAATTGTACCTGACAAAAATAGTTCTGGATAGTCTTCTAGCATGGCCTGTTCTCGCTCCCAAGAGAACTCCTCACGACCGCAGTTGTCCCAACGAACTTTCACAAGTTTAACTTTTTTATTCCGCAACTGCCGAGTCTCCGAATCCTCTATAGCAATTGGAAGGACTCGCGTCCTCAAGTCTTCCTCAATCGGCACCGATGCCGGCTCAATTACTACGCTAGCCTCTACCAAGGCCTTTCTCAAAACGGAGATGTGGAAGACGTCATGTAATCCACTCAAATCTGCGGACAGCGCCAACCGATAAGCTGCTTCTCCTACCCGCTCAACAATTTCAAAAGGCCCTAAAAACCTTGGACTCAGCTTCTTGAGTCGGCGAATCCGTGAGACGCCTTTGAACGGCTTGACCATCAGATAAACCCAATCACCAACTGCAAATTCCAGCTTCCGATGACGAGCATTAAAATATTTTGCTTGCCTGTCTTGCGCCACCTTCATACGCTCTTGGATGGTCCGTACCAACTCACACGCGTCAACCACCGCATCCTTTCCCAACTATTTGGTGTCTCCCGCCTCTGCCTAGGACATTGGCATTCGACACCGCCTCCCATACAAAGCTTCGTATGGCCCCATTTTTATGCTTGCTTGAAAACTATTGTTGTACGCAAATTCTACCATGAAGAGGTGATCCTCCCACCTCTTGCCGAAGTCAAGAACGCACATTCTCAACATATCCTCCATAGTACGGTTCGTTCTCTCCGTTTGCCCATCAGTTTGAGGATGGAACGCCGTACTGAACTTTAGCTTCGTGCCCAAGCTCTTCTGAACCAATCTCCAGTCCTTAGACGTAAACCGTCCATCTCGATCGCTGACTATACTCTTAGGAACTCCGTGCAGTCGCACAATGTTGCGAACATACAACTCCACCAGCTTCTCCACGCTGTCCTCTTTCCGATTTGGGATGAAGTGAGCCACCTTGGTTAGGCGATCCACGATCACCCAAATAGCATCATTACCATGTTGCGATCTAGGCAAACCATGCACAAAGTCCATGGAGATGCCCTCAAATTTCCACTCAGGAATTGGAAGGGGCTTCAGGAACCCGCCCGGTTTCTGACATTCGGCCTTCACCAAGGCACATGTTTGGCAACGACTCACATACAAAGCTACATCTCGCTTCAACCCCGGCCACCAAAAGGATTTCTTCATATCCAAGTACATCTTTGTACTGCCCGGGTGAATGGAGTACTTTGAGAAATGAGCCTCAAACATCAACTCCTCACGGAGATTTCCAAACTGCGGTACACAAACCCTTCCATCCTTTCTCAAGATTCCCCCAATCATCTCCCAGGCACTGCTCTCGCCCTTTTGAGCCTCCAACACAAAAGGTTGAAACTCCAATTCCAATCGAGTCGCTTCCCGAATACGATCAGACAAGTCGTTTTACACTTCAATCCAGTTCAACCGAGCCACGCTAGACTCGCCTCTCGCAACACATTCCAATCCAAGGGACTCCCATTCCCGTACCAACCGCTCATCATGAGCTTCGATCCAATTCCCTTGCCCCGAGTACTTTCTACTCAGCGCGTCCGCCACCACATTGGCTTTACCCGGCGTATACTGAATTGCCACTTCGTAGTCTCCAAGAAACTCAACCCATCTGCGTTGCCGCATGTTCAAGTCCTTCTGATCCAAGAGATACTTCAGGCTTTTATGGTCCGTGAAGATCTCCACCCTTGCGCCATACACATAGTGTCGCCATATTTTCAACGCGAAGATTACCGCCGCCAACTCCAAGTCATGGACGGGGTAATTCCTCTCATGAGGTTTCAGCTGTCTAGACCCAAAAGCTATCACCTTGCCATGTTGCACCAACACGCAACCCAAACCGCATCCCGATGCGTCACTGAAAATCTGAAATCCATCGGTCCCTTGCGGTAAACTCAGGATTGGAGCCATCATAAGCCTCTCCTTCAGGGCCTCAAATTCTTGACTGCACTCTTGGGTCCACACAAACTTATGGTCTTTGCGAGTGAGTGAGGTGAGGGGTAGAGCTATCTTCGAGAAATTCTCCACGAATCTCCTATAATACCCGGCTAGTCCAAGAAAACTTCGGACTTCCGCCACGGTCCTCAACACCGGCCAATCTCTGATGGCCTCCACTTTCGCTGGATCCACTGCCACCCCATCACCACTAATCACGTGGCCCAAAAACGCCACCTTGGCTAACCAGAACTCGCACTTTGAGAACTTTGCAAACAATTGGTTCTCCCTCAACACTTGCAGGACCACTCTCAAGTGGGTCTCATGCTCCACTTCCGACTTGGAGTACACTAAGATGTCATCAATGAAGACAACCACAAACGAATCCAAGTAATCCCGAAATACTCGATTCATCAGATCCATGAATACCGATGGTGCGTTCGTCAACCCGAACGGCATCACTGTAAACTCAAAGTGTCCATACCTTGTACCAAAGACAGTTTTGGGTATGTCCTCATCTCGAATTCATAGCTGATAGTATCCTGACTTCAAGTCCAACTTCGAATATACCACTGACCCCACCAATTGGTCAAACAAATCGTCTATCTGAGGGATCGGATACTTATTCTTGACAGTCAATTTATTCAGCTCTCGGTAGTCTATGCACAGGCGCATGCTACCATCTTTCTTCTTTACGAACAACACCGGTGCGCTCCACGGTGAGGAACTGGGCCTAATGTACCCCTGCTCCAACAGTTCCTGTAACTGTACCTTAAGTTCCGCCAACTCCTTTGGTGCCATCCTAAAAGGAGGACGCGACACCGGTCTAGCCTCCGGCACTAACTCGATCGAAAAGTCGATCTCCCGCCGAGGAGGCGCTCCAGGAAGTTCATCCGGAAACACATCCCTGAACTCTGCCACCACAGGCACTTCCTCAAAAGATAGCTGGGAGAGACGAACCTCCAACAACTCTACCAGCGCCACACCTCCCTGGTTAACCGCCCGCATCATTTGCATGGCCGTAATTAGGGAATGGGCTACTCCACAAAGGCCCACAAATTTGACTTCCGATTGCCCCTTACTCTTTAGGGTCACTACCTTGGACAAACAATCAATGCTGGCGCGCTGCTCTGCAAGCCAGTCCATGCCCAAAATGACATCGAACTCTACTAACGGCAACACTGCCGCTTCCAAAACGAAGCCAACTCCGTCTAGCTCCCAACAGATGCGCCCTCTAGCCCCGGTGGTCATAGATGACCCATTGGGCATGCGCACTTTCAGTTCCGCGTCCGCCGAGAAAGACTCGACTCCTACTTTTCGGACGAAGCTCTCCGCAAGAAAGGAGTGCGATGCTCCCGTATCGAACAATACCCTAGCGGGGTATCCAGAAACTAACACGAAGCCTACAACAAGACAACACACGAAAAAGGGGGGGGGTCTAAAAGTATGAAGCACAAATGCAAACTTAAATTTTCTTCATACCTGTCACCACGTCGGTTTGGCGGATCGCTTCTTGTTGTCCAAGGTTGTAAGCCCTTGGTTGCACCGGTTGGAACCGAGAAGCGCTCGACTCCGCCATCATTCCTTTCTCTGCAGCACTGGGGCCCGAGCGCACAGACTGCTCCTGCTTTGACTCTTGCCCCGCTCCCCCTTGCTGACAAGCACGGGCTATGTGCCCAACCTTCCCGCAGTTGTAACACGTCGGCGGTCCCCTAGAGTGAGAACCCCCCGGCGTCCACGTGCTCCTCTCACCCGACCTGGAAGCGTGAGGCTTCCTCCTCCACCTGCTCCCATCAGACTTTACGTGAGATTGGGTGGGCTTCCCTTCCCCGTGCTTGGGAGTAAAACCCTTTCGACGCTGGGTTCGCTCCAGATCATTCTCCAAACTCCTGGCGGCTTCAACTAGCTCATTAAATCCCGCCCTCTTCATGGAGATGAGGGGTTGTCTCAGATTTTCCCTCAACCCTTGGTAGAAGAGGTTATCCCTCTCTACATCATCCGCCATTGTCGTTCCCGCATAACGACCCAAACGGGTGAACTCTTGCACGTACTCATCCACTGTCTTGTCTCGCTGCATTAGATGCAGAAACTGCCTCTGCAGGGCCAACCATGTTGAAACTGGGATATACCTCTTAAGAAAAGCGTCCCCAAACTCTTCCACTGACGGGGTGCGTCCCGGGAACAGGCGGCCGCTATGGCTCACCCACCATAATTTGGCGTCTCCTTCCAACATGAACGCTGCATACTCAGCTTTCTTTTCCTCTGGCGTCTCTGCCGCCCTTAACAGTTCTTGAATACGAACCCACCAATACTACGCATCCGTTGGCGTTCCAACACCCTTGAAGGACGGGGGATGGAAACTCAGGAAATACTTCATGTGTCGGTCTCCATGTCCTACCACCACCCTTTCTGCCAAAGGCTCCACTCGCCTGGCTTCTCCGCCTGGCACGGCCGTCGCCGTGTCCGATGTAGCAGGGGTTGCTACCTGGGCTGCAGCCGTCGCTTGGGCTGCCACCATCGCTTCTGCAAGCATACGACAGAAGTCGGTCGGGTTTACACCCGTGCCCAAAAGGCCTGGAGCAGTAGCACTGCTAGCCGAGAGATCATCCCTTGCTCTTGAAGTGTCTGCCTCGTTGCTTGCACTCTTCAGGAAAACAAGAAATAAGGGATTAGTCTCCAATCTCAAGACTAAAACATAAGGACACTCACAGTCCCGCGTTACTCTTATGTGGATAACCTCTCTACGCACTAACCTTGAATCAAACCTCGCTTTGATACCAAATTGTAACACCTCCCCTGTAATGAACGTATAATATGGGTCCGGCCGGGGCCCCACAACATACGGACGCCACAGCTTTAGTATTATAAGTTGATATAACTACCCAAACTCAAAACACTTGCACAACACAGCTGAAACAAAACAGAACTAGAAGTTATCCACCACTAAAAAGTAAAAGAAATGGCCTTAAGGCCTAACATCGAGTGTCCAAAAGAGTCAAAATACAAATAGTACATCAAACATGAATGTGCTCAGCACTCCTAGTCTACCTCGGCATGCAAGCCGGGCAAAATAGTCTCAAACAAACATCATCACAACTACAGTGCTACAAAAGAGGGAAAAACACTTCATGGGGCTTAGGCCTTTCTGGCCGGCGTGCTAGCTTCTGCATGAGATCCTTGCCCTGTAAAAATTATTAGTAACGTGGGTCAGCAAAGGCTGACCTCAAACTGTGTAACAACACATCTCCTCCCGGCCGCCCCTAACGGACCCCGGGGAACCCTCCAACCTACAAGTCAGCACTTCATATGCAATAAAAATAGCTATAAACAGAGGAACACTAAAACAGGCTTGGGTGTCTCAATCATCAAACATGTTCTCTATTGGTTGAGCATATAAAGAAAAGGGCCTATTATGCAACATGAATGCAACACCCGGGCTTCACCCAGGGTACCCTACTGCGTATGCATCTAGCACAACATCACATCAATTGGGTACTCCCATTTCCCCATTGGCATAAAGCCGCAAACACTAAGGGAGACACCTCTCCCTCAAACGGCGCACAGGCTGCCACAAGGAATTCTTGCCAAGGCCCCACCCGCTCGTGGGCTTAGCCCCGGGCTTGCCTGCAAGCTCTGACATCTCATGCCAGGATTCCAACAAACACAGACCGACCGATTCTAAGAAGCCTTGCTGGACCCCACCCGCTCGTGGCCTCTTTGCCCGGGCTTGCCCCAAGCTTGGCATTCTCGTCAGTCTCACAGAATGGGACTAGTCTCGCCGGGACACTCTCCACACATGACGCACATGTCACGGGATAGACAGCCGACCACGGAGATATAGCCACGCCTTGGCACAACACAAACCAAGACTAAATACGCCGTAATCCCTCTTTGTACTGCAGCGTTCCCGCGCACCAAGGAAACCATCTCCAACTCGTGCGGAGCTAACCTTGTCCACCAAGGAAACCATCTCCAACTCATACGGAGCTAACCTTGTCCCTCAAGGAAACCATCTACCGCCACGAGGAGCTAACCTTGTCCGGGTTCGACTACACGTACCCTTTTCAAGCAAACGAGACAATCATCACCACAACACAAACGACATCTTGCCACAACGGAAATCTCTACGAATCCCTAAGTTCGTATGCAACATCACCGGGTCGGACTAACGGTCGCGACCACGGCTTCACCCACCATGCCTAATCCACTAGCGAAGCGGATCTCTAATGCAAAAATATGCCGGGGATGGACTCAATCAACCCGGAGGTTCCTCTTGAACCTTGGCAAACCAAAACCTCTCTCATTTTAGAGTTTGGTGCCCAAAAAATTAGGGAGAAAGAAAATACATGATGCTAAGACATGCATCCTAAGGACCGAGAGGAGAGATGTTGTTACCTTCCGACTCCTCTTCCTTGCCATGGCAAAATAGCCGGATGGAAAACTTCACAACGCTCTAAGCTTCACGGATCCGGACTCGGTTCGCGATTTGGAGCTCCGAAACCCTTCCTACAGCCCAAGACATTCTTCTTCTTCCTCCTTGCTCTAGCTTTTCTCAAGAACTTAGAAAGAGAAGACTTGGAAAATAATGAGGGTTTCCAACCCTAAATTCGGACTTAACTTCCCAAGAGATGGCCTGAACCGTTAGAGCCCAAAACCAGAAAAGAATGGCCGCGATTCGCCTGGAAAACAGAAGATCTGGGCCGAACACGGCCTGGCACACGCCCGTGTCCAGGGCCGTGTGCCTCATTCGCCGTCTCAAATCGATGCGCCTGGAATCGCACACGGGCATCCGACACGCCCGTGTTCAATCTGACACGCACGTGTCCCCAGTGACACGGCCGTGTGGCCAGCCGTGTGCGTCCAACTACACGGCCCCGAAACCAACCCGAGAGGTGACACGGCCTGGGACACGCCCGTGTCCCAAGCCGTGTGCCAAGTCTCGACACCCGTCGACAGGCTTTGTGTCGACACCGCGGAAAAACGTCGAGCGAAGATCGTCGACCAAGCGGGACACTCCCTGTGACACGCCCGTGTCACAGGCCGTGTGCCCCAGTCTCGACACCTTGTCGAGCAAAAGTGTCGACACATGGGACGAGTGTCGACACGGCCTAGACACGCCCTGCGACACGCCCGTGTCGCAGTCCGTGTGCCACACTCTCGACACTTTGTCGAGCAAAAGTGTCGACACTTGGGCCGAGTGTCGACACAGCCTTGGCACGCCCTGCGACACGCCCGTGTCGCAGGCCGTGTGCCACACTCTCGACACTTTGTCGAGCAAAAATGTCGACACTTGGGCCGAGTGTCGACACGGCCTCGACACGCCTTGCGACACGCCCGTGTCGCAGGCCGTGTGCCTCCTACCAGAAACCCAAAAAATTTTCAGAACTGGAGACTGAACCTCTTGCAAAACTGGGGTGTTACACGCTGAGTCCGCGAGGACTTAGCCGGATTGTAACAGAAACCGCCAGGAGTAAGAACAAAGATGTTAACCACCAGGCGGACTCGCACCAGTCCGCCCACACTATGCTGACAAGGCACCAGCTCGCATAGCCCGCAAACACCACCACACATGGACAGCCACCTCTACTGCGACAGTCCGCACACTATATACAGACAAAGAGGCAGTCCGCACATCTTGAGAACAAAGCCACAATCCGCCATGAGTCCACGACCAACAGGCAGTCCGCCCAGTCAACAGTGGACTCGGCGGATACCACGGACACGCTGGACTTGTCACAGAATTGACCAAGTCCAGTAAACCACCAAGGGCCTAGCGCGAGCTCGGCGGACAAGGCCCAGTTCGCCTGCCCCCAAGGCAGATTGCCAATCACTCCACCAGAATGGGGCAGAGCTCGTAAGCCCCTACTCGCACAGCTGCCAAGACAACGGCCAACTGCCGAACTTGACACCAGTCCGTGCAGTCCTCCACAAAGCAGCAATCTCCCGCTGCAACATCGAAGAGATCGACAAAGACCAAAGCCAATCTCCAAGGCCAGTCCGCAACAGCGGACACCACGGACTCAAACTCCAATCCGCTTGGTTACACAAGATCTAGCTAATCTGCAAGGCTGTAGATCAAGCTGAGCGCCGCCAATCAGCCCGCGAATCGCAGTCCGCTCAGGCCGCTTCGCTAGAAGCCCAACTTCCTTGGCCATAGGCCAACCAGACCGCACAACAGTCCGCTCAGGCTGCACACCAGGCCGCACAGGCTGCTCCTCAAGAACAGCCACGCCACCAAGACCAAGCCATGGTCACCCAGGCTGCAACCAGCAGTCTGCCCAAGCTGCGGACTCAGACCGCTCAGGCCGCGTAGTCCGCCCGGCCTGCCCATCACCCACTTTCACTTCACAAATTTCAACACAACCCCTTGAAGTGAGAAGTGGTGATTAAGCCCAACAAGCTTCGTAACCGCTGAAATGACCCCTTCGACAGCGGCTTCGTGAAGATGTCAGCAAGATTATCTTCACTCCGAACATGCCCGACTAGAAGAGATCCCTCCAACACCTTCTCCCTTAGGAAGTGGTGCTCGATCTCAATATGCTTGGTCCTTGCGTGACACACTGGATTGTTTACCAGTTTGAGAGCACTCTCATTGTCACCCTGGAGTAGAGTAGGTCCTTGCACTTTTTTATGAACATCCTCTACAAGCCGCCGCAACCAGATGGCTTCCCTAACACCCAAGGCCGAAGCCTTGTACTCTGCTTCTGTAGTAGACACGGACACTGAGTCCTGCTTCTTGCTACACCATGAAATACAAGCTGATCCACAAGTGAAAACATAACCCGAAGTTGATCTCCGATCATCCGAGTCACCACCATAATCAGTATCCGTGTATCCAAGTAAAGCAAAATCCGCATCCGTACTATAGAGGAGTCCTATATTAGAAGTTGTCTTGACATACTTCAGGATATTCTTAGCCGCCGCCAGATGAGACTTCCTTAGTTCAGCCATAAACTGACTTACTCGGCCAACAGTATAAGCAATGTATGGCCTTGTAATCGTCAGGTAGATCAAGCTCCCTACAAGAGCCCTGAACACCAAGGGATCAGGAAGAATCCCTCCTTCATCTTGTCGAAGATTTAGCCCATGATCCAGAGGAGTAGAGCAACTCTTTCCTTCGCCCATGCCGAATCGATTCACGATGCGATCTGCATATACCTTCTGGCAAATGAGTATTCCGCTCTCCTTCCACTCCACTTAGAGACCAAGGAAGTGATGAATCTCCCCCAAGTCTTTCATCTCAAAGCGAATAGCAAGCTAAGCCCTGAGCCTAGCTACCTCCCCCTCTGAATTACATGTGATGATCATGTCATCAACATACAACATGACCAAGACTTGAAGCTCCCCCTTCTTCTTGATGAACAAGCTAGAATCCTAGTTGGAGGCAAGATAACCGCAGAATTGAAAATACTCAGCTATCTTCCCATACCAAGCTCTAAGATCTTGCTTCAACCCGTGGAGAGCCTTCCTGAGCTTGCAGACATAGTCCGATGAACTTCAGAAACAAAACCAAGTGGTTGATCCATGAAGATGTCCTTATCAATTTCTCCGTAAAGAAAAACATTCTTCACATCAAGCTGCAACATCCTCCATCCCTTGTAAGAAGCTAAGGCGATCACCACCCGAATCAAAGTCATCTTTGCAACTGGACTAAATATATCGTCATAGTCTTCTCCATACTGTTGTGAGAATCCTCGAGCAACCAAGCGAGATTAGTATCTATCAATGCTCTCATAGGCTTTCTTCTTCAACTTATACACCCACTTACAAGTCACTGGAGTAATGCCATCAACCTTGTGCACAAGGTCCCAGGTTTCATTCTTCTTGAGAGAGGCAATCTCTTGCTTCATGGCATCATCCCACTCCTTGACTCCAGTGGACTCATTGAAGTTTGCAGGCTCTCGCTCATCCAGAGGACCTGCAAAGAAGCAGGAGACAAAGATCATTGTATTCCCATCACAGTACCGAGCTGGTGGCTTCACAATCCTCTTTGATCTCTGAAGAGGCTGCTCCTTGCTCACTACCTCTGTTGCTTCTTCAGGCTCAACTCCACCTTCGGGCAAGCTTTAAGCAATGCTCCCCCTGCTTCCTGAGCTAGAAGCCTCAGCACCAGAACTTGAAGCAACAGGAGCTGCTGGTGAAACAACAAACTCTTCTTCCAAAACTTTAGCAGCCACCTTCTACTCTTCCTCAACCTTGCTCTCTGGTAGATCAGCCGACCCACCTCCATATGATGTCAGTTCATCAAAGACCACGTCTCTTGATATAACAAACTTCTTCATCACAAGATCCATGCATTTCCATCCCTTCTTCTGCTCATCATAGCCAACAAATACAAGCTTCCTTGCCTTTGCATCAAGCTTGGTCCTTGAAGTATCCGGGACATGCACATAGCAAGTTGATCCGAACACCCGAAGGTGTACCACACTTGGCTTCTCCTTCAGCAACATCTCAAAAGGAGACTTCATGTTGATAGGGCTGAGCGGCATTCGATTGATGACATAAGAAGCACAAGACATCCCCTCTGCCCAGAAGGACCTAGGAATGTCTTTTGCATGAAGCCAACACTTGCAGGTTTCCGTTAGATGACGGATCTTCCACTCCGATACTCCATTTTGTTGTGGAGTATGAGCACAAGCGAGCTCTCTTTGGATCCCGTGCTTCCTACAGAAGTTAGAAAACTCGTAGGAGACAAACTTCCCACCATTGTCTATTCTAAACTTCTTGATCCGCAAGCTAAGCCGGCCCTCCACTAGCTCCTTGAACTCTACAAACACCTGGAAAGCTTCTGACTTCCCCTTCAAGAAATAAATACAAGTGTATCTTGAGTAGTCATCAATCAACACAAGCATGTATCTGCTCCCACCAAGGCTAGCAGTGACGGTTGGTCTCATCAAGTCTCCATGGATACACTCCAATGGTCTCTTGCATAGCTCCCTTCCATTACAATAAACTTTGGTTAAGCTTATCAGAAGCACAGAGCAACACCACCAGTTGATCACTACTCAAGCAACTAAACATGGCTCTGATACCATGCTAAATTTTCTCAAAGTGGTCAGCAAGATAGCCTAAAGCCAAATTAATATTCTCAGCACTATCAAGATCACACCTTGATCAAGGGGAAGCCCAAAGAGCAAGCTTAACACCAAATGCAAATGGAAGGACAAGCAGATCTTATATTTATAAACTTCTTTACAAGGCGAGGTATACGTGTTGAGACATGATTTCGCCAGTACACAAGTAAACAGAAAGAACAAAAAACAAGCTGAGCGGACAGCACTGGAAACCGCCGAGACCGCCCAGTCCGACGTAGTCGCCGAAGCCGCCTGAACTGCTGCTGCTACAAGCCGAATAGAACACGGAGTCTGCCGAGACCGCGAGGTCGTGCGGACACACTGTTATTCGCTGACTGCTGCTGAACTGGAGAACAGACCGCCTACCATCCTGAGTCCGGCGGACAGGTTATTGGACTTGGAAGTGCTGAAGTAGAAAAGAACTGGCAAGCCGTATAAGCGACTTGCTGAGACCGTAGAGACCGCAAACTTCACTGATCCTGACTGAAGTCAAAGCTAAACTCCTGGCTTCTCAATGCTAGTCGCGCGACCTGCACACAACAAACAGTTATCTCTACTCAACCCGCGCGGACAGGAAAAACCAAACCGCAGCAATTGACCAAGCCCCGCTTACTGTTCACTCAGTTACTGTAGACGTGTCGGGGGGGGGGGTCTATTTATAGGCAAGGTGAGGAGTATGGTCACCATCCTAGTGAATAGAGTCACCCCCCTGCTCGCGCACTAACAAAGCCCCGTCCGCTGATTCCGTGAGGACTTAGCCAAATTCCAACAGAATCCGCCAGGAGAAAGAACAGAGATGTTCACCACCAGGTGGACTCGCACCAGTCCGCCCACACTATGCGGACAGGCACCAGCTCGCATAGCCCGAAAACACCACCGCACATGGACAACCACCTCTACTGCGACAGTCCGCACACTATATGCAGACAAAGAGGCAGTCCGCACAGCTTGAGAACAAAGCCACAATCCGCCATGAGTCCACGGCCAACAGGCAGTCCGCCCGGTCAACAGCGGACTCGGCGGATACCGCGGACACGCTGGACTTGTCACAGAATGTGACCAAGTCCAGTAAACCACCAAGGGCATGGAGTGAGCTCGGCGGACAAGGCCCAGTTCACCTGCCCCCAAGGCAGATCGCCAATCACTCCACCAGAATGGGGCAGAGCTCGCAAGCCCCTACTCGCACAGCTGCCAAGACAACGGCCAACTGCCGGACTTGAAACTAGTCCGCGCAGTCCTCCACAAAGCAGCAATCGCCCGCTGCAACACCGGAGAGGTCGACAAAGACCACAGCCAATATCCAAGGTCAGTCTGCAACAGCGGACATCGCAGACTCAAACTCCAATCCGCCTGGTTACACAAGAGCTAGCTAATCTGCAAGGCCGCAGATCAAGCTGAGCGTCGCCAATCAGCCCGCGAACCGCAGTCCGCTCAGGCCGCTTCGCTAGGAGCCCGACTTCCTTGGCCATAGGCCAACCAGACCGCACAACAGTCCGCTCAGGCCGCACACCAGGCCGCACCTCAAGAACAACCACGCCACCAAGACCAAGCCATGGTCACCCAGGCCGGAACCAGCAGTCTGCCCAGGCAGTGGACTCAGACCTCTCAGGTCGCGCTGTCTGCCCGGCCTGCCCATCACCCACTTTCACTTCACAAATTTCAACACTAACCTCTCGGGTTACCTTGGTCGAGAGAGAGGAGGAAGGCGGTGCACTCCTCTCCCCTATAAGTTGTTGTGCAACTGGCACCTGCCCGCGAGTAGGGAACTCGTCGCGGACAATAGCAACGAAAGCAAAAATCTTTGAGCAAATAATGGCGCGCACCAATCAATCAGTTCGAGTTTCCAAAACACAAAAAAAACACACAGACGACAAGAGATATACGTGGTTCAGAGTTAAGCTCCTACATCCACGGGGAGAGCGCGCTGGATCCACTAATCGAAAAAATATCCGATTACAACACAGGCACTCAACGATTCTCAACGGATCGACACTAACCTAAAATATGAAATAAAGAACAACAAGAAAACCAAGAGAGAGGGAAGAAAACTCCCCTATGCCAGCCGCAAAACTGGCAAATCGGAGCCTGGATCTGAATCTGATCTTCGCCTCTGCCACGCGTCGCTGCCCTGCGGCCAAGAAAGTCGCTGCCCTCTTCAAGATGAAGGAACCGCAGCCTTATGCCCTCTTTCACCGCCGGAGTTGCCGCCGCCGTTGGATCGCCGGAGCCGTCGGAGATGGAAACCTGCACCCGTCGCTGCCGTGGATCTCCCCTCTCCTTCACCGGAGATGGAGCCGATGCCGCTGCCGTGCACTAGATCGGAACTCCGATCAATCTTTCGCCGCCTCCGTCAACCACCACTCGCCTGCAAGATCTGCCGCCGCTGCTGCCTGAGAAGAACCGTCGGCCCAATAATGTCGGAGAAGAAGCCGGCTCTGCCCGATCTTGCCACTGCTGGATCCCAAGGATCGCCGGACCTACGTAGCCCTAGATCGAAATCTCCGCTGCACCGCTGTCGCCGGAGAAGAAGCCCTAGACCGGGCTTGCCGCTGCACCGTTGTCGCCGGAGAAGAAGACCGCCCACCGCGACGATGTCGCCGCCCGATCTTCGTCCCGAAGCCGCGCGTCCCGAAGCTGCGATGCCGCGATGCCGCCGCATCCTCTTCCTCCTTGCCGCCGGAGAAGAAGAGCCAAGATCCTCCGACCGTCGCCGGAGAAGGAAGCCCGCCGCTCACCTCTTCTTCTTTCTCCCGATCACCGTTCCCGATGCCGCCTCTCCCGTTCGCGATTTCTTGCCGCCGCTATCGCTCATTAGGTTAGAATGAAAAATCTCTGGATCGGGATTCTTATGCTTCCTGTGCAAACCTGTATATATATCTATAAACAAATAAAACACCAGAACCGGACCGGTCTGGCTGGACCGGTCCGGTGGAGCATCACAATAACAATCTCCACCTTGATGCTCCACGAACGCTAATACCTCCTATAACACACAGACCCCTACTGGCGACTACAAGCCCCCTCTCACTGGGGCCGACATGATCAACATGCATCAGTCTGAGTTAAGTCAAACTTAACTCGCCTCATTGATTTCTCTCGCATGCTCGCAACGCATTCCTCCGTAGGAATCTCCCGCAACATCACGCCTCCACCTCGAGCGAACTCCCTCAACTCCCGGTGACGCACGTCGACATGCTTCGTCCTTGCATGATTGACCGGTCTACTGCAAGATGAATCGCACTCGAACTCTCACTGTGCAACTTCACCTTCTCCTGAGTGATCCTAAGTTCCTCGGTGAGACCTCTGAGCCTGATGGATCCTCTCGCGGTGTCTGGGTACTCATGAGATGACTCTCTACCCGTCTCCTCTACGGCTGCGAAGATCCTACCTCCGTCAAGGTCCTCTCTCCGTGCACACGCCCTTGCCACGAAGCCTGCCCCGCTCCTCCGCTGGTCCTTCCTAGCTTCTCTCTGAGAACGGTCTCTGCTCTCTAAAGCTCTATCGAAGGAATCGCGATCTGAGGAGATCGCCTGAAATGTATACGCTACCGTATCCTGTAGCTCGAGAGACGGCGTAACCTCTCTCCTCGCATCTCCCCTGGCAATCGTGGTGCCAATCAGTCTATAGAGCGATCCGGAACGCTCTCCTCTCAAGACTGTCTGTGCGCCTCTCCTGACCTCCAAATACCCGCTGCTACTGGTATAAGAATACCCGGCAGCCTCCAGAGTGCCTAGAGAAAGCAAGCTCTTCCTCAACTCGGGCACATACCGAACGTCGGTGAGGGTCCTAACCACTCCATCGAACATCCTAATCCTGATGCTCCCGACTCCTGATATCTCGCACTCTGACCGGTTCCCCATCCGAACACGACCACCTCCATAGTGCCTAATACTGGAGAACCATTCAATGTTCGGGCACATGTGAAACGAACATCCTGTATCCATGATCCAGGAATCTGTGGTCCCGACTACCACGTCGCGGCTTTGTGAAACGTGTAGAACGTCATCATCGCTCACGCACTCGGATGCCACTGCAGCCTGCTGAGGCACATATTCTTTGCCCTTGAGTTTCCTCACTGGGCAGTTGGCCTTCCAATGCCCCTCCTCTTTGCAGTAGTAACACCTACCCCTGGACCTAGGTCGATCATCCTCCTTGCCTCCCCCTCTCGATCTCCCTCGGGATGGGTCTCTGCTCTTCACGAACAGACCCTCGCTCGCACTCGATCCAGAACTGCTCCTCTTCTCATTAGAGAGAAGCATCGTCACCACTTCTTCCATCTTAAGGGTATCCTTCCCATACAACATGGTGGTAACTAAATGATCGAACGACCTCGGGAGTGAGGACAAGAGGAGAAGAGTCTGATCTTCCTCCTCGACCTTCACATCCATACTCCACAACTGGGATACCAGCTTGTTGAACACATTCATATGGTGCAACAACTGCGTTCCCTCAGACATCCTCAAGCTGTACAACTGCTTCTTCACGTACATCTTGTTCGTGAGCGACCTGGACATGTAGAGCTCCTCGAGCTTCCTCCACAAGTCCACCGTAGTTTCCGCCTCGATAACGTTGTACATGACCTCGTCTGCCAAACACAGCTGTATGGTGCTGATGGCCTTGAGGTCCAGCTCATCCCACTCGTCGTCATCTTTCACCTTAGCCTTCTCCTTTCTAAGGAGTGCCTTGTGAAGACCCTGTTGAACGAGTACAGCCTTTATGCGCTTTTGCCAAAGACCGAAATCGATCCGCCCATCGTATTTTGGAACCTCGAATTTGGCCGTCATTGAATTTGCTCACTGGTCCGAAGGACGAACCTCCCTCTGATACCAATTGTTGTGCAACTGGCACCTGCCCGCGAGTACGGAACTCGTCGCGGACAATAGCAACGGAAGCAAAAATCTTTGAGCAAATAATGGCGCGCACCAATCAATCAGTTCGAGTTTCCAAAACACAGAAAAAACACACAGACGACAAGAGATATACGTGGTTCGGAGTTAAGCTCCTACATCCACGGGGAGAGCGCGCCGGATCCACTAATCGAAAAAATATCCGATTACAACACAGGAACTCAACGATCCTCAACGGATCGACACTAACCTAAAATATGAAATAAAGAACAACATGAAAACCAAGAGAGAGGGAAGAAAACTCCCCTATGCCAGCCGCAAAACTGGCCAATCGGAGCCTGGATCTGAATCTGATCTTCGCCTCTGCCACGCGTCGCTGCCCTCCAGCCAAGAAAGCCGCTGCCCTCTTCAAGATGAAGGAACCGTAGCCTTATGCCCTCTTTCACCGCCGGAGTTGCCGCCGCCGCTGGATCGCCGGAGCCGTCGGAGATGGAAACCTGCACCCGCCGCTGCCGTGGATCTCCCCTCTCCTTCACAGGAGATGGAGCCGATGCCGCTGCCGTGCACTAGATCGGAACTCCGATCAATCTTTTGCCGCCTCCGTCAACCACCGCTCGCCTGCAAGATCTGTCGCCGCTGCTGCCTGAGAAGAACCGCCGGCCCAAGAATGCCGGAGAAGAAGCCGGCTCTGCCCGATCTTGCCACTGCCGGATCCCAAGGATCGTCGGACCTACGTAGCCCTAGATCGGAATCTCCGCTGCACCGCTGTCGCCGGAGAAGAAGCCCTAGACCGGGCTTGCCGCTGCGCCGCTGTCGCCGGAGAAGAAGACCGCCCGCCGCGACGATGTCGCCGCCCGATCTTCGTCCCGAAGCCGCGCGTCCCGAAGCTGCGATGCCGCGATGCCGCCGCGTCCTCTTCCTCCTTGCCGCCGGAGAAGAAAAGCCAAGATCCTCCGACCGTCGCCGGAGAAGGAAGCCCGCCGCTTGCCTCTTCTTCTTTCTCCCGATCGCCGCTCCCGATGCCGCCTCTCCCGTTCGTGATTTCTTGCCGCCGCTATCGCTCGTTAGGTTAGAATGAAAAATCTCTGGATCGGGATTCTTATGCTTCCTGTGCAAACATGTATATATATCTATAAACAAATAAAACACCAGAAACGGACCGGTCTGGCTGGACCGGTCCGGTGGAGCATCACAATAACAATAAGTAGGTCCCCTACCTCTGGACAATACTCAATCCTCTCCCCAAGCTCAATCGAGCCCCAGCCCCATCCTGTCGGAGCCTCAACTCGCCGGAAAAAGCTCAACCGAGTCTATTTCCACCTCCATCACCTCTCATGGCAATTTCGCCGGAGGACTCTCAAAGACCCCTCTGACATGTGGGAACTCCTCCTCTCCTTCCTCCCTACCTTTTGGACGCGTCACATGTAAACTCCGGCCTCCGGAGCACCGTAGCGGCACCACCTTGTTTGGAGTTTACATGCTCTGTAATTAGTGGCGTACCCGGAAATTTCACCTGACCCGGGCACCAAGTAGGAGGATATAAATTTTTGATTATTTTTTAAACCATGAAAGTAGATGAGATGACACCATCTACAAAATTGCTCAGATCAAAGTCACCATTGCGGTGTATATTTCATTACAATCATGCAATTTGTCATTAAATATCTACCAAATACTTAATATTAGACATGTTTAAAGATCACCCATTAAAAATTTGTGCTAAAAATGAAGAACTTCTGCAAACAAAACTTAAATAAAAAGGAAATAAGAATGTAAAAAAAAGATAAGTCATGCTAAAAGAGGCTTTTATGATTTCAAGAGAAAATCTTTTGAGAACCGTCAAGTTTTGAATAGCAAAATTCTCCTGTTTGAATAAAATTTCTTCACTTATAAATTCTCTCATTACCTTGATGATAAGGCCTCAAAAAAAACTGCTACTCTGCAAGGAAATTCCAGCACATGAATCAACCACAAATGAAAAACTAATCTACAGACTTGAAAACAATGAATTTTTTGTAAGAATTAACTTAAACACACATCCTTTGAACAAGGAATTAGCATAGCCGTTGGACCACCGCCGGTCTGTAATGGAGCTTTCGAGCGGTGTTCAGCGGCACCAGGCCGCAGGATCACCGTCGGTGTGAGCGCCCTCCCCAGTGAGTCGGCCAGTGGCGGAGCCACGGCCAGCCAGCTGCCGGACGCCCGTGGGGAAGGCCCGTAAGGGGCGGTTTTGGTACAGGTCGTGGGAAAAAATGATAAAAATTATAAAAATTATAAAGTTTTATAATTTTTATAAAATGTTATAATATTATAACATAAACCAATATTTGATTTTCTAGAAGTTAAAATGAGGCTCTCATGGAAAAGTTATGAACATGAAAAATATTACTTTTGAGGATATCTACCCCTCATGAAAATTTAAGTTTTTTTCACACTATTTGGTATTTTTAAAATTGAAAGTGTTTATTTAGCTAATTTGAGGGACCTAGAATGCTCATAAAAATCTATTAAAATTCTAAGTGGAAGTTGGAGTCCTCGTTCATACGCTATAAAAATTTGAAGATTTTTGGTAATGCTTTGATATTTTTCAAACATTTAAAATAATGATTTTCACCTTTGGAAATTAATCATGGTCAATTTTCCCAAAATCTCTTAAAATCTCACGATTAATTTATATTTACCGAAAGAATGCTCGGAGGAAGTTTGAGAATTTTTCAAACATTCCTGCTCATTTTGGGATTTTAAATTATGCTCGAGATTACTTTAAAGCTATTAGAGGCAAAATTATCAGATCAAAATGCCTTATATTTTTGTAAGAGATTCTTGATGGTTAAATACATGCATTGGAAATATGTGGAGAATTTCTGAGGCATTCCTGGTGTTGAAACTGTGAAAATTCCTACTACAAAATTTGGATAAAAACAGACTAAGGTTATTGATTCAGCGGTCGAGCTCGACGGCTTCGCGAGCTAGAACATAAAATAGAGGGACAACTACAAGGACCCCAAGTGTTGCAGTGGGGAGGTTCCAAGACGTACTCGGATGCTTTGAAGAAGCTTCATATCCACAACCAAAAATAGTCTAGTAGGGTACAAGGTGTACTCTAGCTGGCGACTAATTCAAGACGTTGACTAAGAGGCATAGTCACTAGCTCGCAACTTGTCTCTTTGAAGAAAGGATCCAAAGGCTTAGCTCGAAGTCCAGAGAAAGAAGTGGTCGAGATCTTTTGCGAGATTCAGAAGTCCATATCCTTGTTGTAACACCCCCATCCGTCGCATGACATATAACAAAAGGTCCAGCTGGAACCCGACGTCATATACCACAGACAGTCGGAAGGGTTACATAAGAATATACAAACTATCCAATTAAGACTACTCGTCCTACACAGAGCATTCTAGCTGAAGCTTTTAAAGTTGAAAGAACTCAAAACTTAAATATTCCAAAAAACATGAATGTCCACAACCACACTACTGGAATGAAACCCAAAATACACTGAAAGGATACATGACCTTATGCTCTTATAATAATTCACTTAAATAATAGTGTTTTCCATACATCGGCTCGCAGACCGGCCACACATGACAAAAGTAAAATACAACTATTCTTTACGGTCTTCTAGGGCCAGCACAGCAACATGGGCTCCAACCCGGTATTTGGTACTCGGCTCCGCAACACCTGCAAGCACAATTCCACCGCACGGTGGCAAACAAAGCAACGGTCAGCCAAAAGCCGACCAAATTATAATGACCCCGCCCCTTACTTGAGACGGCGGTGCTCTTTCCCTGCATTTCATTAGTCCAGCTAAACAATAAAGTGCAACTATATATTTCGCCACAGGTGTAGGCTCGCACGGCCAAACACCCCGTGCACTCAGGGAACATTAACGGTGAATCTTGACATTTCAGCGTCTTCACCACCACCCCCAGGATGGCAACAACATGAGCATTTTAGCCTTTCTGACCCTGACTAGTCTAAGGCTCTCGACTATGTCAACGGCCAGTCCCCTTTCGGGTCTCTTGCACCGAACCACATAGCCTAGGTCCAATTCCACTTGCCCGTTGCTCAACCGCGTAGTTCACATTAAGACGTATGCACGAGCCAAGCTTCTCTCGGATCCCAACATTTCCAAACAATCACATAACCCAGTTATGTTCAAGGCCGGTTCCCAGACCGCCAAGTTAGCAGAACAACGATTCCGCTCAGTTTTCTGGGTGCGCCTTGGAGCTAACCTCCAAGGATCCCTGCTGCAATCTACCGCGTAGAAACCCGAAAACCCAAAGCACGGAGTCTTCTCCGGCAAAACATATCAAATGCAACATCACTGATCCAAACAATAAACGTCCGTGTAGGCTTCACACACAATGTCTATGCTCGTACTTACGATTCCGGACTCTATATGTAACACAAGGGGGACTGTTCACATCAACCCCAAGGAACACCACGCACTCACCGCACACTCACGGGAGCGGGATTCCCTCTGCAGAAAGAAAGAGCTTCACATGCTCAAGTAGAGAATCGTTACCCTTGTAGTCCGCTTTGACGCCATGGAAAAACTACATGGATGGAAATCTTCGCAACGAACTTTCCTCCACAGATCCGCTCTCAGATTTCGAAACGGTGCTCCGATGCTCCGCCGACGGCCGGAATCGCTTCCTTCTTCCTCCTCTTTCTAACTCCTTGAGAGAGAGAATGGTTGGAGAGAAATGAAGGATTAACTCCCCTATTCCCGGCCTTAATAGAGCAGGAAACCATCTGGGACGTTGGATCTTAATTAAAGAAAACGAACGGCTCAGATCCGTTCAAAAATCTCCAGACCTGGGCCGAACACGGCTTGGCACACGGCCGTGTCCCAGGCCGTGTGCCTCGCTCCAGGCACGATCGTCGAACGGAGGAAAGACACATGGGCAGAGACACGCTCGTGTCTCACCGGACATGCCCATGTCGGGTTCCTCGACACGCCCGTGTTCGGGGGCGTGTCACGCATAACCGCCATGGCAACGGACATGACCCAAAAGAACACGGGTAGGGACACGAGTAGGCACACGCCCGTGTCAAATGACACGCCCGTGTCATTCAGCCGTGTTCTTGGCCGTGTCCTTATCGAGATGAAAACGGCCAAAAACAGCAGCCAGACACGGCCGCAATTATCCCTCCAACATAGCTTGCTCTCGCTCCCAAGAAAGCTCCTCACGTCCGCAATTATCCCATCAGACTTTAACCATACGGATATCCTTGTTGCGGAGTCGATTGACTGCAACATCTTCAATACGTACTGGCTTGACCCTTGTGGTCAACTCATAATCAACTGGTACTTGATTATCTGCAATGATCTGCGAAGGCTCTTGCACTGCCTTACGCAACACCGATACGTGGAACACGTCATGCAGCCCACTCAATTCCACCGACTGCTTCAATCTATACGCCGCCTCGCCAACACGCTCCAGGATTTCAAATGGTCAAAGGTATCTCGGACTCAACTTCTTTAAGCGTCGAACCCGCGATACACCCTTGAACGGCTTGATTTTTAGATAAACCATGTCGCCAACATTGAACTCCACGTTCCTATGCTTGGCGTTATAGTACTTTGACTGTCTATCCTGAGCGATCTTCAACTTTTCCTGAATTGTACGCACCATTGAAGTGGCATCTTCCACCGCTTGATGTTTATACAACTTCGATTCGCCTGCCTCCAACCAAGACAACGGCGTACGACACTTCCTCCCGTACAAGGCCTCGAAAGGCGTCATCCCAATACTTGCCTGAAAGCTGTTGTTGTACGCAAACTCCACCATGTACAGGTGATCCTCCCAATGCTTTCTGAAATCTAGGACGCACATGCGAAGCATGTCCTCCATAGTACTGTTGACCCTCTCGGTCTAACCATCCGTCTGTGGATGAAAGGTTGTGCTGAAACTGAAAGATATAGTACCTAAACACCTAGAGGGGGGGGGGGGTGAATAGGTGATCTAATCCTTTTTAAACTTTAATGGCAGCAAACAGTTATATCACAGAATCTACTCTACTTTTGCACAGCAATCACACAGCAAAACACAACACAGCAGACACAGAGTTTTATAGTGGTTCCCCAAGATTTGGGTACATCCACTTCCCCCTTCGCCTATCTAGCAGTGTACTAGATTCGGCCAAACTTCACCACTGTCTCAGAACCCAAACTGTTTCCTACACCTCAGGCCCAAAGCCTTACAACTCAGCTTTTCCACAAAGCCTACACTCAGCCACAAAGGCCTACACTCAGCCACCAAGGCCTACACTCAGCCAACAAGGCCTACACTCAGCCAACAAGGCCTACACTCAGAGATTTCAATCTCCTACACTCAGGCTCTCAAGCCCTACCCTCAGCCTCTATAATTACAGGCTTACAATCACTCAGATCCAAAGGATCCTACAAGATTAAAATGAATTTACAATTGTTAACTCAACAACCCAAAGACAAGAGAGGGTGGTTGTGAGTTTCTTGATGAGTTCTTGGAAGAACTCAGCTGGATTCAATCTGACTTAGCTTTCTTCAAAGCTTCTTGAAAGTAGAACTCAATTAGATTGTCTCCTTCTGCAGTTGATCCTTGACCTCTGCTTCTTAAGACCAAGAATGAATCTGAATCCTTCTTCTCAGCCTAGTTCCAACGGCTGATTTCTTGGATAGATCCCTCTCTCTCCAACTTCTTAGATCTGCACTTGGACAGCTAGATCTTCTTGATTTGATGCTTGATCAATAACTCTATGAACCACTTGTTGAATTACTTCAATTACTTGAACAACTATTTTTGTAGACTGTATGAGCCTATTTATAGGCCTTCTTCATGGTAACCGGCTGGTCCGGTCCATAACTGAATTCTGACATCTCAGACAGGTGCTGTAGACCGGCTGTAACGGCAGCTGTCAAGTCATCCAGTCAGTTTTTGAAAGTTCTCTAACTGTCTGAAAGTGTCGAGACTTTCTGTCTTTAAGTGTCGACACTTATAGACCAAGTGTCGACACAAGTTGTGTAAGTGTCGACACAAGTCTACAAGGTGTCGACACAACTCCTTGTGTTGTAGATTCTATGTCTCGACACAGTTTCTTCTTCAAGTGTCGACACTGAAATTGAGTGTCGACACAAGTACTTGATCTTCTATCTTTTGCTGAATTCTTCTAAGTGTCAACACAAATTCTTGTGTTGAATCTGTTAAGTGTCGACACTGCTTCTTGGTGTCGACACATAGTCTTCAGTGTTGATACTTGATGAGTGTCGACACAGCTCCTTGTGTCGACACGTGATTCTTCTATTGAGACTTCAGCTGAGTGTCGACACATTCCCATAGTGTCGACACTTGTATTTAGAAAATTTTGTTGATCTTGCTGTTCTTTGTTAAGTGTCGACGCAGCTCCTTGTGTCGACACTTTCTTCAAGTGTTGAGTCTTCTGTTGAGTGTCGACACATTGTTCTTGGTGTCGACACTTACTTCAAGTGCTGACTCTTCTACTAAGTGTCGACACATTGTGCTGGGTGTCAACACTTGTACTTAGTCTCTGCAGACTTTTGCTGAGTGTCGACACAGCTCCAAGTGTCGACACTTTCTGGTGTAGACACAGTTCTTCTAGGTGTCGACACTGCTGTTAAGTGTCGACACAGCTTTACTGCACTTTTCTTCACTGAGTGTCAACACAGCTCTTTGTGTCGACACTTTGTGTCTGGTGTCGACTCTGCATCCCAGGTGTCGACACAATGACTCCAAGTGTCGACACTGCTTGCCTGAGTGTCGACACAAGCTTTCTTAAGTGTCGACACTTTCCCTCTGGGTGTCGACACATGGACTTAGAAATTTTTTGCTTCAGTCCTGCAAATACTTAACCTGCACAAGTAACTCAAAAACACATCAAATACATTTTGATGTATATCATTGAGTTGGGTGAGGCTTCTTCAAATCAGGTACATTTAAACTAATGTACCCAATAGAAACTCAGCTTAGTTCCCAACATACTATGCACCAACCTCCAATCCTTCGACGTAAAGCGTCCATCTCGATCACTAACAATACTGCGGGGCACACCATGCAATCCTTAGTCAATGATATACACCATTCATAATTAAAATTACAAAATGATGTAAAGCAGGATAATGTACAGCAGGGTAAACATAAACATGTATCAATTTCACATGTATACAAATACATCATTACAGAACAAATAAGAAATAGACATAGACATATGCACAGAACAAACATGAAATATATTAATCATATATTGTTCTAATATCTGTCTTATACATTTTCAGAAGTTCACTAAATATTTTACATCCAAAAGATTACAAAATAAACTTCAAGAAAATTCTAAATCTATTTTTGTTCTGGCTCCTTAATCACTATGCCTTTGCCAGCTTGAACTTTAGCTTGGACAGGAGCAACAGCAGTTTCAGCATCAGCAGGCTTCTTGCCTTTCAGATCTTTCTTCTTAAGCTCTTCAGCTTTGATCTTCTGTCTTTCAAAATAATGGTATGGCTTAGGAAAGTACTTGCTAGGCTCCTGGGCAGTAGGAGGTAGTTTTCCCATCTTTGCCTTCCTTCTGTATTGGACAATTGCCTCCTGTCTGGTTTCATGTTTTCTCCATTCAGCCTCAGAGAACCATTTGTTCCTGTCTTGAATGTTATCCTTGGCAGCTTTCCAGGCAGTTAATATAATGTTTCTAGAGGTAGGGCTCCACTGTTCAAAGTCTGGCCTTTGTTCTGCTTGTTCCCTAAACCTCTTCTTTGACAATCTGGTTTCCTCTTCATCTTGCTCCTTTAAGATGGCTTCCTGTAAAGCTTCAGAGACAGGCTGAACAACCTTTTCAATTATAACATTGTCCTTGCCCACAGGTGGGATGTACATAGACTGTACATCAGCATGTATCATGTCAAAATCTGGAGGAGGGTATATGACTTGAGCTACTTCTGGTTGCTCACCTCCTAGATATGCAGGTTGAATCCCAGATTCTGCCACATTGTCATCATCACAAAGAGGAGGATAACCCAGTGTAGCTCTGATAGAATTTGATATCCACTTTGCATGATCAGAGCTTGCCTTGACTAACACTCTCTCCCCCTTTATGACTTCTCTCTCAATATGATCCCTTAAGTCATCGTTTTGAAATCTCACTTGAGCATTGAGATAATTAACTCCATCCTTGTAGAAAGGTCTTAACCTTTGGAGTTTTTCAGAGATGATCTTCTGAGATTCTTGAATTGCAGTCTTAACAGCAGTGAGTTCTTCCTGAAATACTTTGTCAAAATCTGCCTTTGCTATAGCTTGAGTCTGCCCTGCAGCCAGATTCTTTAGTTCTGTGACTATTGCATTGTGGGATTCAGTAAGGTTGTCATTCATTCTTAGCTGATTTTCAAAAACATAACCTTGCTTCACAGCAATGTCATCCACTTGTGCTTTTATCTTCTCCTGGTGTGTTGCCAAATACACCACTGCATTGCCACCCTTGTGGAAGCAGTCAGTCATTTCTTTCTTGTTAAGGTTCATTTCAAACCTTATAGACTTGATATCTTGGGCCAGATCAAATTGCAATGATTTCTGCCCTTCATCCACATACTTCTCTATTGCTTTTCTATGTTCATCCAGTTTGATCTGCATAGCAACCATCAGTGCACTATAATCAACTGATGGTGCTTGCTGAACTATAGGTTGTGGAGCTACAGTTTGTAGAGCCTTCTTGTAACTCTGGCCCCTTCTCTTGAATACATAGATTTTCTTTTTCCTTGCCCTTGCTGCATCCTCATCTTCAGAAGCTGAGGAGCTGGTAATGTCAACCCTCTCCTTAGGGCTTGGAGGCCTTTCAGTTTGCACATCTTGTGCCTTCTCAGTTTCTTGCCTTATAGGCTCTTCCAGAATCTGCACTTGCTCCCCCTCAACAGCAGCATTCTCTTTTTCAGCAGCAGTAGGTTCTTTGTCAAAATCCACTTGATCCAGATTTAAAAATAAATCCTCCATAGTGTACTCTTGTGGTGAAGGAGCTGGAGTAATTCTAAGCTCTTCAACCACTGGATCAGGAACTACTTCTAGTACAGCAGATGTGTCTTCTCTAACAGCATCTGGAACTTGAGTATTCAGCTGATTTTGCTGATGATCATCAGACAAATCAGTATCTTCTATAAGAAATTCTAAAGTATTTAGGTCAGTGAGTACCTCTAGTATGGTGTTGGTGGCTTGTTCACTTTCCAGTGTAGAGGGTTCTTCTACAACTGGAAGCTTCCCCTGGCTGTAATCCTTATAGATGGGGCTAGCTTGAGGTAGCCCCCCCTGGATCTCAGCAGCATCTTGAGGAGCAGGAGACTTCACTGCAGGCTCTTCCTCATTGTCATCTGGAGTGAAGACAACTTGTTCTTCACTTTCAGAACTGCTAGTGGACACCTGTGCCACTGGAGCAGTCTTCCTTTTCTTCTTTGGAGGAATTTCTTTCTCAGACACTGGCTTCTCAGGGGTTGACATCTCTTTAGTCAACACCCTGTCCCATCTAGAAAATATTCTTTGATCCATTTTCCTCATGTGATTTATCTTGCTTCCTGCAGCTTGTTGCATTACCTCTGGTATGGCACCAGCAAGGTATAGACTTATAATTCTGCCCAGGTTGGTCTTCTTCAAGCTTTCCTTAATCATCTCAAAGACTATAACAGACCAATCAGTTTTTAGAGTGAAGATTATCCTGGTCATTATACTGAACATAGAGGCAGACACTCTGTCATGCCCTCCTGGCTTGCTGAGAATAACTTTTCCAACAATCTCAGACAAGAATTTGTCTTGATTGTTCATGCCTTTTCTGTTGAAGACAGAACCAATCTTCATCTTAGAGTCTAGGCCACACCAGGTTAGAGCTTCCCTGGTTTTTGAAGCTGTAACCTCATCTTCTTCTTGAGTCCTTGGTAGCTGGAGAATCTTCCTCAGACTTTTAGGGGATACCTTAACCTTTGCTCCATGAACTCTGGATTTGATTTTGTATCCAGATTCATCCACCTTGGCTCCATTGAGGAATTCGAGTACCTCTTTCTTCCATATCTTTGTAGATTCAGAAACTAAATATTCTAACCCAGAATCGGCAACTAGGGTTACAACAGCTTTAATTTCTTGATCTGCATCATCAAAAGCGCCTCGCACCAGCTCATATCCTTCGTTGACGTTCTCCTCTAGATTAGGCGCCATTAGGGTTTGTAGAATTTGTCTTGAGAGAAGAGAGGTGTCGACACAGAAGTTTGGTCTCGAAACTTTGAAAGCGTGTCGACAAACAAAGACAAAACCCTATTTATACCTTTCTGATTTTGAAGATGAACAGGCGGGACAGCTAACTTAAAATGTGTCGACACTGGCAATAAGTGTCGACACTGACTTATAATGTCTCGACACATATGTGTCGACACAAGTTTAGTCAACAGATTTTATGTGTCGACAGTTGGTTATGTGTCGACACACCATAACTCGACACATAGTCGAGACTTTACTTAGAAAATTCTGAGTAAAACTTAAGTGTCGACACCACATTGGATGTGTCGACACCTACTTGACAAGTGTCGACACTAACATTCTGAAGTGTCGACATCAACTTCCTAGATGTGTCGACACTAATATTCTGAAGTGTCGACACCACTATTCTATGTCGACATAGACTTGTTTATGTGTCGACACCTTTTTACTTAGCCAATTTCAATTCTGTAAACTTACTCTAAGTTTATCATTCCTAGTTCAATTTTAAATCTATTGAACTTAGCTTCTTCTAGGGGCTTAGTATACATATCAGCTAATTGTTCATCTGTTTTAACATATTCTAATAAAATATCTTCTCTTTCTACATGCTCCCTAAGAAAATGATATTTAATTTCAATATGTTTTGTTCTACTATGAGATACAGGGTTATTAGCTATTGAAATAGCACTTCTAGAATCACAAAAGAGTGGAGTTCTACTTACCTGAAATCCATAGTCCTCTAGATGATGTTGTATCCACAGAAGTTGAGCACAGCAACTTCCTGCAGCCACATACTCTGACTCTGCAGTGGAGATAGCCACACTGGTTTATTTTTTGCTACTCCATGAAATTAGTCTCCCACATAGGAATTGACAGGTTCCAGTAGTGCTTTTTCTATCTTCTTTGCATCCTGCAAAGTCTGCATCTGAATAACCTGTTAGATCAAAATCTCCATTCCTAGGGTACCAGAGGCCTAGATAGGGAGTGCCCTTTAGATATCTCAATATTCTTTTGACTGCTGTCAAATGAGACTCTTTAGGGCAGGCTTGATACCTTGCATAGACACATATAGCATACATGATATCTGGTCTACTAGCAGTCAAGTATAATAGGGAGCCAACTATCCCTCTATACAAGGTTTCATCTACAGGTTTCCCTGCATCATCCTTGCTAAGAGACATACTTGACCCCATAGGAGTCTTCATGGTACTGGATGAATCCATACCATACTTCCTTATGAGTTCTAGGGTGAACTTGGACTGACATATGGATAAACCACTTTCAGTCTGTTTAACTTGGAGACCCAAGAAAAACTTCAGCTCTCCCATACTACTCATCTCAAACTGACCTTGCATAAGTTTTGCAAACTTTTTGCAAAGGCTGCTTTCAGTAGACCCAAATATAATGTCATCTATATATATTTGGACTAGTATAAATTTGCCTCTAGATTCCCTAAGGAATAGAGTCTTATCTATTTTCCTCCTTGAGAACTTGTTCTCAATGAGGAAACTAGATAGGGTTTCATACCAAGCCCTAGGGGCTTGCTTTAACCCATATAAAGCTTTCCTAAGTCTATAGACATGATGAGGTAAAGTTGGATCAACAAAACCTGAAGGCTGTTCCACATAGACTTCTTCCTTAAGATTACCATTCAGAAATGCTGACTTGATATCCATTTGGTAAACCTTGAATCCTTGATAGGTTGCATAGGCTAAGAACATCCTTATGGCTTCCAGTCTGGCTACTGGAGCAAAGGTTTGATCAAAGTCAATACCTTCTTCTTGCCTATATCCTTTAGCAACCAGTCTTGCTTTATTCTTAATGATGACCCCTTGTTCATCCATCTTATTCCTGTAGATCCACTTGGTTCCTATTATATTGTGGTCTTTAGGTTTAGGAACAAGTTCCCAGACCTTGCACCTCTTGAACTGATTAAGCTCTTCTTGCATTGCTTCAGTCCATTGTGGATCTAGTATGGCTTCTTCAAACTTTTTAGGTTCTACTTGGGATAAAAAGCTGGAGTATACTGCTACATTCAGATTTCTGCTCCTTGTTTGTACCCCTTGTCTTGGATCTCCAATAATCTGCTCTACTGGATGATCTCTAAGATGCCTATTGGCTGGAGGCATCCTAACTTCTGGTTGAACCTCTTCAGCATCTCCATCATGCTGTATACCTTGAACTTCATCAGCAATTGGTACATGTAGTTCTCCCCCTGGACAACAGCCACTGTCCTCTACTTGCTGTCTTGCAGCAGGTACTTCTTCTATAGTAAGCTTGTTCATTTTCTTTGTTAAACCTGTGGGGCTGCATACAGTACTAGACAACTCATTGTTAATAAGTTTAGTCTCATCAAAAACTACATGCACAGATTCTTCTACAACTTGTGTAGTTAAGTTGTAGACTCTATAAGCCTTACTGTTATTGCTGTACCCAACAAAAATTCCCTCTTGGGACTTGGCAGCAAACGTAGTCAAGTAAGACTTCCCATTGTTAAGTATGAAGAATTTGCAACCAAAGATCCTGAAATAGGATAGGTTTGGTTTCCTGCCTTTCACAACTTCATAGGGGGTCTTGTTGAGGCCTTTAGTGATAGTAGCCCTATTTATAACATGGCATGCAGTGTTAACTGCTTCAGCCCAGAAATACTCTGGCAGTGATGTATCACTTAATAGGGTCCTACCAGCCTCTATCAAGGTCCTATTCTTCCTCTCAGCAATGTCATTTTGCTGAGGTGTTCTAGGTGAAGAGAATTCTTGAAATATCCCAAATTCTTCACATAGTTTTATCATGCTTTCAGACTGAATTTTAGTACCATGGCCACTTCTAATCTTGACCACTGCACTATTTAGTTCATTCTGAATTTGCTTGACAAAGCTATGGAAGACACTAGGTGTTTCAGATTTCTGTCTTAAGAAGAACACCCAGGAAAACCTTGAGTAGTCATTTACAACTACAAGGGTATAGACCTTCCTACCTAAGCTGTGAACTGGCATTGGACCAAAAAGATCCATATGCAAGAGGTATAAACACCTCACAGCATCTTTGTTTTCTATGCTTCTAAAGGTGGATTTAGTCTGCTTGCCCTTTTGACAAGCTGAGCAAATACCATCTTTAACACACTTAACTTGAGGACCATTCCTCACTAACTCTTTGCTAAAGAGTTTGCCAATAGTCTTGTAGTTAAGATGGGCAAGCCTCTTGTGCCATTTGACACAATGAGAGACTATCTCATCAGCTACAAGACACACTGGAGAACCACTGTTCTCAACCATAATGTCTAAGCAATAGACATTCCTCTTCCTATAACCAGTCAAAATGATCTCTTGATCACTTGACCTCTTGATATGACAACCATTTTTAACAAATGAGATGTCATACCCTACATCACTTAATTGACTTATACTTATTAGGTTGTGTTTCAACCCTTTAACATAAGCCACTTGAGTAATGGTAACTAAGTTGCTAGAAATGTTACCAAACCCTTTGATGATTCCTTTTTTAGAACCACCAAAGGTTACTTTTGGACCATCTTTTATTGGGATGTAGTCCCTTAGTAATCCTCTAGTTCCAGTCATATGTCTGGAATATCCACTGTCCAAGTACCATGTTGGGGTATGGCCACTTGGACTCACCTGCAAAACAGATTAATGAACCTTAGAACCCAAAGAATTATTGGGTCCTTGGTACTTATTAGTTTGCAATCTGACAAAGCTACCTACTGGCTTTCCAACAGGTAGTTTGGTACTCACTTTGGCACTAGCATTGTGCCAACAGTCCACTGCAAAATGGCCAACTTTGCCACAACACCAACATTCAAACTTGTTGTACCTTTGCTTAGGTACTGTCTTTGCTGTCTTATCTACAGCAGACTTGTTGATTGTTGGGGCTTTGCCCTTGGACTTGGACTTGGACTGCTCAGTCCTTGCAGGTTTAATAAAACCCAATCCAGCCTTACCTTTATGATGAACAAATTCATCAATTAAAGGTAGCACTGACTTAGGTTTAGAAAACCTAGCAATAAGCTCTCTCTCTTTCTGAAGATTGATCTCCAGACACTTGATTTGATCATTCTTAAAGGTGATAGTCCCCATCTGAATCACTGTTATGTGTTTCAGCATGGCTATCTCATTAAGTTTTTGATCAAATAGCTTCTCAGAATCTGTTGCAGCAGCTTTAAGATCAGCAATTTCCTTTGCCTGACTTTTGGCTAGGGACTTGCTTTTCTTGTAAGCTTGCAACAGTACTTTATATTCATCTATAAGCTGATGAATATCTTCCTCAGACTCAGATACACTCTCATCACTAGATGATGATGAATCTGATTCTGTACTAGAACAAGAAACTGAACTTAAGGTTGAACTTTGTACCTTACTGGGTCCTGGCTGGTCCAGGATTTTGTCATGCTCTGTCAAAGCCATTAGCCCTTGGCATTGACTGTCGTCTTGTTCATAAATAGACTCCATTATCTGCATGAATTCTTCTTCTTATTCTTCAGCAAACAGCCCTATGTAAGCCTCAGCATCAGACTCAGTTTCTGAAGAAGAGATATCTGATAGAGTCTTCTCTTTCTTGGCAACAAAATACTTCTCTTTCTTGCCTTTGAAATGAGTCTTCTTCCTGTCACTAGACTCCTTTCTCTTTTCAGGACAATCTTCAACAACATGGCCTTGTCTATTGCAGCAATAGCACACTATTTTAGAAACAGTTGCCTTGCTAGATTTAGTTATCTTCCTATCCTTCTTTGAAGCCTTTTTATCCTGATAAACATCTTCTTTTCCTTTTAAAGTAGAAGGCCTTGACCTCCACTGTTTCTTCTTCAAGAATTTCTGAAAATGTCTAGTGAAGGCAACAAAGTCTTCATCACTTTCACTGCTTTCAGATTTTGTGCTGACTAACTCATCTGACTCTGATTCAACTACCTTTGGAGGTGGAGTTGATGACTTATTCCTGCACTTTCTGGAGGCTTCTGTCTTGAAAGCTACTATTCTTTCCTTGTGTTCAGCTCTTGTTGATTTCTCCTCCTCTTTCCTCACTGTCAACTGCATTTCATAAGACAATAACTTGCCAAACAGCGTAGGTGGAGGAATTTCTCCCAACTTAGCCATTTCTCTAATGGCACAAATCTTTGTGTCCCAATCTTTAGTTAGGGATCTTAGGAACTTGTCATTTAGTTCATAATTGCTGAACTCTCTTCCATAAGACATGAGTTCATTCACTATTCTGTAGAATTTCTTATAGCACTCAGTTATGCTATTACCCTTTCCTTGTCTAAAACTTTCATACTCCTGATTTAGCAAGGATTTTCTATCTTGTCTAACTTCTTCAGAACCCTCCATATACACAATAAGAGTGTCCCACATCTCTTTGGCTGTCTTACAGTGTATAATATTCTGAAATGTTGCATCATCTATGGCACTCACTATAATGTTTTGTGCCCTTTTGTCCATGGTGGCTAGGACAATCTCATCCTTAGTCATTTCAGAGAAATCCTTTGGGGTTCTCTGATTTGCATCTAGAACTGATATCTTCATGGGCACATATGGCCCCTCTTTTACTGTGATGTAGATCCTAGGGTCTGAGGCTTCCATAAACAGCCTTACCCTTTCCTTCCAGATTCCAAAGTTCTCTTTCCTGCATATGGGCAATTTCATGGAACCCAATTCCTTGTGATTTTCAGAGGAACCCATGGTTCTTGATTTTCTTGAATCTGTAATTTGTCTTAGACTGAATCTGCCAATCAGGATCTCCTTAGACTGTTAGTCCTTTTTAAGGAACCTCCCTCTGATATCACTTGAAAGATATAGTACCTAAACACCTAGAGGGGGGGGGTGAATAGGTGATCTAATCCTTTTTAAACTTTAATGGCAGCAAACAGTTATATCACAGAATCTACTCTACTTTTGCACAGCAATCACACAGCAAAACACAGCACAGCAGACACAGAGTTTTATAGTGGTTCCCCAAGATTTGGGTACATCCACTTTCCCCCTTCGCCTATCTAGCAGTGTACTAGATTCGGCCAAACTTCACCACTGTCTCAGAACCCAAACTGGTTCCTACACCTCAGGCCCAAAGCCTTACAACTCAGCTTTTCCACAAAGCCTACACTCAGCCACAAAGGCCTACACTCAGCCACCAAGGCCTACACTCAGCCAACAAGGCCTACACTCAGAGATTTCAATCTCCTACACTCAGCCTTTATAATTACAGGCTTACAATCACTCAGATCCAAAGGATCCTACAAGATAAAAATGAATTTACAATTGTTAACTCAACAACCCAAAGACAAGAGAGGGTGGTTGTGAGTTTCTTGATGAGTTCTTGGAAGAACTCAGCTGGATTCAATCTGACTTAGCTTTCTTCAAAGCTTCTTGAAAGTAGAACTCAATTAGATTGTCTCCTTCTGCAGTTGATCCTTGACCTCTGCTTCTTAAGACCCAGAATGAATCTGAATCCTTCTTCTCAGCCTAGTTCCAACGGCTGATTTCTTGGATGGAGCCCTCTCTCTCCAACTTCTTAGATCTGTACTTGGATAGCTAGATCTTGTTGATTTGATGCTTGATCAATAACTCTGTGAACCACTTGTTGAATTACTTCAATTACTTGAACAACTGTTTCTGTAGACTGTATGAGCCTATTTATAGGCCTTCTTCATGGTAACCGGCTGGTCCGGTCCATAACTGAATTCTAACATCTCAGACAGGTGCTGTAGACCGGCTGGAACGGCAGCTGTCAAGTCATCCAGTCAGTTCTTGAAAGTTCTCTAACTGTCTGAAAGTGTCGAGACTTTCTGTCTTTAAGTGTTGACACTTATAGACCAAGTGTCGACACAAGTTGTGTAAGTGTCGACACAAGTCTACAAGGTGTCGACACAACTCCTTGTGTTGTAGATTCTATGTCTCGACATAGTTTCTTCTTCAAGTGTCGACACTGAAATTGAGTGTCGACACAAGTACTTGATCTTCTATCTTTTGCTGAATTCTTCTAAGTGTCGACACATCTCCTTTGTGTCGACACAACTTCTTGTGTTGAATCTGTTAAGTGTCGACACTGCTTCTTGGTGTCGACACATAGTCTTCAGTGTTGATACTTGATGAGTGTCGACACAGCTCCTTGTGTCGACACGTGATTCTTCTGTTGAGACTTCAGCTGAGTGTCGACACATTCCCATAGTGTCGACACTTGTACTTAGAAAATTTTGTTGATCTTGCTGTTCTTTGTTAAGTGTCGACACAGCTCCTTGTGTCGACACTTTCTTCAAGTGTTGAGTCTTCTGTTGAGTGTCGACACATTGTTCTTGGTGTCGACACTTACTTCAAGTGCTGAATCTTCTGCTAAGTGTCGACACATTGTGCTGGGTGTCAACACTTGTACTTAGTCTCTGCAGACTTTTGCTGAGTGTCGACACAGCTCCAAGTGTCGACACTTTTTGGTGTAGACACAGTTCTTCTAGGTGTCGACACTGCTGTTAAGTGTCGACACAGCTTTACTGCACTTTTCTTCATTGAGTGTCGACACAGCTCCTTGTGTCGACACTTTGTGTCTGGTGTCGACTCTGCATCCCAGGTGTCGACACAATGACTTCAAGTGTCGACACTGCTTGCCTGGGTGTCGACACAAGCTTTCTTAAGTGTCGACACTTTCCCTCTGGGTGTCGACACATGGACTTAGAAATTTTTTGCTTCCGTCCTGCAAATACTTAACCTGCACAAGTAACTCAAAAACACATCAAATACATTTTGATGTATATCATTGAGTTGGGTGAGGCTTCTTCAAATCAGGTACATTTTAACTAATGTACCCAACAGAAACTCAGCTTAGTTCCCAACATATTATGCACCAACCTCCAATCCTTCGACGTAAAGCGTCCATCTCGGTCACTAACAATACTGCGGGGCACACCATGCAATCGTACAATATTCTCCATGTAGAGTTTGGCTAACATTTCCACCGGATCTTCCTTCCTGTTTGGAATAAAGTGTGACACCTTTGTCAACCTATCTACGAACACCCAAATGGCGTCATTTCCCTTTTGTGAATTCGGCAAATCATGCACAAAATACATAGATATGTCGTTGAATTTCCATTCTGGGATAGGTAGGGGCTTCAGGAAACCTCCGGGCCTCTGGCATTCCGCCTTCACCAATGCACAAGTACGACACTTGGCCACATAAAGTGCTACATCCTTCTTCAATCCTGGCCACCAGAATAATTTCTTCATGTCTCTATACATCTTCGTGCTTCCCGGGTGGATTGAGTACTTGGTATGATGAGCCTCATACATCAACTCCTCCCGAAGATTATCCGCACTAGGGACGCATAGGCGACCGTCCTTCCTTAGCAAACCATGTTCAACAACAAACTAGGAATTTGACCCATCCAAAGATTCATCCAAGATCTGCTTCATGCTGTTATCCTGAACCAAAGCCCGCCGAACTCTATCCGCTAGGTCACACTGCACCTCTGTCCAAAACAGTTTCGCCTCGGCTCTAGACTGCTTGTCGACGCAACCTATCTCCAAATCCTCCAACTCATGGACCAATCTCTCATCATGTACCGATAACCAGTTGGCCTGCGCCGGAGTCCTGCGACTCAACGCATCCGCCAATGCATTTCCCTTCCCAGGCACATACTGTATCTTGAAGGTGTAGTCCCCTAAGAACTCCATCCACCTACACTGCCTCATGTTCAGATCCTTTTGGTCCAACAGGTACTTCAAGCTCTTATGATCGGTGTAAATATCGACCTTCACACCGTACAGGTAGTGCCTCCAAAGCTTTAGATCAAATATCACGGTCGCTAACTCTAGGTCGTGGACCGGATAATTTCTCTCGTGAACCTTCAACTGTCGTGAACCATAGGCTATCACTCTCCCTTGCTGTAACAGAACACAGCCCAAACCATTACCCGAAGCATTATTATAGATCTCGAACCCTTTGATTCCACTTGGCAAACATAAAATAGGTGTCGTGGTCAACCGCCTCTTCAACTCTTCAAAAGCCCGTTCACACTCCGGAGACCACACAAACTTTTGATCCCTCCTTGTCAACATCGTGAGTGGAAGTGCTATCCGCAAAAAGTTCTCTACGAAGCGCCTGTAGTAGCCAGCAAGCCCTAGAAAACTCCGGACCTCTGCCACTGTAGTCAAAGGAAGTCACTCCAGTATCTCCACTATCTTCGCCAGATCCACAGCTATCCCTTCTCCACTAACAACATGACCAAGGAACGCTATCGAGGATAACCAGAATTCACACTTGGATAACTTAGCATACAACTGATTCCTTCTCAACGTCTCCAACACCATGTGTAGATGATTGTAGTGATCCTCCTCGCACTGCGAATACACCAGGATATCATCGATAAATACTATCACGAAACGATCCAGGTACTCTCTGAACGTCCTGTTCATCAGATCCATAAACACGGATGGCGCATTAGTCAAACCAAACGACATGACCGTGAACTCGTCATGCCCAAACCGCGCACTGAATGCTGTCTTTGGGATGTTGCTCTCCCTTATCCTCAACTGGTAGTATCCGGACTTCAAATCTAACTTTGAATACACCGTTGACCCAACCAACTAATCAAAAAGATCGTCAATCCTCGGGATTGGATATTTATTCTTTTCCGTAAGCTTGTTCAATTCCCGATAGTAGATACAAAGCCGCAAGCTCCCATCTTTCTTCTTAACAAAGAGAACTAGTGCGCTCTAAGGCGACGAACTTGGACGCACATAACCTTGCTCTATCAACTCTTGCAGTTGCACCTTCAACTCTACCATCTCTCTTGGCACTATCCGATATGGAGAGCGTGACACCGGTTTGGCACCCGGTACCAGCTCAATGGTAAAATCAATCTTCCGCTGAGGAGGGGCTCCTGGGAGATCATCTGGGAACACATCGGGATACTTAGACACAACTGGGATACTGCCAAGACTTGTCTTAGGCGTCGAAGTCTGCACTAGAGTGACAAACAGTTCTGCCCCAGACCGAACTGCTTTGAACACCTGAAGGGCTGACATCAAAATCTTACCCGACCCCTTCATGCCCGCAAAAGTAGTCTCCCGATCAGTGTTCAGACCCAACTTAACTTTCTTACGGTTGCAATCAATGCATGCACCCTACTCTGAGAGCCAATCCATACCAAAGATTATGCCGTACTCCGCTAACGGCAAAAGCGACGGTCGCAAATCAAACTCCTGGTCTCCAATCCGAATCTTCACCACGCAGATCCTATCCGCGCGCATTGAGCACCCATTGGGCAACAACACATCCAATTTGTCCTTTGACATCGAGGACGGAACCCCGATGCGCGATATGATTTTTTCGGACAAGAAGGAATGTGATGCTCCCGTATCAAACATGGCTCTCGCCGGAAACTCAAAGATCAACACAAAGACTAGCACCAACAAAAGTAAGCTAACAAACAAAAGAGGTAACAACTACATAAAGTTAATCTGCTATAAATTAACTCATTCCTGTCACCACGTCACTTTGCTTTATGGCCTCTTGCAGACCAAGGTTGTAGACTCTAGGCTGGGCTGGAGCATGATGGGATGCGGTTGACTCCACCGCCTTCCCTTTCGCCTCATAAGTCGATCCAGACTTCCTCTCGATCTTTGAACGTCCGCTCTAACACTCACGAGCAAAATGCCCCGTCTTCCCGCAGTTATAACAAGCTCCTGGGACTCGACTTGTAGTTGCCCCCGACGCATCAGCCGAAGGGGCTGAGTTCAAAGTCCTCCGCTTCTTGTTCCATCTGCGGAATCCTGACTTGGAACTAGGCACTTTGAACTCTACCTTTTTTTCTCCTGAGTCCTTCTTCTCTTGAACTTTCTTAACGACCTTCTCCAATGAACGGGCCGAATTGACCAAGGTTAGGAAGCATTGCGCCTTAGGCCCAACAAGTAGTAAATGTAGGTTGCCACGTAGACCCTCATAGAATCGGTTGGTCTTCCTCTCTTCTTCCATAAACGTAGCACCAGCATAACGACCCAACCGTGTGAACTCATGGAGATACTCGTCCACGCTTCTGGTTCCCTGAGTCAACCCAAGATACTGATTCTCCATCTCCAACTTCTGAGAAGAGGGTACAAATCTGGCTAGGAACAACCTTAAAAATTCCTCCATAGGCATATCAGCAAGCTGCTTACCCACTAAGAGATGAAACTCCAACTCATCCCACCAAAGCCTCGCTTCACCCACCAAAAGAAAAGTTGCTATGGTGGTCTTCTGCCACTCCTCAGTTATTGTGGCTGTCAAGACCCTCTTTATCAAAGAGAGCCAGTCCTCAGCTTGACCTGGCGTTCCAACCCCATCGAACTTCGGAGGATTAAAGCCCATTATATGCTTAAGTTGCTTCTCCGTAGCTCTCCTCGGCTCTACCAGATCAACTGTCACGCGCTCCACCACTCTCGGCTCTGCCGCACTAATCGGTTCTTGCTCATTCGCAGGAGGTGCACGATGCATTTGCCCTACAGGTTGGGAATTTAACATTGCAAATACGGCTTCAGCCACCATCCTGATGGTTTTCGTTGAAGGAGGTGTTGTAGACACGTCCCTTGGTGCACTACTTTCCGCTGATTGCGGATGCTCTGACTGACCAGCACCGCTCCTAGCTGCCTATAGTAGCAAAGACACACGATTAGACGACAACTAAATTGCTAAAAGCAATCATTGGAACACTCAGATTCCACAAAACAAGTGTATTTTTCATTCCTAAGTGGGCATTCATGGGTTCTTTTTGATGTTATAACGATGGCGCACACATGTGCTCACCACCCCTTAAAAGAATTCGCCCACGAATTCATTTAAGCCTGACCGTAACCAGAAGTCTGACACCAAATTATAACACCCCCATCGATCGCATGGCATATAACAGAAGGTCCAGCTGGAACCCGATGCCATATACCACAGACAGTCGGAAGGGTTACATAAGAATATACAAACTATCTAATTAAGACTACTCGTCCTACATAGAGCATTCTAGCGGAAGCTTTTAAAGTTGAAAGAACCCAAAACTTAAATCCAATAAACATGAATGTCCACAACCACACTACTGTAATGAAACCCAAAATACACTGAAAGGATACATGGCCTTATGGCCTTACAATAATTCACTTAAATAATAGTATTTTCCATACATCGGCTCGCAGGCCGGCCACACATGACAAAAGTAAAGTACAACTATTCTTTACGGCCTTCTAGGGCCAGCACAGCAACATGGGCTCCAGCCCGCTATTTGGTACTCGGCTCCGCAGCACCTGCAAGCACAATTCCACCACACGGTGGCAAACAAAGCAACGGTCAGCCAAAAGCCGACCAAATTATAACGACCCCTCCCCTTACTCGGGACGGCGGTGCTCTTTCCCTGCATTTCATTAGCCCAGCTAAACAATAAAGTGCAACTATATATTTCGCCACAGGTGTAGCCTCGCACAGCCAAACACCCCGTGCACTCAGGGCACATTAACGGTGAATCTTGACATTTCAGCGTCTTCACCACCACCCCCAGGATGGCAACAACATGAGCATTTTAGCCTTTTTGACCCTGACTAGTCTAAGGCTCCCGACTATGTCAACGACCAGTCCCCTTTTCGGGTCTCTCGCACCGAACCACATAGCCTAGGTCCAATTCCACTTGCCCATTACTCAACTGCGTAGTTCACATTAAGATGTACGCACGAGCCAAGCTTCTCTTGGATCCCAACATTTCCAAACAATCACATAACCCAGTTATGTTCAAGGCCGGTTCCCAGACCGCCAAGTTAGCAGAACAACGATTCCGCTCAGTTTTCCGGGTGCGCCTTGGAGCTAACCTCCAAGGATCCCTGCTGCAATCTAAAGCGTAGAAACCCGAAAACCCAAAGCACGGAGTCTTCTCCGGCAAAACATATCAAATGCAACATCACCGATCCATATAATACACGTCCGGGTAGGCTTCACACATAATGCTTATGCCCGTACTTACGATTCCGGACTCTATATGCAACACAAGGGCTACTATTCACATCAACCCCAAGGAACACCATGCACTCACCGCACACTCGCGGGAGCGGGATTCCCTCTGCAGAAATAAAGAGCTTCACATGCTCAAGTAGAGAATCGTTACCCTTGTAATCCGCTTTGGCGCCAAGGAAAAACTACACAGATGGAAATCTTCGCAACGAACTTTCCTCCACAGATCCGCTCTCAGATTTCGAAACGGTGCTCCGATGCTCCGCCGACGGCCGGAATCGCTTTCTTCTTCCTCCTCTTTCCAACTCTTTGAGAGAGAGAATGGTTGGAGAGAAATGAAGGATTAACTCCCGTATTCCTGGCCTTAACAGAGTAGGAAACCATCTAGGCCGTTGGATCTTAATTAAAGCAAACGAACGGCTCAGATCCGTTCAAAAATCTCCAGACCTGGGCCGAACACGGCTTGGCACACGGCCGTGTCCCAGGCCGCGTGCCTCGCTCCAGGCACGATCGTCGAACGGAGGAAAGACACACGGGCAGAGACACACCCGTGTCTCACCTTACACACTCGTGTCGTGTTCCTCGACACGCCCGTGTTCGGGGGCGTGTCACACATAACCGCCACGGCAACGGACACGACCCAAAATAACACGGGTAGAGACATGGGTAGGCACACGCCCGTGTCAAATGACACGCCCGTGTCATTCAGCCGTGTTCCTGGCCATGTCCTTCTCGGGATGAAAACGGCCAAAAACACCAGCCAGACACGGCCTTGGACACGCCCGTGTCCTAGGCCGTGTACCCCTATACAGGCACCAAAAATCCCATTTTTCGCGACCGACTCAAATACAATTTTCGGGGCATTACACTTGTACCCCTACGGTTCTATTTATTGGCAAATCCAAGGGGAGCGGGGGTTATTTATAGTCCCACCCCCCCCCCCCACCCCCACCCCCGGCGACTAGGAAATTTCTAGGAGAGCTCGCTCGACTGCGGTCGAGCAACTTCCCTAGTCGCCTACCTGGCGAGTATGCGAAGGGAGCTCTCCATACTCGTCATGAAATTCTACTGGCTTGAATATTGACTCTGACCCCCATTGGGTGTTGACATTGACTTCTTGCTGACCTGGATCTGGGGGGTGTCCACTCTTGACGAATATGGGTTGTACATAATCCCCGCTCTTTGCAAGTGACATAGGAGATCAGAAAGAAACATACAACATTTATTCAGCGAGCTGCTTATAGCGAGTAACTAGGCTACTCGCGACCTGTGTATTCCAGAAAGGCAGCGGGAAGACAACGACGCTGTTGATCTTCCCCCGTCAAATAAGAAGACATTGAAGAAGAAAAAGAAGTCACTGGCCTCGAAGAAAGACAACTCGCCTCCGAGCACCCAGGATGTCGCCACCCCGATTGACCATCCAGAAATTCTAGTGATAAGTAATATTTACGCGTATTTTTACTATAATATTTAGTTTAATATTTAGTTTTAATTAATCATATGTTATTTATTCTGGTTAATAAATTATATCTTTTTGATATCTGTTAAATAATTTAAGTCTTATTTATTTTTGTAGGATTTATAACTATTTTTTAGTATTTATTTTAGTTTAATAATTAATATAAAATTAATAATAATTTAGGTATTTTCATTTATAAATCATTTATTTTATATTTTAGTTTACTAATTTAATGTATATTTATTTTTGTAGGTTTATTAACGTGGTCATGCTCCCGACATCTGCAAAAGAAATATTTACCGAAGTCGTCACGTTGGCCGAGCAATTCATGTAGTCTACATGAAACCAAGTCAAAGTCTCGCTGCACTCGTTCAAGCCGATCAAGCGTTCACGTCGCAACTACCCATTCAGCTCTTCTTCATGCAAGCTCATGACAAATATATTATTTTGCATTTATGCTACCATGCCATCATCGCCAACTCTCAAAATGACCGGTGCCAAGCAAGTCTTCGACATTCAACTATTTTCATCATTCCCATGCACAACGCCATCGCCGTCACCTTTTCATGTCAAAGCCCCCATCTCATCATACAACCTACATCACCACCCATTTCTCTTTCTAAAAACCTCCACAGTTAAATACATGCACTTTATTATTATTATTATTATTATTATTATTATTAATATAACCGTTTACTTCCCCTCTTCATTTCTCCATGAAACCGCTAGCTCCTCTTTATTCCATGAAACCACCAACTTTATATTCTTCTTCATTATCTCCTCCCTCCATTTACCTCCTCTTAAATATTTGATAAATATTTGATGTTTCAACTCCATCTTAATTTTAGTATTTATGTCCACCATTCATCTCCTCTTTATAAACTATGAAACTCCCATATTTAATTTGGTTGTTTTTTCATATATTTCATTAATATTTAATTATTATTACCACTTTATTTTCCTCCTCTTACCCTTGGCCTTCCAACCTTTCATGTGTCTTTCATCCTTTCTTTTTTCCTATAAATAATGGCCAAGGGGGAATGATGAGAAGAGTCCACCATTGGGGTTGAAAATCGGGTTGGGTGGCTTATTTTCGGATATCTTTAGAGTTAGTTTTATTTTATGCAATTTTATTTTATTTGCAATATAGTTTAGATTTTTCTTTTCATGCAATTGTACTCTTTTATTTCATAGTGATAGAATGTACTTTTCAATTATTAGTAGCTAAATTTCCATAAGTACTTGATCATGATGAAGCTTGGAATAAAATAAACTCTTCTTTTCTTTATCAAATGTCTTGTTCTTAATTTTGCTCGCTTACGATTTATCTTTGATTTATATTTCGTCGAATTCATATTTCGTGGATATGTTTATCAATCCAAGATCCGTATCCTAAATGACCGAGAGGTTGCGGATACAAGGAGATCACTCAAAGATAAAAGGAGTTGCATGCACTCCTCGAGAGAGGACGACATAAATCTTCCGGATTGGAGTCAAATCCAATAGAGGGGTTCACCGCCTAAAGCAAGCTTAGGGGTTTCGACTGGCCGAGAGGTCTTAATCGATCAACCTAAGGCTAGTCAAAAGCATGAGCTCGAGAGAGACGCTTTTGTACTTAAGGAACCTCCACGGTCGGGTGAGCAATTTAAGAGTCTTGCATACTTTATATTCATAAAGGAGGTTTATTTTAGTCCAAGGGGATTGTAGATCAAGTGATATATTTTATTTTATTTTATAGTCGTACATTAAATTCACTCATTTTTATTATTTAGATAAAATAATATTAATTTGCGTGAGTAGAAGTACTCAACAGGCCCCGAGTCTAATACGACATTCCTATACTATATTTCGATAGGTACACTTGCCTATTTGAGATTATAGTTTGGATACATTTTTAAAACTATATAAAATTCCTCACCAAGTTTTTGGCGCCGTTGCCGGGGACATTTTGTTGATATTTTGAAAGCGCGAATTTTATTACTTTTCTCACTCTCTTTCTCTAACCCCAATCCTCTTTTTCATTTGCTTTTTCAAATTCATTTCTATTAGAAAAAGGGTTGTGTTTATTTTCTTTATTTGAGAAATGTTATCGCAATTGGCTGCCAAAATTGCCCAACTTCAAAATCAATTTAATATTTTGAAAGCCGCAAAAAAGCATCAATGTATTTGTTTTTATTGTCATGGTTCTCATTCAAGTGAGTTTTGTTGCCATTATATTTATTATAAAAATCTTTCTTATGCAAATCATTATGATAGTAATTATGATAATAATTCTTCTCACTTTTATGATAATTCAAATTTTTATGAAAATAATTTTTCTACTTTTTCCTATTTTCATGAAAATAATTTTTCAAGTGATAATGCAAATAGTTATTTTGATGGAAATAATTATTCTTCCAACTCGGATGAAAACTTCTCTTGGTCGCAAGATCAACCGGAAGGTTTCCCGAGTTATGAGAATAAATATTTGCATCAAAATTTTTGTTTTTCTTCTTCTGCACCGCAAGCTTTTGGGGAATCTTCTCAATCTCAAATGATTCTTCCCCCAAAATTTAGATGAAAATTTTCTTACGTTTAGTGATTCTTCTCCTTCGGATACTGTTGCTAATAAGGAACATGAATCTTCATGTCCCCCCGCAGTTGCTTATACCGAAGAAGAAGAAAAAATTTTATTTCAAGAACTTGTTAGGTGTATGAACGTGTTGGAAGCAGTAGAAGACGACTATATTTCTCCTCCTACTCCCAATTTTCCTCCTATTAATGAATCTTCATGCACAATTTATGACTTCTTAGGAGCGACAATTTTTGAACAAGATGCTTCCGACGCTTTTATTTTAAACAAGTTTTCGGATGAAAAATTAATTTTAGAAAATAAACAACCTATACCTAATCCTATAACTTCGCAAGAGTCTCCTCCTTGCGAAGATTTTTCTGACGCACTTCTTTTTGATAATTCTTTCCCTAACAAGTTTCAGGAAGAAGATGAGTCGTTGCAATCAAATGTTGTCCCCGACCCATTTACCGCTCATCTAGAAAAATTCAAATCACCTCAGGTATGCATAGGTGATTTGAATCTAAATTTTCAAGTCAACTGCAAGAAGGAAAATCAAGAAGTAAGCGGAGGAGTAGCCGGGCAAGCGACTTTGGCATCTTCGCCAAAGCGAGAATTAAGGGAGTTACCCGTTCATTTCAATTTTTATTTTCCTTTCTCCTAACCCGAACCGTCTAGCTTAAAGACGGGAAAAAGAAAAGCGCTCTTGGGAGACACCCCTTGTTTATCTTTAATATTTTTTTAAAAAAAAATTCTAATTTTTTTTTATTTTATTTCTTCTTGTTTCTCCCCTCTTACTTGACTTATAAATATTGGGGACAATGTTTATTTTTAAGTATGGGGGTGGATTCATCTTTATTGTATTTATCTAAAAATATAAAAAAAATGAAAAAATCTTTAAAATTTTTAAAAAATATAAAAATCTTAAAAAATTACAAAATTTTGTTTTTTATTTTTATTTTATAAAAAAATACAAAAAAATAGGAAAAAAAGAAAATCCAAAAAATATAATAAACCCTTACTTAATATTTTTGTGACTTTTCAGAAATTTATTTTGAGTTTATTTATAAGAATTTTTATAATTTTTGATTTTCTAATCTTTTATTTCATCAAAGTTAGTTAAATTTAATTTTTAGGTGATTTGATTTTAAGAAATAAATTTATGAAGCAAATTTGTTTGGAGAAATCTATTTAGCCCTTTTTTTCTCTTTTATTGTAATTAGTTTCAACTTTGTGGTATTTAGATTAACAATTCTTAGATTTTAATTATATTCACTTTATGCTTTAAGATTTTTAGGAAAACTTAAATCACTATAGTTGCTCTCTTAGTTTTTTAATTTAATCTAAAATTTGTTAAGTCTTTCCTCTTGTTTTGAATTTTCTTGTTAGATCATATGTCACGGAGATAAAAGGATAAAATTCATTATCTCGTGGTACACATATGCAATTTTTCCCTTTTGGTTAGATCATATGTCATGGGAATCAAGTATTACTTGGTAAACATATGCACCCAAAAAAGAGTAAGAGGATAAAATTCATTACTCATAAGCAATTTTGTTTGAAGAGAAAAAAACATCAAAAAAGAAAGTTTGTGTGGGGTGAGAGGATAAAATTCATCACCCCCAATCTAAGATCTCTTCAATTTCCTTTTTCCTTTTTCCAACCCAATAGCCAATATTATTGCTTTAGAATTAAATTAAAATTTTAAGAGAGCATAAGTAGTAGTTTAAATTTTCCTTTAAGTTTATTTTTAGTGAAAAAGTGTTAATAATTTTTAATCTAACTTTGTTTGTTAAATACTTAATTTTGAGTTCTAATTAATTTATCAGAGAAAACTTTGCTAAATATTTAGCTCTTCACATTTTACTTTCATATTTTAGGACTTAAAATTTTGAATCCCTAAAATTTTATTTTTAACTTTCTTTTGATTTAATAAATTTTTAGTTTGATTAAAAATTATATTAATATCTTATAAGTACTTTTCATAGTTTTGCTCTGGAATAGCAAAAACTTAAGTATGTGGGTATTTGATAAGTAATATTTACGCGTATTTTTACTATAATATTTAGTTTAATATTTAGTTTTAATTAATCATATGTTATTTATTCTGGTTAATAAATTATATCTTTTTGATATCTGTTAAATAATTTAAGTCTTATTTATTTTTGTAGGATTTATAACTATTTTTTAGTATTTATTTTAGTTAAATAATTAATATAAAATTAATAATAATTTAGGTATTTTCATTTATAAATCATTTATTTTATATTTTAGTTTACTAATTTAATGTATATTTATTTTTGTAGGTTTATTAACGTGGTCACGCTCCCGACGTCTGCAAAAGAAATATTTACAGAAGTCGTCACGTTGGCCGAGTAATTCATGTAGTCTACATGAAACCAAGTCAAAGTCTCGCTGCACTCGTTCAAGCCGATCAAGTGTTCACGTCGCAACTACCCATTCAGCTCTTCTTCATGCAAGCTCATGACAAATATATTATTTTGCATTTATGCTGCCATGCCATCATCGCCAACTCTCAAAATGACCGGTGTCAAGCAAGTCTTCGACATTCAACTATTTTCATCATTCCCATGCACAACGCCATCGTCGTCACCTTTTCATGTCAAAGCCCCCATCTCATCATACAACCTACATCACCACCCATTTCTCTTTCTAAAAACCTCCACAGTTAAATACATGCACTTTATTATTATTATTATTATTATTATTAATATAACCGTTTACTTCCCCTCTTCATTTCTCCATGAAACCGCTAGCTCCTCTTTATTCCATGAAACCACCAACTTTATATTCTTCTTCATTATCTCCTCCCTCCATTTACCTCCTCTTAAATATTTGATAAATATTTGATGTTTCAACTCCATCTTAATTTTAGTATTTATGTCCACCATTCATCTCCTCTTTATAAACTATGAAACTCCCCCATTTAATTTGGTTGTTTTTTCATATATTTCATTAATATTTAATTATTATTACCACTTTATTTTCCTCCTCTTACCCTTGGCCTTCCAACCTTTCATGTGTCTTTCATCCTTTCTTTTTTCCTATAAATAATGGCCAAGGGGGAATGATGAGAAGAGTCCACCATTGGGGTTGAAAATCGGGTTGGGTGGCTTATTTTCGGATATCTTTAGAGTTAGTTTTATTTTATGCAATTTTATTTTATTTGCAATATAGTTTATATTTTTCTTTTCATGCAATTGTACTCTTTTATTTCATAGTGATAGAATGTACTTTTCAATTATTAGTAGCTAAATTTCCATAAGTACTTGATCATGATGAAGCTTGGAATAAAATAAACTCTTCTTTTCTTTATCAAATGTCTTGTTCTTAATTTTGCTCGCTTACGATTTATCTTTGATTTATATTTCTTCGAATTCATATTTCGCGGATATGTTTATCAATCCAAGATCCGTATCCTAAATGACCGAGAGGTTGCGGATACAAGGAGATCACTCAAAGATAAAAGGAGTTGCATGCACTCCTCGAGAGAGGACGGCATAAATCTTCCGGATTGGAGTCAAATCCAATAGAGGGGTTCACCGCCTAAACAAGCTTAGGGGTTTCGACTGGCCGAGAGGTCTTAATCGATCAACCTAAGGCTAGTCAAAAGCATGAGCTCGAGAGAGACGCTTTTGTACTTAAGGAACCTCCACGGTCGGGTGAGCAATTTAAGAGTCTTGCATACTTTATATTCATAAAGGAGGTTTATTTTAGTCCAAGGGGATTCTAGATCAAGTGATATATTTTATTTTATTTTATAGTCGTACATTAAATTCACTCATTTTTATTATTTAGATAAAATAATATTAATTTGCGTGAGTAGAAGTACTCAACAGGCCCCGAGTCTAATACGACATTCCTATACTATATTTCGATAGGTACACTTGCCTATTTGAGATTATAGTTTGGATACATTTTTAAAACTATATAAAATTCCTCACCATCTAGCTCACACTCAACAAATCCATGACGATCTTGGGATGAGAAACATCCCCGAGTAGTCCGAACTTGAAACTTCTCTCCCTCTTCCACCGACTTCTCCATTTGCTCTGAACCTCGCCGCAGGCTGAAATGAAATCAGATCTCGATGCCTCACAAGGTTACCATCTGATGGCTGATTCCTTCGAGTTACTGCACATTTCTTGCCTTTATGTTGCTGACCTTTATACCTTACTCGCAGCTCCTCCACTGACTACCTCTAGCGAGCATCTAGTAGTTTCCCCCTATGATCAATTCAGTTGGTCGCCCTTGAAGCTCACCAACAACCACAATTTAAGCACACCGTCCGGATCAACATTGGCTCTAAGAAGCTGCCAGAGAAACAAGTTCCTAAAGAGAGAAATAAAGATCTTCCTGCGGCAAAGACGTCGCGACCTGGGGCGAGCAAGGCCCCTCCTCCTATATCAAGCTCGTCGCAACCAATGGCAAGCACCTCTATGCGTCTCCTCCTCCTTTTCTGTCGACTACTGCTACTCGCCCTGAAATCCACCAGGAGAAAGCTACGACCCCTCTGAACTCGCCTGCGAGCTCATCATGAGATCAGGATGGAAGGTGCCTGAACTACTTCCTGCCGAGGACTGGAGGTCACGATTCTAGCAGTCGTGACCATGGGTAGGCTGCCGAGCACCCGGGAGGCTCGTCATCGAGCCAACGAGAATCATCTCACCACAACCCTTCCCCTCACCAATCTCAATCCTTTCGGCACAGTAACTCGCCTGATGCCGAACTGGCTTATTGCTGATACACTATGACTTTAACTGATTCAAAGACTTTCTCTTTACTTGACAGGTCACCCTACCTGGAGAGCCTTTCATTGATTCTCTTTGGCTCCCATTTTACGAGTACCGCCAGGTAGCTACCCGCGCGTACATGGAGCTAGATGTGAAGTTCGACCGGCTCCCTATCTGCGAGACTCATCGCTAGATCTTGGCACTGGAGGTAGGGATGGTGAGGACGGAAGAGTTGTCGAAGAGGCTTGCCAGCGCTGAGTCCAACTTCCACTTGATCAACGATTTGGAGCTGCAATAAACCATGACCGAGCATTGTTAGTAGATCCATCACGAGGAGTTAACGGGAATGCGGGCGAGCATGGGTTCCGCTGGTCGGTTGGAGAGAATGAAGTTACAGCTACGACGAGGCGATGACACAATGGCCGTGGCGAGCGAGCACTACCGGCGAGTGCGTGACATGGACTGGGTCGGGCGACATCCTCCACTTACAAATCAACGACCTCCTAGGAACTAAGATTTTTTTCTTTTTTAAGTCTTTTTATTTTCCTCCCTGTTGGCAACATTGTACCAGACAATTTGCCAGTATTATTGTAATGTGATGGCGAGTTTGGATCTCGCACTAAGTTTTCGACTTTGCTTTTTATGTGTTGATACTTGTCTTTGTTCTGTGATATCTTGGATTTACTGTGCATGTTTTGGCGAGTTGACGATCTTCTAGCCGAGATTACTCGAGTTGGAATTTTAGCAACTTCCTGCGCTTCGTCGACTAGGTTGCGACTTAGGTTGATACTCGTACAAGGTTTCCATACCCCATGGTCTCCGCCTATAAATAGAGGGGGTAGTCGGGTCTTTACTATGTTGTTGAGATTTCCAAGTCCTTCTCGCGAGTATCTCGAACCTGTCCCTTTCTCACTGACTTTACTTGCACTTCCCTTCTCACACTACCATTGCTTGCTTGCTCGCTACTCGCTTCTGAAGATGGTTAGCGATGACGCCAATGCTCGATGTCTGGCTCATGCGATCAACTTTACAGAGGCCGTTTTTCAAGAAGTTTGTCGCCACTGAGCGGGATTTGGAGGATTTTATAAATAGGCTCCTAGTTGAAGGGTACTCAGCCAAGCGTCCCGCCCGGACTAAGCGACTAAACTCCTTCCTCAAAGGCAAGCTCATTCTCCCACTACTCCACTTCGAAGTCGGCCTATGACTTCCCTTATAGTCGGAGTACAGCCAGATCCTGTGGTACTTCAGGATAGTCCGTTCCTAGATCAACCTGAATGGGATTGCAATGATCATGGGTTTTATCTGCTTCTTGTGAGAAGAGAACATCATCTTCGATCTCTCAATCTTCAGGAAGATCTTCGCCTTCGCAGTAACTGCCGAGGGCGTAATCATCTTCAGCAGTCACATCTGCACCTTGGTCGACGCGACAAATAAGTTCCACCAATGGGGAGAGTACCTGATGTTGGGTATTGTATCCACAATAACCCTGATTTGAAGAAGGGTCCCCTTAAGCTAAGATGAATTGAGATTGTATTTGATGCTCTGTTTTAGTTATGTGCTTGCAGGATTGTATTGCTAAGTATAACCTAATGTCAGGTTACAGTGGGTCATGAAACACATGACTATACAATGTAATCCTTTATTGTGTAGGCCAACGTGTTGACTCATGTGTAATCTCTTTATTCGGGTGTACTTTTATCTCAAGTGCATTAGAAGAATCAAGGAAGCACAAGGACTTAGAATCAGAAGAATAAAATTTTACCCAAGTAAAATTCGTCGAGTATCGTAAGGGATATTCATTGAATTCGTCGAGTATACACATAGATATTGGTCGAATTCGTCATGTATACCTACTAGCACTCGTCGAATTCATCGTATTTACGTAGGGTAAAATCTCTGAGACTTGGAAAATTAGTTAAGTAAAAATCGTCGAGTATCATCAAGTATACTCGTTGAATTTGTCGAGTGTATCTTCTGATACCGGTCGAATTCGTCGAATATACATGTCGATACACGCCGAATTCATGGAGATTCATTGGATATTCCTTTGAGTTTCCAAATTTACTTCTCTAGAATTTTCTAAGTCAGATTCGTCGAATATAGCTTAGCTCATACATCGAATGTGTCGAGTGTATCCGCCGATACTCGTCGAATTTGTCGGGTATGTCAGCCGATACTCGTTGAATTCGTCGATTTTGTCTTCTACAAAGCGTCGAGTGATAAGTTCGATCAGGCTGATTTTTTCCCAGTATTTTCGTCGAGATTCATATGCAATTCGATGAGTATACTCGGTTATACTCGACGATACTCGATGAATTATACTTAGGGTTATTTTCTTCCTTATTTCAAATTTCCAGTTCATTCTTCATGATCGCCATGTACAGTAACCTGCGACCTTCTCGGTATGGAATAACTTTTCTATCTGTTGCAAAGGAGGATTCTTATATATATTTAGGGTGGATTTTTCATCAACCCTAATCGTCCTCAAATCAAGAAATCTTCTGATCAAAAAGTTCTCGTCGGCTCACGTACGCTATTTTGAAATTTTCGCTCGGCCGACGACTGTGCTGAACGATTCGATCGTCTTCAAGCTAATCGGTTGGATTGTTGTTCTCTAAAGATTCTGATTCTCTTAGATCGAGTCGATTCGTGATCAAAGTCTTCAAAGCATTCATATTTTCAGTGTTCTCAAAGACATTCAAGATCAACCTATTCGAAGGATAATGGATTGAAGACTATAGATCTGAATAGGATTATTTGTAATCTTTATGATATAAATCTTTCTTTACATTTGTATGAGGTTTTCCCTTCGAGTTGTAGATCCGTGTTTGGATCGAGTTGTAGGAGAGTTTGTTCTCCGAGTGATCAGAGCATTGTCTCTGAGTTGTAGGAGTTGAGGTTCCGAGGTGCATGATTTGTTTAAATCTGAGAAAGGTGAAGTAGCTGAATCTAGCCCTTTGTGGTAGATAGGCGAGGCGGGACAGTGGACATATCCAACTCGGGGAACAACTATAGATCTCTGCGTTCTGTTTTCTTTATTTTTAAGTTATTTTTATTCCGCGAAAAGAAACATTCTTCACATATTCACCCCCCTCTAGGTGATTTAGGTTGACTCTAGATACTTTTAATTGGTATTAGAGAGGTGTTGTTCGACATAAGGTTAACAACTTGAACAAGATCTCTCATCTAGTGTCAAGAGATTTTGTTTAGTTGCAATGGACAAAAGCAAGGATATGCCTTCTATGAAGTTACCTGTGTGCACAAAAGAGAACTTTGTCATGTGGAAAGAAAGAGTCAGATTCTTCATAGAAGCAGCAGATCCCAGGATATTTCAGATTGTTGAAGAAAGACCTCACATTCCTACACACCTGTCTGCTCTGAATCTGACTGTCATGATCCCCAAGAAGATGATGGATCTGACTAACTATGAAATTGTCCTTGTCTCTTTGGATAAGAAGGTGAAAAATATTATAGTCAATGTAGTGGACGATTCAATGCTTCAAAATTTATTCCACTACAAATATGCCAAGGAGATGTGAGACTATCTAGTTGTTCTCATGGAAGGAACCAAAGAAGTTAGAGACAATCACATATCTTTACTAAATCAAGAATACGAAGCATTCAAGAAAGGTGCTAGATATTATTACTGACAGCTTCGAGAAATTCTTTAAGATCATCAACGGGCTCAAAAACTACGGCCGCACCTTGACTAATGGTGAACTAACCGACAAATTCCTCAGATCCTTGACAAAGGACTGAGATACAAAAGTTTTAGCCATTAGGGAGTTTGGGAATCTGCCGGAGATTGATCCCCAGAACCTCTTCGGGAAGCTGCTCTCCTACGAACTTCAGATGAATATCAGAAAGAAAGATGAACAAAGCAGCAGGACTTCAAGTAGAGAGAAGTCAGTTGCCCTGAAAGCTGAGGGGGAAAGAAAGTCTAAAGCTGTATCACCAGTAAAAACACGAGCTATAGATACTCCAAAAGACTCTGAGCCAAGCATGTTAGGCTCTGAATTGTCTGATAGAGAGTTCTCACTAATCTCCAAGCAATTCAAGAGATTGCTCGGCAAGGGGAGGCAAATGAAAAATCAGTCCTCCTCCTCTAATTTCAGAAGATCATATCGTGAAGGTGATCGCTCCAAGAAGAGCTGCAGCCGAGAGGACAGGTATAAATCTAAACTGAATAAACATTCTTCTTCTGACATTGTTTGATATTGTTGTAATAAGCCAGGACACATGATTGTGAAGTGTCCTTACAAGAAGAAGGAAGGTTCCAAGAAGGAAGAGAAGAGATCCTTCAAAGGTAAGAGAAAAACTTTGTTGTTACGAAGTCCTAGACTCTTAGCGACAGTGACTCAAGTGAGTCAAGTTCAGAAAATGAGGAAGCTTACTTTGGGCTCATGGCTCAATAAGATGAGGAAGTAGGTGACTCTCAAGGTAAATGCCGCAAGGTGGCCAAAAAGCAATTAAAAGAGATTGCTTCTCTCAAGGTAGTGGAATCAAGCCCGAGGGAGGAAATTGCTGAACTAACTCCTCTCAAAATGAAGTTTACTCCCTGCGAGAAGAATTGAAATGCTCTGCTGAACTGTTAAGTCAGAAGGAGAAATACCTAGATGAGCTGGAATAAAATCTCATGTTGGAAAGGAAGCTGGTTGAAAGCTACTCGAAACCAAAGACCATTCTTCCCCTTATTGATGAGTTCTTTGCTCTTAATAAGGGTAGTGGTCTTGGCCACGTAGCTGTCAAAGGTAAGGCTGCTAAGAAATCCAGTACCAAAGACAAAGGGAAGGAACCACAAGGTCAACCCTCATTTAAGAGGGTAATCATTTTGACGAATAAGTTTGACATTGAGTCGTCCTTTGGTCACTTTGCTAGACCTACTTATGGGGAGCCTAAAAAGCGCTATCAAGGATGGACCCGTCCTTGAGACTTTGGTGCGAGTGTCTTTAAAGCACATTATGAAGAAATTCCACTCAAAAGCTACTGTCCTTACATTCATGGATGAAGTGGTTAGAAGGCTACAAAAGCCAACACTGTTGTTCGCAAGGCCAAGGAAACTGTGAAGCCTTGTTTATGCTGCAATTACGAGGCCTCCACCTCCAAGACAATTGCCCCTGCTAGTCCTCTCGTACAAAATATAAAGCATGAGTACAAGAGAACGTACAATATGTTTGACTGTCTGTTTGCGACAAGATTGGTCACTTTGATGTAGATTGCTGGTTTCATCCAATAAAGCTTGAAACTCCACGAGTTAACAGTGTGAGACTAACCACTCGCAACATTAATGTTCCAAGTGATGTTAAACTAATAAGGAACCAAAGGCCCAAGTCTATTTGGGTTCCTAAGGTAAAATGATTTATGGTTGCAGGTGTGTCCAAAGGCCAACAAAACGTCAATCTTGTATTTGGACAGTGGATGCTCTCGGCATATGACCGGGACTAGAAGCCTATTACGAGAATTTACCTCAGTTGAAGATGTACCAAAAGTTATCTTTTGAGGGTCTGACAGGGGAATCACTAAAAACTACAGTGTGATTTTAATGACATAGTCTCTTTCACAAACATAGCTTATATTGAAGGATTGCAACATAATCTGATAAGCATAAGTCAATTATGTGACAAGGATATATCGTTGTGTTATACAAGGACAAGTGCCTGATAAAATCATCTGCTAATTTGGAGACAATCTTAACAAGAACCCGGAGTAGAAATATTTTTTGTTTAAATTTTCTATGTTTAGACAATTCTACACTAGTGTGTTTTTTAACAAAGGATAGTGCGTCTCTTTGTGACCAACAATATAAGAGATTAACACATATTAATTTCAAAACTATAAATATGCTATTTTCTCACAACTTATTGTGTGATGCCCCCAGCATTAAGTGCCTTAAAGAGAGTCCATGTCACTCATGCCAGATGGGTATGCAGATAAGGGCTACCTTTAAGGGTATTTCTGAAAAGGATTCCTCTAGAAGTTTATACCTACTTCATATGGACGTATTCGGTCCTATGACAATTCAAAGTTTAGGTGGTAAATTCTATACGTTGGTCATTATTGATGACTACTCTTGTTTTGCTTGGGTGTTCTTTCTGAAACACAAGTCAAACAACTCTGATTCTTTCACTACTTTTGTCTGGCAAATTAAGAATGAATTAAATCGTTCAGTGGTCAAAAGCAGAAGTGATCACGGAACAGAATTTGAGTCAGGTGCCATAACAGAATTCTGTGAAAGTCAAGGTATCTTTTTGAGTTTTCCTCCCCCACGTACTCCACAACAAAATGGAGTTGTCGAGGGAAGGAATAGAACCCTCATTGAAGAATGTACAACTATGTTGAATGACGCCTCACTACCAGAGTAATTCTTGGTTGAAGCAGTCAACACAGCTTGCCACTTGCAAAACAGGGCATTAATCAACAAAAGCTATTGTATGACTCCCTATGAACTGTTGAAAGGCAGAAAATCGACTATGTCCTACTTTAGGATATTTGGTAGTAAATGCTTCATACTTAATAATGTGAAGTATTACCGTATGAAGTTTAGTGACAAATGTTTTGAAGATATTTTTGTAGGGTATAGAAGTCATATTAAGGTATATAGAATTTTTAATAAGAAAACCTTGGTGGTAGAAGAGTCTATCAATGTTGTATTTGATGAGACAAGCATGCTTCAAAGCAGCTCATTTAGTGTTGTTAGTGTAGATGCATGTACCAAATTGGAAGAACTAAGCTTGGAAGAAGGGTTAAGGAAGATGCTCCATACTCAGTCAAGGTCATCGATCCAAGTATGGTAGATGAAGAATGACTAGATGAAGAACTACCTCAACCTGCAGGAGATGTAATGGGCATATCAGAACTTGCTGGTGGGAGAGGAAGAAATTTAGCGTTTAGATACCTAAGAGATCACCCGACTAATCTAATCATTGGAGTGTCAGGCGATGGTGTTAGAACCAGAAGAGGTACTGCTAACAAAATTCTTCATCTTAGTTTCTATCTCAGGTAGAGCCAAAGAAGTTTGAAGAAGCAAACAAGGACACCTCTTGGATAATGGCAATGCAAGAGGAGCTCAATAGGTGATGGGTGTTAAAACTCAAAAAATTATTTAGGACACGCGATGCCCCGGGCGGTTTATTTAGAAAGAGGGTGTTTGGTTTTATTTAGGAAGACAGGGCGCGCAGATTTATTATGTGGATATAAAACAGTTGAAATCGAGTTTTAATGAGAGGAGACAAGTGCACCTATCACGTGTAGTATAGGATATTTTGGTGAGAAATATCGTGGTTGTATTGTTCTCGGTGTCGGGTTGATTATTTCTACTCTTCCCTGGAGGGGACTATTATTTTACCGAAAATTATCTTGTCGTGATATTATTTATATATATAATGAGCAGAAAATAAAAGCATTAAAGATGGAGCCAATGAATAACTTAGCGCAACTATATCGAATCAAATTTGAACTAAAATAAACTTTTAATAAAAAGAGATCCTAATTTTCAAATTAATTAAGGCGGAGACTTGGCCGTGGAGGTTCCACAAAAATGAGCTCACCTATCTCTAGGACTATCGCTCACCTGAACAAGAAGACTATTAGACCAGGCTCTCATCCGATGAAGGATTCCTCTTAATGCCCGCATTATGCTAAGAACCCCGCTATTGGGTGGGGAACCCAATCCGGTAGAATTCCACGCCTCCTCTCTCGAGGGTTAGTACAAAACTCCATTTACGAAGGGGTGATCGGTCTATACGCACGACCTCTCGGCTAGCTAGCATATGGACTACGGAAATAGACCCCACACATCGATATGTGGTTCTACACATCGTAAACCCGGGGCAAACCTTAAGTAATTTAATTAATTAGAAAAATAGGAACTTTAATTATTTAAAGAGATTTTATTTGTCTCACTGCTCTTCGATACTGAGGGATAAGAGCGGTTAGCCACTCATCGGAATGAGGACGGCTTACAAAAGAAAGCAATAAAATGAAAGCAGTAAATAAAACCTGAAAATGAAAGCAGTAAAATAAAATAGGAAAGAAAACGGTAAATTACAAGTCATACTCAAACGAGTAGGGGGAAATGAAAGTAGTAAATGCGAGTCCTACTCAAATAAGTAGGCGGGAAATGAAAGCGAGTCCTACTCAAACGAGTAGGAGTAAATAAATGCACACACGCACGCACTCTACAGAAATGAAAACGCACACACGCACTCTACTTGAAGTAAAACACACGCACTCACTCTACTGAAATAAAAACAACACACCCACACACTCTACTTAAAATAAAAAAACACATACAACAGAAATTAAAATGCACACACACACTCTACATGAAATGAAATACGCACACACACAACAGAAATTAAAATGCACACACGCACTCTACATAAAATGAAAGAAAGAGATAAAAACTAACTCATACACGCACGCACACTACATGAATGAATAAATGCTATAACAAATTATGTCATACACTAGGGGTGCAACTCGGTTCGGTTCGGTTCGGTTCGGTTCCACCAAAAACCAAGAACTGACCATGTAGGTTTGGTTCCAAAATTTGGGAATGTTGGATCCCTAGTTGGATTTGGGCTAGGTTCACTAAGTTAGGATGTTTGACCCAACATGTATAGCTAGGGTCATGTATGAGTCTTAGAGTATAGGCCGAGTCCTTAGAGTCATCACTGCATGGACCAGCCCTCAACAGACTGCAAAAAGACTCAAGACTTAGAGATTTCAAAGACTCAGGAAAATGAGTTCGATGTTCGTCGAAATCAGGTCAACAAAAGTCATGCTCAGCCCGGCGAACTCAGAGACAATTCTCTGAGCTGAGCTCGACGAACTTGGTACTCAGGTCGACGACTTATGAACACTCTACTTCAATATTTCAAGTCCAAAATTTCTCTGAACTCCAGTCGACAAACTTAGTTCTCAGGTCGACGATCTATGGGTATTCTACTTCAACATCTTATTCCAGAAATAACTAAATATTCTAAGTCCAGGATCATACTCCAGTTGACGAATTCACCTTCTCAGCTCGACGAACTTAGACCACATTCCTGGCAAGACTTATCTAGCAGTTTGAAGTTCTCAGCTCGACGAAACTAGTTCTCAGGTCGACGATTTCTGGACATTTTACTTAAAACATTTTTGAGTCCAAGAAATATGGTATTCTGAACTCCAGTCGACGAAGTTTTATTCTCAGCTCGAGGAACTTCATGCACAGAATTGGCAAGGTTCTTGAGAAAGCAGTTATCTGTTCTTAGGTCGATGATCTTGGATCTCAGCTCGACGAACAACTATTATCAGATCGACGAACATAACTTCTCAGCTCGATGAACTGTGGACTCAGCTCGACGAGTTATGTTCTCTGTTCGATGATTCCAGACTTGGTTATTTTCATCCTTCTGTCCTTATTCTATTACAATAATTCCTGAGTAATTAATTCTAAAATATTCTCTGAATATTATCGTTAGACAGAGTATTGATTATGGTCTTCTTCAGGATCATTGTTTGCTGTTTTTTAATGGGATAATTGGGGAAATCAATCAATGTAAAATATTCTCCAGGCCGTCAGCAATGAATGCAGAAGAAATTCAAATTTCAAATGAAAATTTACATGGAAAATATAAAAGGTATTTCTTTTCTCTTCCTTGAGAACGAGTGATCAGAGAAAACAGAAGATAGAAGAAATACATAGTTCTCTGGAACACAACAAGAATTACACAGCAATACAACATACAGTGATATAAAGAAACAGCCCTAGACTAGAAACATCAAAGCAATCTGAAGAAGAAGAATAGCTAATCAAAATCAAGAGTCTTCTTATATCTTATTCCAGAATTCTTCAAATGACAGCAACAATAATATCTGTCAAGAAGTTCCTGGAGCTCATCTGTTCAAAGCAACAGTTTGAAGTCCTATCACCCTGCAGCAAATCTCCAACTTCCTGAACCATTCTACATCTCAGGGGGATCCTTTGCTAACATCAAGATCCACTTAAGTCTTCTCAGAGTATATTTGAGAAAGAGAAGACAAAATCAATCTCTCATCACCCACTGTAAAAAGGGTTCTTAACTCCCTTCAAAAGATATTCCTGGTTGCAAGTCACCTGATCAAAAGACTTGAGGTTTAGTTTTTGAGCACCTGATCAAAAGCTCATTTGTGGCAGTCACCTGATCAAAAACCTGAGTGGATTCCTACCAGGGTGGTAGAAGAGAGGATATACCCAGGTTGGGGAACCACTATAAAATTCTTGTGTTGTCTGGTTGCTCTTTCCTTTTGTTCTTGATGTGGCTGTGCTAGTTAGGATTGTTGTGTTTGGGTTTAATTAGTTTATATTCTACAGCACCTGTGATAGTCTATTTTATCTCAGGTCTGATCAACTCTGCAGAAGTTCTATTTACACCAAAAAGGTTTGAAAATTTAAATATATTCTATTCACTCCCCCCCCCCCTCTCTAGAGTATTTCTGATCTAACCCCTCACTTTCAATTGGTATCAGAACTTAGATTCCTTTGGTTACATAGGCTAACCCTTGAACCAAAGATCCTGAGTTAGATTGCTTTATATTTCTATTAAGATTATACATACAGCATGGCACAGAATAAAGACTATGCAAGCACCAAGCCTCCAGTATGCAATCTAAACAAGTTTGCCATCTGGAAGGTAAGAATTAAATTGTATATGAACTCTATTGATGAAGATATCTATAACTCTATATTGACAGGTCCCCCTCAGGCATCTACCTCTACAGTAACATCCAGCACTAATGCAGTACCACCACCTGAGTGGACTGAAGCCCAAAAGAAAAATAGAGTTGTTGATGATAAAGCCATGAATATTCTGGCCCAAACTATGTCTGATGACATATTCCAGAAGGTGGCTTAATGCACATCAGCCAAGGCCATTTGGGAATCCCTTAACCAAATGGTGGCTGGATTTGTAGATAAAAGAAAGGATAGAAGATCCAATCTCATATCCTAATATGAGAATTTCAAGAAGGAGGAAGCAGAATCAGTTGCAAAAATGTACAATAGACTGAGCTCAATCATCAACGAGCTAAAGACATTGGATAAGGATATCACCCTCACAGAGGTGAATGACAAAATCCTTATGTGCTTCCCAAGCTCATGGGATTCAATGATCTGGACCATCAAGGAGGCCAGACGCCTAAATAAGATTTCCACTGAATATCTTTTAGGAAAACTAAAGTCCTATGAGCAGCTCATCAAATCCAGAGAAGCAGATGAGCAGAGAACACCTCCACCGACAAGGAAGGAGCACAACATTGCATTTAAAGCTGCTGAGGAGACAGAGACTCCAACAATCAATGAAAAGTTGATGAGTCTATTTGCCAGAAGATTCTACAAAATGACAAAGAAAGACTTCAGAAGAAAGTCATCCAGGCAGGATGACAAGCCAAGGTATGACAAAACCCTCACTAAAGAAGTGGTTGCTTTGGCTGCAGGAAACCTGGACACTTCCTCTCAGAATGTCCAGAAAATCAGAAGAAGGAGAAGAGAAGAGAGAAGGATTCTAGAAGACAGCAAAGCAGCAGGCCTTCCTCCAGCAAATATAAAAAGGAGAAAGGCTTTGTAGCTGAAAGCTGGAGTGAAACGGAAGATGAATCCTCATCTTCCAGCTCCAGTGAAGAAGAAGAAGAATAGGCAAGGGCCAGAGAAGTGTGCCTCATGGCCATTGATGCTTCCAGAAGCCAGTCAGATGAAGATGCATCTGACAGTGAAGAACCTTCAGGATCTGAAGCTGACAAGGTACTTTCTTCTTTTGATTATAGTTCTGATTCATTCAAATCTGAATTTTAAACCATGTGCATTGATCTAATAAATTCAGAAAAAAAAATTAAGACACTTAGGGAAAGACTAGAAAATCAAGAAAATGTTATCTCTGAAAACAATAGGCTAAAAGATGAACTCACATTAGCTAATGAACAAATTATTGCTTTAAAATCTGAGCTATGTGAGGCCAAACAACTTGAGGAATCTCTCAATGGGAGAAGCCTCAAGCTGATGGACATTACAAGCACTGTTAATGCCAGACTAAATGGCAAGCTAGGCTTGGGTGCGTCATCAAGTTTGCCCCCCATTCTTAAGAAGAATATTTTGTCAACCCCCATCAAGTTTGTTTTTGCTAAAGACAAAGAGATAATAACTAATAAACAAATCACAGAAGAAATGCCCAACCTTAAAAATCAAAATAACAAAAACCAGAAAATAAGTAAAAACAAAGTTCAGTAGATTTCATCAAAATCAGATCGATGAAATGTGGCTAGTTCGTCGAACTCTAGTCGACGAACTCTGAACGTAGAGTTTAACTATAATTATTCGTCTTACTGCTATCGATGAACTCTGTATGGTTCGTTGAGCAGAGATCGACGAACGTGGGGCACAGAAAATGACTATGTTCATTCTCTGGGCAGAGATCGACGATCTCATCCCAATTCGTCGAACTCTGGTCGACGAACTCCCAACATTTCATTGAACCCAGAAAGACTTAACAAAAATTATAACCATAACAAGCACTCTATTAAATCTAGAAAACCATTTAATCCATTAGCTGATTGGACAATTCCACCCAGAAGATATCATCCATTAGGATACAAATATCAACCAGAATTCTCTATGATATCTAGTTTTTCATATCAATAATATAAAGAACCCAAGGTAACCTAGGTCAAGAACAACTAACTGCTTTCATTGCAGGAAAGGGGCTGTCCAGTGATTAATAAAAACTGGTACCTGGATAGTGGATGCTCCAAACACATGACTGGTAGCAAGGACAATTTAATCAACTACAAGTCCAAGCTGGGACCAAAGGTAATCTTTGGTGATTCAAAATATGGCCAGTCAGAAGGCTATGGAGAAGTGAAAATTGGAGCAGTCGCCTTCAAGAAAGTGACTTATGTAAGAGGACTCAAGCATAACCTCATCTCCATAAGCCAATTATGTGATGAAGGTTATCAGGTACATTTTAACTCAACATCTTGTATCATTTCTAATAAATAAAAACAAAATGTTTTAATTGGGAATAGACAAGGAAATATATAATTAGTTGATTTTCATTTTGCCAATTCAGATATCTGCTTACTTAACATAATTAGTAATCAGAATGAATTATGGCATAAAAGGCTAGGACATGTAAATATGAAAAACATTACTAGGCTATCTAAAGACAACCTTGTGAGAGGTTTACCTTCTGGTCCCTACAAGAAGAAGGCCTTTGCAGGGCTTATCTGTCACAACCCGCATTTCCTCAACGAGTACATCGTATCAGAGCAAGAGGAACTACGGGTTATGATGCCACGTCGTGCAGGGGATAACTGCACACGTTCAGGCAACCCTTGACGCTTACTTTATGAGTTGAAATTCAATAGTTAAATGTAAGAAAACCTTTGGATTTAACGACCGTATCCCTCGGCCTTAGGTATCAAAAACTGTTTTTGTACGCGACGGAAATACTTTGTTTAATTATGACGGTCTCCTATATGTAGTCTATATTGATACTATTATAAGAAATCATCTTTGTTTACGTCATTTGGAAAATAAGTGTTTGGTAACCAAAACATGTTATGCATGGAAAAAATAATAGGTTTGGTTTAGCTTCAAAATACCTAATGCAACCTACCATAAACTCTTCCCAAGAGCAAGAAGACATCATCCAAATGAGTCACATTAGCAGTCTATTATTCATACATCACAAGTAAAGAAAGCCACCAATGGACGCCAACAAGCTGACACGAACCCATTGTGGCACATGTATGTCTGTACAACAAAGAAAATAACTACCTCGCTAAGTACGCTCGGCTAGCTCCCAAGAAATGCCACCAACAAACCCAGCCGCTCAACCGGCTACAACCTGCACCTGAGGCATTCAAGAAAGAATACCTCAGCAATCCTCGAAGATACAATAAAAAGAAGAGCAACATATTTATACAATATCATGAAGGGGCTTACCGACCCCGTAGCAAGGTTTCATCTAAGTAAAATGAGTGAATAAAACAAGTGGAAAATGCACCAAAACACAAGCCAAACGCACCAAGTGCGTCCAAGTTTCATCAAGTCCTGCTCAACCCGCAGGAGCAAAAGGCAAAACACATGCCCATTCCATCATCCTTCGTACAAGAAACAACTAAACGAGTGAAACATAAGCAGCGGTTACATGCGATTCAGCAAGGGTCTTTTGGTGGCAGCCCTAAAGTGGAACGCACCAAAATAAGCCAACCAAAATTGGGGCAAAAATGGTGCTCTACACCACAAATCCAAACCCGGTGGCCACAAAGACTTAACCCACACCACCCCTTACCAAAACCGCACATACACGCTTCTGCCATGGTTCACATTCGCCTCGCAAAACTCACCATAAACGAACCTAACCGTAACCCCACAATCAAATCTCACCATAACCAAAGTACCACTTTTCCTTCCTTCATCCTCACACATGACGACCAATTGCCAACGTAGAGTTTGATAAACTTCATCACATGAAAGAGTTTGATTAAGCTAAGTACATAAATCACCTGTTTGGAACAAGAATCACATGCTTTTTGATCAAGGAAGAATCACATATATTTGAAAGGCTACATGAACATGAAGCAAAATTAGCTACATGAATGAATCATATGAATTAACCTAGCATAGACTTGATAACTAAAAAAAACTAAACATGGAAGATCAAAGTCATTCAGTATAGGGAAATTTAAGAGCATAATAAGGCGAGTGAGGAAGAACCCAAAACAAGAAGAACAAAACTAGCTATTTTACACAAGAAAGAAGCTTGGCAAGGGTGAAGAACACCGCTTGCCTGAACCGAGACGATGCCGCGACGGCTGCTCCTCTCTTTCCTTGCCTTGCTTTAGCCCTTGCTCCCTTGAGTTCCTTTGGAATGAAGAAGAAGATGAAGAAGAAGGAGAAATTGAGAAGGAGAAACTCTGTTTCGGCCTTATTTTCTCCAGAACAGAGCTGGACCGTTAGATGCAGAATCAAGGAAATGAACGACACAAAAAAACTGGAAAAAGTTGATTTTCGGGCCGGTCACGCCCTGTGTCACGCCCGTGACACAGGGCATGTACCTTATGCGGCGCCGAAAGTCGGCAAAATCCAAGTTTATCCACACGGTACACGGCCGGGTACACGCCCGTGACGGGTCGGTCACGCCCGTGACCAAGGGCGTGTAGCCCGTGTCTCGACACCTCGTCGACCAAAAGTGTCGACACTCGACACAACTTGACACGCCATGTGACACGCCCGTGTCACAGGCCGTGTCCCCTCTCTCGACACCCGACACTCGACACTCGACACTCGACACTCGACACTCGACACTCGACACTCAACACTCGACACTGCGGGACACGGCCCGTGACACGCCCGTGTCACGGGGCGTGTACCCCAGTCGTCGAGCTTAACTCGACACAGGAAAATCGTCGAGTCAAGGAGGTCACGCCCAGGTCACGCCCTGGGTCACGGCCCGACACGCCCGTGTCGGGGGGCGTGTCACGCACAAAAATGACTATTTTTCCCTGTTTTGAAAAATGTTTCTGTGTCGTCCTAGACCATTTTTGCCTTAAGAACTGTTTACCCTTTTTTGTTTGTTGTACCAGCTTTGAGCAACCTTCCCTGGGAGCGAAAAAGTGCAAGCATTCCCTAAGAGGCCTCACCGAGTCCCCATCTGGACTCCGGTTTGCTGGGGAATCGTACAACTCGGCTACCAAAACAGCCACTCGCAAGCCCGCGGGAAAAACCATGCTCGAACACCGGTCAAAGCCAACGTAACGCCCATCAAGCGTACACAATCAAAATCCGGGGTGTTACAATCACTCCCCATAACAAAAAGTTTCGCCTCGAAACTTTTCAATCATTGTGATCTCAATCACATAACGGAACAAACCAAAAACAGCAATGCAACAAAAACACCAATTCACATACCAGCTTAGTTACGGGAACAAATGAGGGTGAGCTGCCCTCATCGTTGACTCGAGCTCCCATGTCGCGCTTTCCACATTCTGATTTTTCCATAGCACCTTGACCATAGGAATCTTCTTTTTCCGCAACACGCGATCTTGGGAGTCCAATATCCAGATGGGCATATCCACATAAGAAAGGTTTGGCGCCAATTGCGGCACCACATCCAACACTTGCGTGTCATGTCGCACACACTTACGAAGTTGGCTAACATGAAACACATCGTGAACACCAGGAAAGTTAACGGGTAATTCTACTTTGTACGCGGATGCACCAACTCGCGCAAGAATCTTGAAGGGACCCACAAATCTTGGGTCTAATTTGCGCTCTTTTCCAAACCTTTTAATCCCAACCATTGGGGAGACTTTCAAGAAAACGGAATCCCCCACCGCAAACTCTAATTCCGACCTTCATCGGTTGGCGTACTTTTCATATCGCTCTTGGGCGATTCAGAGTTCCTCCCGAATAAGTTGTACGGCAACTTCCATGTCCTCGAGCGCCTCTGGGCCCAACAAAGGCCGCTCGCCAATCTCAGTTGAAAAGAGAGGAGTCCGACATCGACGCCCATATAAAGCTTCGAACGGAGCCATTTGCAAGCTTTATTGATAGCTATTATTATATGTGAATTCCATAAGCCGCAAACGTTCATCCCATGCTCCGCCATACTCAAGAATGTAACATCGAATCATATCTTCAACAATTTGATTTACTCGTTCTGTTTGGCCATTCGTCTGAGGGTGGTAAGCAGTGGAGTACCGCAAATCCGTCCCCAAACCCTCTTGTAGACTCTTCCAGAAACAAGAAGTAAATCGGGAGTCCCTGTCTGATATGATATTGACTGGCACACCATGTAGTCGGATGATCTCGTTCAAGTAGAGCTTCGCTATTGCCTTCATCGGGTAGTTGACCTTAAACGGTATGAAATGAGCACACTTGGTCAATCTATCCACGATCACCCACACGGAGTCATGTCCTCGTGGAGATCTTGGTAGGCCTGTAATAAAATCCATTGAGATGCTTTCCCATTTCCATGTTGGAATCTCCAATGGTGTCAACTTGCCATCAGGCCTCCCATGATCCGCTTTCACCCGTTTGCAGGTATGACATTCAGATACAAATCGCGCTATATCTCCTTTCATTCCATACCACCAGACAATTTGTTTCAAATCACGGTACATTTTTGTTGAGCCTGGATGGTAGGCCATACTTGAGCCATGTGCTTCCCGACACACCTTCTCGCGAATGTTTCCAACTGCGGGAATACAAAATCGACCACGATACTTTAACGTGCCCTCCTCATCAATAGAAAAATCCGGTAATTCACGCTTTTCAGTTCGCAGAAATAAATGTAAAAGATTAGGATCATCCTTTTGATGTTGTCTTGCAAGCACCAGCCATGAAGGTTCTTCTACCATCGAATGACTTTGCGGGTCATACTTACCCACGGAAATATCCTTCAATAGAAATTCCTCCACAAGACGGTCAACTGAAAGATGAAATAATTTCCCCGTCTTCCGACTCAATGCATCGGCCACAACATTCGCTTTCCCCGGATGATACTGAATGTCCACATCATAATCAGCTACATATTCAAGCCATCGTCGTTGGCGCAGATTCAGTTCCTTTTGCGTGAAGACATACTTTAAACTTTTATGATCCGTAAAGATTTTACACTTTGCACCATAAAGTAAGTGTCTCCACAACTTCAACGCAAAGATTACCGCTGCGAACTCCAAATCATGCGTTGGGTAGTTCTTTTCATGAATTTTCAACTGCCGAGACCCATACGCAATCACCTTTTTGTCTTGCATTAATACACATCCAAGTCCAACGTGCGACGCATCAAAAAAGACGTCATAATCTATCCCTTCTGTCGGCAAGATCAACACAGGAGCGGTACATAACCTGTTCTTGAGTTCCAGGAATGAGACCTCACACTTGTCATTCCACTCAAACGCCACATTATTCTGGGTTAAGCGAGTCAAAGGTGCGGCCAACGTAGCAAAACCTTCGACAAATCTGCGATAATAGCCGGCCAATCCCAAGAAGCTTCGAATCTCCTTGGGTGTCTCCGGTCTTCTCCACTCCATGACTGCAGCAATCTTTTCGGGATCCACTGAAATTCCATGTTGATTAATGACACGACCCAGAAAAGCAACTTGAGGCAACCAAAACTCGCATTTGCTTAGCATGGCGAATAACCGTTGGTCTCGCAAAGTGGCCAATACCAATCGCAGATGCTGTTCATGCTCCTCAGCACTGCGGGAGTAGACAAGCACGTCATCAATAAAAACCACCACAAACTTATCCAAGTAGTCCTTGAACACCCTGTTCATCATATCCATGAAGGCTGATGGTGCGTTGGTCAAACCAAACGACATCACCAGAAATTCAAAATGACCATGTCTTGATCGAAATACAGTCCGCGGAATATCAGACTCCCGGACCTTGAGCTGATGATAGCCCGAGCGGAGATCAATCTTCGAAAATACTGAACTGCCCCGCAGTTGATCAAACAAATCATCAATTCTTGGCAGTGGGTACTTGTTTTTAATCGTCACCTTGTTCAATTCCCGGTAATCGATGCAAAGCCGCATCGACCCATCTTTCTTCTTCACAAATAACACCGGTGCACCCCAAGGTGATGAACTCGGCCGGATAAACCCTTTTGCCAATAAATCATCCAACTGGAGACGCAACTCTGATAGCTCACGCGGGGCCATTCTGTACGGCGCTTTCGCAATAGGCCGCGTACCCGGTTCCAAATCAATAACGAACTCGACATCACGATCAGGGGGAAGACTAGGAAGATCAGTAGGAAAAACATCTGGGAATTTACGCACAACAGGAATATCCTCCAAACGCGGTAAAACAACACTAGTCCCCACAACTGAGACAAGACAAGCAAAACAGTCGGAAACAAACAACGTCCGAACACATACCGCCGAAATCCCTGGAGTATCCTGGCATGAGTCACCATAAACACTTCCCGGCTGACCATTGTCCTTGATAAAATCCTAGCGCTTCCCTTTGCACTGGATGACGGCGTCATAGCGGGATAACCAGTCCATGCCCAGAATGATGTCAAAATCCTCCAAATCGATCACCTTGAAATCAGCCTTTGCTAAGAAATCGCCCAACAAAATGGGATAATTAAGAAGACCCAAGTCTGCCACCACAGAAACACCGGAAGGGAACTTCACCAAAAAGGCAGTCCCCACTCGATCTGGTGTCAAATGATACCGATCCAGAAAGGTTCGAGCCACAAAGGAATGGGTCGCACCAGAATCGAAGAGAACACGCGCCCAACGGTTCTTTACCTTAAAGTTTCCTATAAGGGTACATATGTAGCTAAAAACTATGCATAAGAGGCATAAACAAAACGTGAACCAAAGGAATGAACCGAACCTGAGATAACCTGGGGTGACATCTGAGCTTCCTCTGAGGAGATCACATTTAACTTCCCTTTTCCTTTATCCAAACGCGGAGGCGGAGGCAAAGCCTGGAGTGGCATTGGCTGCAGCACGGGCTGGTTTTGTGGGCACCTTGCCTTCAGATGTCCCTGTTTGTCACACGGGAGGCACACCTTATCCTTGACCCAGCAGCGGCTCATATCATGACTTCTTCCCCCACAAGCTGTACACTCCAAGTCTCTGGTTGGTGCACTCTGAATGGCGTGCACCTGCTCCTTCTTTTGCATCCCCAACCGCTTGAAACATTTCTCAAACGGGTGGCCTGACCGGCCATAGAAGCTACATGTTTCCTTGTTCTTCTTCCTTACATCTGATTCTTGGGAGCTTTTCCCGCCCATCAGCTTCCTCTTATCCTTCCTCATCAGTTGTCCTCTTTGTTTTGCATTTTCAATAGCTTCCACCTTCAACGCAGCCTCAACCACAGTAGTGTAACTCGTCGCTCCATAAGCACTTGCGAACTGCTGCACGTCGCTGCGGAGTCCGCTAAGAAATCTCTTTACGCGATCAGCTTCCGTAGACACCAAGCTTGGAGCGAACCGACTTAACTTGCTAAACTCAATTTCATACTCACTAACTGTGAGTTTCCTCTGTTTCAGGTACAAGAAATCATTCATCAGGCGGTCCCTTTCAACTGACAGCAGAAACTTGCGCTGTAACATGTCTTTAAAGGCTTCCCACGAACATCCCGCCCCTAAGCTCTCCTTTTCGCGCAACCACCGACCTTTATCCAACCCTTTGAGTTGATAGGCGGCAAGCATCACCTTCTGGTCCTCCGTAATGCCAGAATAACCAAACATTTCTTCCAACGTGATCACCCAATCATCCAAGATCACAAAGTCCGCTTTTCCATCATAAGTCGGTGGTCCAAGTCGCTGAAACTGCGAGATGAAAGTCATCGCAGGGGGAATCACAACTGGGGGTATCACTGCCACGGAAGGAGTAGAAATGGTGGGGCCTCGGACCGTCTCTTGCCCTCTTGGTGCCAGTCCAGACATCGCTGAGGACATAGCTTGAAGCTGGGACTGCACTTCTTGCACCTGCCTCGTCAAAGCCTCATTACTTTGGCGTAGACTATCCATCAGGGCATTATTCTGCGCGCCTGAAGACTCGCCCTCGGATTGGGTAGTTTGCCTTGTCACTGGACGTTTCGACATCCTATAAACACGTTCACTCTTGTCAAGCTCCAACCCAACAAAACACACAACGGCTATGTACAGACCATACATATATAAATATGAATATCAACTGCTAACTTGCTCTGGGAGTTTGAGAATGATGGTATGCCTACCCTAAGATGACTCACCATCATCCCACTAACTTGTGCCTAACCGATGAATGCATGACTTTCTTTGACCCAAAACCATGAGTGTACAGGTGTCATCATGTACATCTTTAGCTTGGCACGTTGTGCTCATGCAATGCTATGTTATGCGTGCTGTGTTATGCATTCTAGAAAAGGCCTTAATGCATGCCATGAGCGGTCGTACACATCACAATGCTATACATCCCATACTACATAGCATTGCATGCAACGAAGAAAAGAAAACGTGCTAGTCGCATCCATGTGGTAAGGTTATGCAGCCCATACTACATAACCCACACATGTTGCCCCTATGGTGGATCCATATACAACCACATATTATGCATCCCATACTACATAATATGCCTCGTATACTTCTTGTCATGCCATGAGTGTAGTGTGCGTGCGTCGGCCAAGACATAGTAATGGCACCTCGGTGTGTGGATGATATGATGCTTACAACCAAACAAGAAAGTTTGCCCGACCAATTGTCAAGCAAACCTCGCTCTGATACCAACTGTCACAACCCGCATTTCCTCAACGAGTACATCGTATCATAGCAAGAGGAACTACGGGTTATGATGCCACGTCGTGCAGGGGATAACTGCACACGTTCAGGCAACCCTTGACGCTTACTTTATGAGTTGAAATTCAACAGTTAAATGTAAGAAAACCTTTGGATTTAACGGCCGTATCCCTCGGCCTTAGGTATCAAAAACTGTTTTTGTACGCGGAGGAAATACTTTGTTTAATTATGATGGTCTCCTATATGCAGTCTATATTGATACTATTATAAGAAATCATCTCTGTTTACGTCATTTGGAAAGTAAGTGTTTGGTAACCAAAACATGTTATGCATGGATACAATAATAGGTTTGGTTTAGCTTCAAAATACCTAATGAAACCAACCATAAACTCTTCCCAAGAGCAAGAAGACATCATCCAAATGAGTCACATTAGCAGTCTATTATTCATACATCACAAGTAAAGAAAGCCACCAATGGGCGCCAACAAGCTGACACGAACCCATTGGGGCACATGTATGTCTGTACAACAAAGAAAAGAACTACCTCGCTAAGTACGCTCGGCTAGCTCCCAAGAAATGCCACCAACAAACCTAGCCGCTCAACCGGCTACAACCTGCACCTGAGGCATTCAAGAAAGAATACCTCAGCAATCCTCGAAGATACAATAAAAAGAAGAGCAGCATGTTTATACAATATCATGAAGGGGCTTACCGACCCCGTAGCAAGGTTTCATCTAAGTAAAATGAGTGAATAAAACAAGTGGAAAACACACCAAAACACATGCCAAACGCACCAAGTGCGTCCAAGTTTCATCAAGTCCTGCTTAACTCGCAGGAGCAAAAGGCAAAACACATGCCCATTCCATCATCCTTCGTACAAGAAACAACTAAACGAGTGAAACATAAGCAGCGGTTACATGCGATTCAGCAAGGGTCTTTTGGTGGCAGCCCTAAAGTGGAACGCACCAAAACATGCCAGCCCAAATCGGGGCAAAAATGGTGCTCTACACCACAAATCCAAACCCGGTGGCCACAAAGACTTAACCCACACCACCCCTTACCAAAACCGCACATACACGCTTCTGCCATGGTTCACATTCTCCTCGCAAAACTCACCATAAACGAACATAACCGTAACCCCACAATCAAATCTCACCATAACCCAAGTACCACTTTTCCTTCCTTCATCCTCACACATGACGACCAATTGCCAACGTAGAGTTTGATAAAATTCATCACATGAAAGAGTTTGATTAAGCTAAGTACATAAATCACCTGTTTGGAACAAGAATCACATGCTTTTTGATCAAGGAAGAATCACATATATTTGAAAGGCTACATGAACAAGAAGCAAAATTAGCTACATGAATGAATCACATGAATTAACCTAGCATAGACTTGATAACTAAACAAAACTAAACATGGAAGATCAAAGTCATTCAGCATAGGGAAATTTAAGAGCATAATAAGGCGAGTGAGGAAGAACCCAAAACAAGAAGAACAAAACTAGCTATTTTGCACAAGAAAGAAGCTTGGCAAGGGTGAAGAACACCGCTTGCCTGAACCGAGACGATGACGCGACGGCTGCTCCTCTCTTTCCTTGCCTTGCTTTAGCCCTTGCTCCCTTGAGTTCCTTTGGAATGAAGAAGAAGATGAAGAAGAAGGAGAAATTGAGAAGGAGAAAACTCTGTTTCGGCCTTATTTTCTCTAGAACAGAGCTGGACCGTTAGATGCAGAATCAAGGAAATGAACAGCTCAAAAAAACTGGAAAAAGACGATTTTCGGGTCGGTCACGCCCTGTGTCACGCCCGTGACACAGGGCGTGTACCTTATGCGGCGCAGAAAGTCGGCAAAATCCAAGTTTATCCACACGGTACACGGCCGGGTACACGCCCGTGACGGGTCGGTCACGCCCGTGACCTAGGGCGTGTAGCTCGTGTCTCGACACCTCGTCGACCAAAAGTGTCGACACTCGACACAACTTTACACGCCCTGTGACACGCCCGTATCACAGGTCGTGTCCCCTCTCTCGACACCCGACACTCGACACTCGACACTCGACACTCGACACTCAACACTCGACACTGCGGGACACGGCCCGTGACACGCCCGTGTCACGGGGCGTGTACCCCAGTCGTCGAGCTCAACTCGACACAGGAAAATCCTCAAGTCAAGGAGGTCACGCCCAGGTCACGCCCTGGGTCACGCCCCGACACGCCCGTGTCGGGGGGGCGTGTCACGCACAAAAATGACTATTTTTCCCTGTTTTGAAAAATGTTTCTGTGTCGTCCTAGACCAATTTTGCCTTAAGAACTTTTTACCCGTTTTTTGTTTGCTGTACCAGCTTTGAGCAACCTTCCCCGGCCGCGAAAAAGTGCAAGCATTCCCTAAGAGGCCTCACCGAGTCCCCATCTGGACTCCGGTTTGCTGGGGAATCGTGCAACTCGGCTACCAAAACAGCCACTCGCAAGCCCGCGGGAAAAACCATGCTCGAACACCGGTCAAAGCCAACGTAACGCCCATCAAGCGTACGCAATCAAAATCCATGGTGTTACATTATCAACTAGGCAAGCAAACTAAATCTAGCTTTAAATCAGTAAATAGAAGTGATTCACCTAGGATCTTGTACCTGCTACACATGGATCTCTTTGGACTCATTGATGTACAAAGCCTAGGAGGGAAATCCTACACTTTAGTTATTATGGATGACTTCTCAAGGTTCACTTGGGTGTTCTTTCTGAGATCTAAGTCAGATACATTTAAAGTTCTTACAGATTTTCTCAGGACCATACAGATTGAGTACTCTACTAATGTTGCATTGATCAGAAGTGATCATGGTACAGAGTTTGAGTCTCTTCTTATGCATGAGTTCTGTGAGAAGGAAGGTATCAGACACTGCTTGTCAGCTCCTAGAACTCCCCAACAAAATGGGGCAGCTGAAAGGAAAAATAGGACCCTAATTAAAGCTGTAAGCACATTACTTGCAGATGCTTACATGCCCCTATCCTTTTGGGCAGAGGCTGTAAGCACAACAAATTATGTACTGAATAGGAGTTTGATACATAAACTAAAGAATAGGTCTCCCTATGAATTACTTAAAGGGAAGAAACCTAAAATCACCTACTTTAAAGTATTTGGTTGTATTTGATATATACATAATAATAATAATAAGAAATACATTAGAAAGTTTGAAGCTAAGACTGAAGAGGGAATTTTTCTAGGATATTCCCAAGTAAGCAAAGCTTATAGGGTGTTTAATAAATCATCATTAAAAATTGAAGAGTCTATACATGTTAATTTTTATGAAACTAACATGTTTTGCAAGGAGAAAGAAGTTTCTACCAGTAATCCTTTGCAGGTACCTCACTTTTGTGAGAATTTGAATGGACTAAGCCTTGCCCAAGAGGCTCCAACACATCCTTCTTCACAGGTTGATAAAGACAGCTGGTTGAGAGATGTAGAGTTTGGGATTTGGTTCCAAGACCCAAAGACTACCCAGTCATTGGAACCAAATGGATATAAAGAAACAAACTAGATGCCCAAGGTGTAATTGTGAGGAACAAGGCTAGGATTATTGCTCAAGGCTATAGGCAGGAAGAAGGAATAGACTATGATCAGACCTTTACACCAGTTGCAAGGTTAGAGGCAATCAGAATCTTTCTTGCATACGCTGCCTATAAGAAGTTCAAAGTGTATCAGATGGATGTAAAGAGTGTTTTTTGAATGGAGTACTAAAAGAAGAAGTATATGTTGAACAACCTTCAGGTTTCATCTCTCCAACCCATCCTTTTCATGTATTTAAACTGCATAAAGCCCTCTATGGTTTAAAGCAAGCTCCAAGAGCTTGGTATGAGACCTTAGCTAGCTTTCTGATAGAGCATGATTTCACTAGAGGCATAGTAGATAAAACACTATTCACTAGACATCATAAGGATAAAATCTTGTTAGTACAAATCTATATGGATGACATCATATTTGGATTTACTGACTCTAAACTATGCAAGAGGTTTTCTGACCTCATACATTCTAAGTTTGAGATAAGTAGCATGGGTGAGCTCTCCTACTTCCTTGGTTTCCAAGTGAAGCAGCTACCTGATGACATCTTCATCTCCCAAGCTAAGTATGCTAAAGAGCTTCTTAAGAAGTTTGGGATGGTTGTTGCCTCAGCCAAGAAAATACCTATGGCTACTAATACTGTAATAGATTCTGATCCATATGGGAAACCTGTTGACCAGAAGTTATATAGGGGCATTGTTGGGTCCTTATTATATCTTACAGTTAGTAGACCTGATATCATGTTTGTCACATACCTTTGTGCTAGGTTCCAAGTGAACCCTAAAGAATCTCTCCTAATTTTTCTAAAAAGAATTTTGAGATATATAAAGAGTTGTCCCTGTCTAGGCCTATGGTATCCTACTGAGTCAGAATTTGAGTTAATTGGATACTCAGATGCTGACTTTACTAGATGCAGGGTTGATAGAAAAAGTACCTCAGGAACTTGCCAGTTCCTTGGTATGAGATTAGTCTCTTGGTTTTGTAAGAAGCAGTCATCTGTGTCCATATCAACTACTAAAGCAGAATATATAGCAGCTGGCAGTTGTTATTCCCAGATGCTGTGGATCCAAAACCAACTCCTAGACTATGGTTTCAACTTAAATAATTCAACTCTACTATATGATAATACAAGTGCTATAGCCATATCACAAAATCCAGTCCATCATAGTAGAACTAAGCAAATAGACATTAGGCATCATTTTATTAAAGAGTGTGTAGACAAAAACAAAAATAAACTTGTCTATATCTACACTAATTTACAAAGAGCTTATATTTTCACCAAACCCTTGGATGAAATAAATCACCTGTTCTTTATAAATCAGCTTGGAATGATCAATGGAGAAGCCTTAGTTTAATTTTTGTCTGCACTCGACAAATTTACCAAAGTTCGTCGAACGACGTTCGACGAATTGGGGAAAGTTCATGAGATATTCGTCGAACGGAGACCGGCGAACTCTCTGTGAGTGAAGTTGTGTTCGTCGACCGGAGATCGACGAATCTACTTTAGAAAACTTTCGTCGAACGGATCTCGACGAAATGTCTTCAAATCTTCAGACTGAGCTCGACGAATTACTTAACTGTAAATTATTTCGTCCACATCAGATCGAAGAATTATTTTATTTTTCATGGAACGGAGTTTGTCGATTCATATTCTGGAAAACCATATATCTAGGTTTTCTTCGACCTCCTCCCGCACTTTCAATTCCTTTGCACTTGATCTTCGTTTTTCTTTTGCAGGTGCTCTAATGGCGATTCCAGCAGGAACTCTTGCGGCAATGAAATTCGACACCAGGTTTGATGTCGATTTCAATTCTTTCCAGCATTCAGACCCCATCTTCTTAGGAATCCTACAACTGCTTGAAGATCAGTAACTGAAAACTCTGTTGTCCACTAGAATAAAGATATCTGCCACAGAAATTAGAGAGTGGGTGTATACCTCTTCTACAACAGATGACAACACCATGACTGGAACTATAGCGGGTAATGTTGTTTCACTCACCCCGCTGTTTTAACAGAACTTTTTGGATTAAACAATGGTGCAGAAGAACTGGAAATTGAGAATGAAGAATATGATGAGATGCTAAGTCTGATGGGTTATTCTGGAGAAAACCCTAACAAACTGCTAAAGAAACATCTTTCTGCTGAATTTAAATTCTTAGTAGATATAGTGGGAAAAGTGTTGTTAGGCAAGCACACTACACATGACTACATAACCTGGCACCAATTCCTGGTCATGTGTGATGTGGTAAATAAGAAGAAGGTAAACTGGGCTCAGATCATGTTTGATCTGATTAAGAAAAAGAATACTAAGAAAGAGGTCTATTTTGGAAGGATCTTAGGGATCTTCCTGAAAGAAAAGGCTGCTGAATCCCTGGTCTCCCAGACCATATTCATCAATGCCTCTAAGAGGCTAACTTGTGCCCTTTTTGGCAAGTGGGAGAGGACCATCACCAAGCCATCCAAGGGTTCCTCCTCTTCCACTAGGGCTTCTAAGAGTACTAGGGCTGGTTTAGCCACTCCCCACCATACTGATGAGATCCCTTCTCCACCTCCATCCTCTTCCACCATGCCTTCTCTACAATAAACACAATAACCACAAGAACAACTACAACAACAACCAAAACAACCTGTTCATATTCCTACTCCAGCTACGTCTCCTGCAACTTCACAAATAAATTTCACTGAAATTCCCTCCTCTCCCATCCAGGAATACCATCAACCCTCTCCTTCACAATCCCCACAACCAACCCCACCACAATCCCCCCATGATACACGCATTCCCTCACCACCTTCATCTCCCTTACTACCTACTTCTCCTCCTCATACTTCCTCTCTTCCAGATGTCCACATGCAAGATGCTCTCCCCCCTACTCCACCAACTATTACCATCCCCACTTCTGTCTCCATTCTAACACCCTCTGCAACCCCCTCTACCACTCCACTGTTGGATCCATCCCCCATTTCTTCTCTTATTGCACTGCTTACTTCTCTCCTCAAAAATCTTATAGTAGAGGCTATCTCACCTCTTGCTGTTTCCATCTCCTCCTTAGCTGCCCAAATCACTGCCCTCTCTGCTGCCCCCTCTTCAGTAAGGGGTCTGGCTTCAGTTTCTGAAAGTGAAAGGATAGATCTTAACTAAAGCTGATTAGAGTTATAAAGATCACAGCCAGTAAAGATAAGAAGAGCAAGCAACCAGAAAAGAGACACAAGGATTTTATAGTGGTTCCCCAAATCTGGGTAGTCCACTCTTCTACCACCCTGGTAGGAATCCACTCAGATTTTTGATCAGGTGCCTGACACTAATGGGTTTTGATCAGGTCCCCAAAAACAAAAACCTCAAGTCTTTTGGTAGGAGACTTGCAATCAGGAATAATTTTGAAGGGAATTAAAACCCTGTACAGGAGATGGAAAAGGGTGATTGTGTCTTCTCTTTCTCAATAACAACAGAGAAGACTTGTGGATTGATTTCAGCAGATTGCTCCCCCTGAGATCTTGAATGTATCAGGAAATCTGGAGCACTGCTTCAGGGTGACAGGTCTTCAAGGTGATGATGTCTCCAGCAAGCTTCTGAGACTGATATTGAATGGTTCTCTCTTGAAGCTTGGAGCCAATGAAGAACACTAATGATTGTTCTGATTGATGCTGAGTTCTTCCTTCCTTCTATCAAGGGAGGAAGCTGTACTGTATGTATGTGACTATCTGTTGCATCTCTGTATCCTTGAAACCCTTCTAGATGACTATTCTCTGTCTTTTATCTTCCTGAATTCAAAACCTTTTGAATTCATTTGTCTTGATAACGGATGATGCATTCCCGAGAGAGTAGAAGATGCATTGGGATTTGATCCATAATTAATCTTCTGTAGCTGCCCGTTTGAACGACTATTTTTACTAGGAATGTTGACTGTAATTAATCCTCAATTAATTCTGCAAACTGTTACTGATTGCACAAAAATCGTCGACCTGAACTTTCGTCGAGTTCATCGATCGTCGACCTGAGTTCGACATTCTTCGAACTCAGCTAGATTCGTCGAGCTGAATATCTTGTCTGCGTTCGTCGACCGGAGCTTGCAGTTCGTCGAGGTCAGTTTCTGTGTTCGTCGAGCTGAGAGAACTGTAGAGTGTCAACATAGTTGCTATAATGGGTCGACACAGCCTTGCTTGAGTCTTGAGATTGTCAATCTGAGTTCAGTGAAGCAACTCAGAATTCGTCGACCGAAGATCGTCGTTCGTCGAACTGCATTCGACGATCGTCGATCTGATTCTCTGACTTTGTCTTAACTGTTGTTCAGATTACTTTTAGCAATTCTGGAGAGTTCTTCTGAAAGACCTGTCCTGGAAATAGTCTTATGACCCATGACTATACATGTTGGGTCAATCTAATATTCCTAATAGTGATCCTTGGCCAAATCAAAACTAGGGTTCCAACAATCTCCCCCTATTTGGGTAAGGACACTATTTACATAAATATAAGTAAAATACAAGTCAATTGAATACAATTAAATCTGGATCATGTACTTCTGTTGTTGTTGTTGTTGTTGTTGTTGTTATTGCTGTTGTTGATCCTCGCCCAATTCTGATTAGGATCATAACTTAGAGGGTTAACAACCTCTCTCTTCAGTCATTGAGTTGTCCTCTATATTGGCTGGAAACATAGCTTTTGATTACTAGCAGATACCACTATTCCTCTGTATTGGCTGGACTGAATTCTTTTCCTGCAGGAAATGTTATGAGTTCTGGACCCAGATAACCTTGGGTCCTGGTTCTCTTTTATAGTAATTAGAAATAAAAGAACATTTTGGTTGATCCTTGTAGCCAAGTGGATGATATTTCCTAAGAGGGATGATCCACTCAGTGAAAGGATTCCTAAAATGTTGACTTTGATTATGATCTGGAAATGAGTTAAAATTCCTGCTCTGAAATTTTGAGTTCGACGAATCATATTTATTTCGTCGAGCAAAGATTTCAGACCAGTTGAGATCAAAATCTCTGTTCATAGTTCATCGAGCTTTGTTCGACGAATGGTATTATTTTCGTCGAGCTCGGTTCAACGAATTATTTTGAACAAGAATTTTCAGCCGATTTTTAAATTGATTTTGCAATGCTTCAGTTATTTTGTCTAAATCTATTAATTTTTCTTTGACTTTAACTGATTCTAATGAGGCTATTTGTGTAGAAGTATTTTTTAAATCTTCTTTTAGTTTTATATTTTCAGTAAATAAATTATCTACTTTCTCTCTGAGAAATTTTATTTCCTTCTCAGATTGAATTAAATCTTTACAAATATTTTTAAAATCTTCTTTAAAATCAAATGATGAGAAATTAAAAGAAGAGATTACCTGATCTTCTATAGACTCACAATCTGATTCTTCTCTAGAGTCTGATTCTTCATCAGGAATGCTGCAACAGGCATTAATTGTTATCAAGCAAAATTCTATTGCTCTTGTCTCTTCTTCATCTTCAGTTGTGCAAGATGAAGCTTCAAAGTCACTCCAGGTTTCAGCATCAAATATTATTTCTTTAGCTGATCCAGCAGCCATTGCTGTGAGGGAGTCCCACATGTCTTTTGCAGATGAACATTCAGCAATTTCCTCAAAAATGTCATCAGACATTGATTGTGCAAGAATGTTCATTGCTTGTGCATCAGCAATCTTCAGCTTTTTCTTGGCATCTGTCCATTGAGATGATGAAACAATATTGATGCTTGTTGTTTCCACTGATGGATAAGGACCAGTCAAAATGGAATTAAAAATGCTTTCATCAATGGAGTATATATAAAATCTAATCCTTGTCTTTCATAGTGCAAACTTATCTAGATTGCACATGGGCAGTCTGGTGTTAGAAACATCTGCAATTTGTGTCATGATAAAACTCAAAAGATTATTAGGATCTATCAAAGGATCTTTTGGTTCAGGTGTTAGCCTGTACAACCAATTAACCTCTTAAGGTGTGGTAGTTTAACTAACCTGGCTCTGATACCAATTGAAAGTGAAAGGATATATCTTAACTAACGCTGATTAGAGTTATAAAGATCACAGCCGGTAAAGACAAGAAGAGCAAGCAACCAGAAAAGAGACACAAGGATTTTATAGTGGTTCCACAAATCTGGGTAGTCCACTCTTCTACCACCCTGGTAGGAATCCACTCAGATTTTTGATCAGCTGCCTGACACCAATGGGTTTTGATCAGGTCCCCAAAAACCAAAACCTCAAGTCTTTTGGTAGGAGACTTGCAACCAGGAATAATTTTGAAGGGAATTAAAACCCTGTACAGGAGATGGAAAAGGTTGATGGTGTCTTCTCTTTCTCAATAACAACTGAGAGGACTTGTGGATTGATTTCAGCAGATTTCTCCCCATGAGATCTTGAATGTATCAGGAAATCTGGAGCACTGCTTCAGGGTGACAGGTCTTCAAGGTGATGATGTCTCCAGCAAGCTTCTTAGACTGATATTGATTGGTTGTCTCTTGAAGCCTGGAGCCAATGAAGAACACTGATGATTGTTCTGATTGATGCTGAGTTCTTCCTTCCTTCTATCAAGGGAGAAAGTTGTACTGTATGTATGCGACTATTTGTTGCATCTCTGTATCCTTGAAACCCTTCACGACGACTGTTCTCTGTATTTTATCTTCCTGAATTCAAAACCTTTTGAATTCATTTGTCTTGATAACGGATGATGCATTCCCGAGAGAGTAGAAGATGAATTGGGAGTTGATCCATAATTAATCTTCTGTAGCTGCCTGTTTGAACGACTATTTTTACTGGGAATGTTGACTGTAATTAATCCTCAATTAATTCTACAAACTGTTACTGATTGCACAAAAATCGTCGACCTGAACTTTCGTCGAGTTCATCGATCGTCGACCTGAGTTCGACATTCGTCGAACTCAGCTAGATTTTTCGAGCTGAATATCTTTCCTGCATTCGTCTACCAGAGCTTGCAGTTCGTCGAGCTCAGTTTCTGTGCTCATCGAGCTGAGAGAACTGTAGAGTGTCAACACAGTTGTTGTGATGGGTCGACACAGCCGTTGTTGAGTCTTGAGATCGCCAATCTGAGTTCAGTGAAGAAACTCAGAATTCGTCAACCGTAGATCGCCGTTCGTCGAACTGCATTCGACGATCGTCGATCTGATTCTCTGACTTTGTCTTAACTGTTGTTCAGATTACTTTCAGCAATTCTGGAGAGTTCTTCTGAAATACTTGTCCTGGAAATAGTCCTATGACCCATGACTATACATGTTGGGTCAATCTAATATTCCTAATAGTGATCCCTACCCAAATTAGAACTAGGGTTCCAACAGTTTCCACTAAACCAGGCAAGGGGAGATACTTGATGAAGAAGCAGCAGCAGCAGTATCAGCAGCAGCAGTACCAGCAGCATCAGAAGTAACAACATTAGCATCAGAAGAAGCAGCAGCAGCTACTGATGAATTATTTGATTTCATTAATTTCATTAATACTGACATGGATGTGGACAAGTCTACCACAGAAGAAATAACTACTGTTGGTGATTATATTATTAATCTCACGGTAGATCTTTTAGATTTATTGAAGGTTTTTGATACAACTTATTTCAACATACTTCCAGAAGACACCATTAAGCCATCAATGGCTATAGTACCATACACCTCACCCATAAGCCCCAAAGTTGCCAAGCAACTAAAGGCCAGTTTTGCAGTAGCAGAGACTCCAGCCATTCCATCTCCTCCCAGAGCTGTTTCACTCATTGTCTCATCTCCTCTTGCCCCAGTTTTTGTAATGGATGATTCACCTATGCCTGATCTGGATGCACTGATCATGGCTGATATAGAAGAGGAAAATATGCTAGTTGCTGAAAGCACTATTATCTATAGCTCTCCAGCTCTAGTTGCAGCTCCTCCTCTAGCTCCCTCTCAGGCTGAGGAACCTCCAATATCTACTGAAGCCCTAGAAGCATTAAATGCATTATATGATAATCCTCATGACTCCACTGATGATGATGAGGATGAAGATGAGGACTCAAATGAGGAACCCAATAAAAAGAAAGTTTCCAAGAAGAGGAAAGCTCCTCCACCTCCTGCTCCAAAGCCCAACCCAGTAAATGACACACCTTTTTATATACTCCAGAAGATCACTCCTTCCAAGGGCATGCCAGCATGGATGTGGCTATCCAAGAATGAACAAAAAGAGAGAAAGAAGAGCAGAAGATATTCACCTCCTCCAACTCAAAGATATAGAAAGGATCCTCCTCCACCTCCTCCTCTAGCTGTTGGTGCTTCAGGAACAACATCTCAAAGGTCTACCCAGTTTCAAACATACCAAAGACAACAAGGTAGATCTTCATATTCAGGAAGCAACCAGCAGAGACACTATTCATCTGGCAAGTAGCACTAACAACAACAGCAGCACCATCAACAACAAAAAACATCAACAACTCCCTGAACATCAAAAAGCTGAAAGCTCCAACAGACCTGCTTCCCCTCCTGTACCATTTGAAGATCTTGAGACAGCTACAACAGCAAGGATGACCAGGTTCCAGGAACTTGTTGGCCTTTCCATGATCAACAAAGCTAGAGCTGAAGGGAAGGATCCATCTGAATACACAACAATGTCGAAGTACAGAAGGAAAGAGCTCAACAAGTTTGCTAAGGCTAATAAATTTTTCAATGTTGATGACTATATGAAACTGCATCCAGAAGCAATAGTGCTTAGGGCTACATCTCTAAAAATCATAGGGGTTGCTGACATGACTATGACAAAGGTGCAAGATGCAGATCCCAACAGGGAAATCATATTCACTCAGTCTTGAGAGAAAGGAAAAGAGGAGAAGCACAAGGATAAAAAGCAAAAGAAATGATACTTGAACTATCTTTAGCCTTTCTGAGTTAGTTTAAAACTGCTTATCTAATTCCTGATACAAAGCTTATTGTGTATATATCTGCTGCATATGCTAATTTTTTCCTGCTAGATATAAGTTTTCTTGCTTTGTAAAATTTTTTATGAGTCTGTAATTAGTGACCTCACCCAAATAGGGGGAGATTGTTGGATCCCTAGTTAGATTTGGGCTAGGTTCACTAAGTTAGGATGTTTGACCCAACATGTATAGCTAGGGTCATGTATGAGTCTTAGAGTATAGGCCAAGTCCTTAGAGTCATCACTGCATGGACCAGCCATCAACAGACTACAAAAATACTCAAGACTTAGAGATTTCAAAGACTCAGGAAAATGAGTTCGACGTTTGTCGAACTCAGGTCGACGAAAGTCATGCTCAGCTCGACGAACTCAGAGACAATTCTCTGAGCTAAGCTCGACGAACTTGGTACTCAGGTCGACGACTTATGGACACTCTACTTCAATATTTCAAGTCCAAAATTTCTCTATACTCCAGTCGACGAACTTAGTTCTCAGGTCGACAATCTATGGGTATTCTACTTCAACATCTTATTCCAAAAACAACTAAATATTCTAAGTACATGATCATACTCCAGTCGACGAATTCACATTCTTAGCTCGACGAACTTAGACCACATTCATGACAAGACTTATCTAGCAGTTAGAAGTTCTCAGCTCGACGAAACTAGTTCTCAGGTTGATGATTTCTGGACATTTTACTTAAAACATTTTTGAGTCCAAGAAACATGGTATTCTGAACTCCAGTCGACGAAGTTTTATTCTCAGCTCGACGAACTTCATGCATAGAATTGGCAAGGTTCTGGAGAAAGCAGTTGTGTGTTCTTAGGTCGACGATCTTGGATCTCAGCTCGACGAACAGCTATTATCAGATCGACGAACATAACTTCTCAGCTTGACGAACTATGGACTCAGCTCGACGAGTTCTGTTCTCTGTTTGACGATTCCAGACTTGGTTATTTTCATCCTTCTGTCCTCATTCTATTGCAATAATTCCTGAGTAATTAATGCTAAAATATTCACTGAATATTACCGTTAGACGGAGCATTGATTATGGTCTTCTTCAGGATTATTGTTTGCCGTTTTTCAATGGGACAGTTGGGGAAATCAATCAATGCAAAATATTCTCCAGGCCGTCAGCAATGAATGCAGAAGAAATTCAAATTTCAAATGAAAATTTATATGGAACATATAAAAGGGATTTCTTTTCTCTTCCTTGAGAACGAGTGATCAGAGAATACAGAAGATAGAAGAAATACACAGTTCTCTGGAACACAACAAGAATTACATAGCAATACAGCATACATTGATACAGAGAAACGGCCCTAGACTAGAAACATCAAAGCAATTTGAAGAAGAAGAAGAATAGCTAATCAAAATCAAGAGTCTTCTTCTGTCTTCTTCCAGGATTCTTCAAATGACAGCAACTATAATATCTGTCAAGTAGTTCCTGGAGCTCACTGGTCAAAGAAACAGTTTGAAGGCCTATCACCCTGCAGCAAAGCTCCAACTTCCTGAACCATTCTACATCTCAGGGGGAGCCTTGCTAACATCAAGATCGACTTAAGTCTTCTCAGAGTGTATTTGAGAAAGAGAAGACAAAATCAATCTCTCATCACCTACTGTAAAAATGGTTCTTAACTCCCTTCAAAAGTTATTCCTGGTTCCAAGTCACATGATCAAAAGACTTGAGGTTTGGTTTTTGAGTACCTGATCAAAAGCTCATTGGTGGCAGTCACCTGATCAAAAACCTGAGTGGATTCCTACCAGAGTGGTAGAAGAGTGGATGTACCCAGGTTGGGGAACCACTATAAAATTCTTGTGTTGTCTGGTTTCTCTTTTCTTTTGTTTTTGCTGTGCTAGTTTGGATTGTTATGTTTGTGTTTAATTAGTTTATATTCTACAGCACCTGTGATAGTCTATTTTATCTCAGGTCTGATCAACTCTGCAGAAGTTCTATTTACACCAAAAGGTTTGAAAATTTAAAGATACTATATTCACCCCCCCCCCTCTCTAGAGTATTCCTGATCTAACCCCTCGCTTTCAGGGAACCAGAACTGACTCACGATTCTAAATCATGGAATCGGATCCGTCCAATTCGGTTTCGGTTCGGTTCTTGGTTCCACCCATATTATGTAATGTCACATTTTTTCTTCTCAAATCTTCAACTAATAGGATAAATATTTATTATTCCAAATTTTGATGTATTTTCTATTTCAATGTACACAAATACTCATTTATTATCTACGAGACTACGATTGAATTTCTGAATTCGGTAAGCAAAATAATATCTGCAAATAATTGGGAGCGGCAAAGCCCTGAACGAATGAACACCTGAACCTTTTCGCTGAACTGGGCCTAAATGAATTGTCCAATTGAGACAATAACATATTATTTTAAATTTTAAATTAATAATTCGAGTCGGTTCTCGGGTACCCGAGTATGGGAACCGAGAACCGACCCGAACCGTTGGTTCTCTAATAACTGGAACCAGACCCGAACTGAATAAAACTGGAACCGACCTGAACCGCCTAAATCGGTTCGGTTTCGGCCCGATTCTCGGTTCTTCGATTCCTTTTGCACACCCCTATCATACATGCACACACATACAAAAAATGCAAAAAAAACAAAGTTATTTTAAAATTAAAACAACTACATTTCTACCGCTACATTGTGGTAGAAATTCACAAAAAGATAAAATAAAAATTAAAGGAGCAAAAAGTTTTGCAATAAGGGGAAAATTAAAGTTCTCGAAAAATTAAAATAACTACATTTCTACCGCTAGAATGTAATAGAAATGCATAAAAAGCAAAAAAGAAAAATTAAACGAGTAAAAGTTTAAAACGAAAATTGAAGTGCTCGAAAAATTAAAACGACTAAATATTCATTCTTATAACTCCGTAAAAGTGCTAAAAAGGTGGAAATAAAATAAAAAAACGAAAAAGTTTTACAACCTAAAATGGAAAATCTAAGTTGAAGAAAAATGAAAAACACTTTATAAAAATACTTTTACGGATTTATAGGAATGAATAAAAAGTAATAAAAACCGAAGTCTAAATGAAGCTAAGAAAAAACTACAATAAAAACTAAACTATATAAAAGAAAACCTAGAGCTAAACTAAGCAAAAATGAAACTAAAACATAAAAAAAAACAAGTTATTCTCATACACGCACACACACATAGAAAAATAAAACAAGAAAAATAAAAGAAAAAATAAGATTGCATGGGGAGGGGGCACATAGATGATATCCAAAACCATGTAATGGGAAAAAAACTATATTTTTATTAAGACTAAAAAGGTGATTACAAAGCTAAAATAAAAGAGAGAGAGAGAGAGAGAGAGAGAAAATCTCATTACATAGCCTTGAATAACTCCTAAGCAGCACCTCCCCTAGCAAAATGTTCCAAAAAACAGAACAGAAATAATTACAGAAATTTCCTATTTATAGGCAAAAAAATCAAAGTACACGCCCTAGGTCACGGGCGTGTAGGGGGCGTGTAAGCACTATTCATGATGTGATCTAGAGAACTGATGGCTAGTTTGACTTTGCGGCTGTATATGTGGCAGGTCACGAGCATGTCTCTATTCGTCACGGGCATGTCGGGAAGGTTGATCCGGGGACGGCGTCACGTCAATAAGTCGTCAACGACGTCTTGTCGGGCTAGGTGGAGAAGTCACGCTCGTGTTTCTATCTTACTGCCAGTAGAACCGACAAATTGTTCTCAACATGTGTGTGGGATAGATTTCAGTTGAACTCGAAGGAATCTTATTACATCACTGCAAAGCAAATTTTAAGATACCTTAAGTGCACAACAAATCTTATCTTATAGTACCTAAGAAGTAATGATGTTGAACTAATTGGTTTTTCAGATGCAGATTTTGCAGGTAGTAGGGATTCTAGGAAAAGCACTTCCAGGAGGTGCAAATTTCTCGGAAGAAGGCTTATCTTATGGAGCAGCAAGAAGCAAAATTGTGTGGCAACCTCCACTGCCAAGTTAGAGTACATCTCCAATGGTAGCTGTTGCGCATGGATCAGGAATCAACTTGAGGATTATAACCTGAAATTCAAGGAGATTTCAATGTTTTGTGACTCCTCTAGTGTCATAGCGATCGCAAATAATTCAGTCTCTCACAACCGGACAAAGCACGTCAAAGTAAGATACACTTCATCCAGGAGCATGTGGAGAACACGGACATAGCTCTCGATTATGTCCCGACGGATAAGCGGGTCGTCAATATATTCACGAAGCCACTGGACGAGGCTAAGTTCTCATTTTTCAAAACGGAATTGGGCATGCTACACAAGGACTCGTGAAGATGGCTAAGAAGCCAAGAATTCCCTCGGGAAGTACTTCACTAAGTAGAGAAATGTGTCCAAGGAAAATTCGTCGGATATCACTCATCGGAACTCGACTATTCGTCGAAATGCTGTTAATATTCACGACGAAACTCGACGAATTTTGCACTATTTTCAGCGAAACTCGCCGAATTAGACTTAGGTCTATTTTCTTTTTCTCTTTATATTGGATCCAAAGAGCCGCGATTTTCAGGTACGCATGTTTCCCTCTTAAAACTTTATATATATTTATATATATAAATAGTTCTTGGGGCAAACAGTACCTATTTATTCAAAAGAAACATTCCCTCTCCGCAGATTTCTTCCCAACGGTTCGTCTGCTGCAAACAGCTAGTCATCTCTTCCCCGTTGATTCGATTTCGCACAAGCCATTCCAATAAGTTTGACAGTTACAACAGAGTTTCCAGTCGTCCAGGGATCTTCCCTTATAGTTCGATTTCATTTCAGCTTCAACAGTTCATCCAGAGCCGATTTCACTTCTCTATTCTCCATGGCTCCTTAAAGCATAAGTTGCTTGCTAGGTGGTGGAGAACTGGTTTGAACTGGATTTACTTCAGCCTCAGATGAAATCAAAAACGTGATACTAATGTTGGAAACAGCCGACCTCTCCTTTATCCTCGAACACCCCTGCAGAGTGTTGGACAAAGATGTTCTTGAATTCTTTCAAAATGAAAGCTTCGTCAAGAAGATACTTTGATCAAGAGCAGAGTTCTTCAGATCAAAGTTAAGGTGAAGGCTTCTTTCCTCACCCGGCTCTTGCGGCTTCCAGCTTGTGAAGAGGCCGATCGCCTCGAAGAGGATGAAATTACGAGGTCTATAATGTTCTGTGGATTGCTAAGATGTACCAAGGCTGTTAAAAGGAAAGGAATGAATGAGGAAGGCAAGCTGCTATCAAACATCATTGGAAAAGTACTGATATGCAAGACTGGATCCCATGACTACATCTCCTTCGAGATGTTCAAAATTCTTGTGCCCATCATCTGTAAGAAGAAAATTTATTGGGGTGTTGTGTTGTTTGCCAAGATCAAAGATAGTCTCGGCGCTCCCAACTTTGGACAAATTCTAAGTTTGTATTAGAATCAGATGGACAGAGACACGTTGACATGTCCAAAGGTGTCCCTATCCACCACCTAAAGAAAATCGACTAATCCATCTTCTCGAGGTGGGATAGGAGAATCTAGAGGCCAGTGGGACATAGAGACCTGCATGAGGTAGAGGAAGAGAAAGTACCTGAGGAAATGATTCCTACTTCCACCCCCAGTGAGATTCCTAATAGACTGAGTGCAGGAATTTAGGGGGAGCCTGCTGAGACACAAGTGGCTGCTGAGATAGTGCCCTTGATTGTTCGTACTACTATAGAGACAGATTCTTTAGCTAGTTCTGAGCCAGAGACACCAGCCCTAGCTACAGAGATTTCAGTTCTAGTTCTAGTTCTAGATGATGCAGTTACAGTTGCTGAGACAGTTGATCTTCTTACAAATTTTGCAGAGATTGCTCATACTGCTGCTGCTAAGGTAGTGCCAAATGAGGCTTAGAATGAGATAGTTGCTAAAGATGTTCCGCTTACTACTGATCTGGAGATTGATCATGATGTTGATGACTTTACTACTATTGAAGGTAAAGCCGTTGAGATTGTGGATGTGCCAGTTGATGATACTGAGTTCGATGTCGCTGACTATGATATTGCTGATGAGGATGAGCTGGCTGTGCTGATAATGTAAATGATTCTACTACGCTTGTTATCCCTGATAATCTGCTTTCAACTCTCCTCGATGTTCTCCCTGTAAGGACTGAGGGGGAGTAGACTCACCCCTTGGTCTCAATGCAGACTCAACTTGATAGGTCTGTTAGAAAGCTACAGAGAAGAATGACCGACCTTCGACCTCCAGTGGTGGAGGTAGAGATTGTTGATCTGTATGATGAGGAAGGAGATGTAGAGGTGCATCCTCATGTCCTAGAGGCTACTGCTCCTGAGCTGCATTCTAAAATGCGAGTTACTCCCATGGAAGAGTTTTCTAGTGATCCCAAGGGAAGTGAAGATCTCACTTCTCCTCCCAGTGTTCCAGTTGTAGATATACCGTCTACCAATACAGATGTATCTATTCTAAAATCCATCGAAACCATGATGGCCCGACAACAAGCATACTTTGATCGATCTTTGAAGAAATTCAAAGAAACTGAGAAAGATATGAATAACGGCCTTGCTACGATCAAGGTGTGTTTTGACAAACTAGATGATAGGCTGGATTCATGGTTTGTGCAGGGTGGCCAAGCAATTGTTCATACGATGGTCGGTCTAAAGAGTAACTTGGATGTTCTTAAGAACGTGGATGAAAATGCCAAAACAATCATTACTGCTCAGAATGAAGGAATGAATTATTTTGATGACCAAATGGTCTACTACTCCAATTCTATCGCAGCCAAGGTACTAGAAGAAGTCAAAAAGGGGGAGGATGCATTGAAAGATAAGGAGATAGCCCTTGAAGCCGCCATGGTAGAAAACATTAAGGGAGTCAACATCTACAGTTATGATAATTTTAGCTAGCTTCATAATGAGTTATTTGGTGGGCAAGGTCAGACTCGAGCTATAATTCCTGAACCTGCAGTGCCCGCTCCAGTAGATGTTCCTGTTAATCCTACTCAGGATTGTTCTCAGTACTGCACAGATACTCAGGATTTCCCTCAGGTTGAATCAAAATATGTTGCTGCTGCTGCCCATCCAGAAGTTCAGATAGTTAAAGACATACCTCAACCAGCTCAGAAAAGGAGAAAATATGGTGAAGGCTCGTCTGTTGTCAGGTCTGATCCTAACAGAGAAATGGCTGGGGTATGGAGTCCGATTTCCAAGAGTATCAATCTGGACACCATCAAAATAGTGGATTTGGCGAATGAAAATAGATGAGATTACTGTAGCACTGATGAATGGCAGAAGTATGAGGTAGAATGTGCTAAAAGAAGACTTCATTTCAGGAAATACAATTTTGATGAACTGAATGCGCCTCCGGCTTTGCCAAGATATTATCTGAAACCAAAAGCATATTCTGCCAGACAAAGTCAGAAAAGCAAGGGCAAATAGACTTGATAGTTTCTTTTGTGAATGATAGTTGTAGACATTAGTTGCCCAAATATAAACTCATTTATATATATATGATTTAAATGTTTTGACTGAGAATGCATTTTAATTGTTAATTTTATATATCTTGTTCTTTCTATGCTTTATTATTATTATGTGTACAATTCACCTTAGCTTGTAGCATTCTGACTTATTCAAATAAGGGAGATTGTTGGGTATTATATCAACAATAACCCTGATTAGAAGAAGGCTCCCCTCAAGCTAAAATGAATTGAGATTGTATTTGATACTCTGTTTTAGTTATGTGCTTGCAGGATTGTATTGTTAAGTACAACCCAATGTAAGGTTACAGTAAGTCATGAAATACATGACTATACCTGTAATCCCTCATTGTGTAGGTCAATTGTTAACTCACGTGTAATCTCTCTATTGGGGTGTACTTTTATCTCAAGTGCATTAGAAGAATCAAGGAAGGACAAGGACTTAGAATCAGAAGAATAGAATTTTACACAAGTAAAATTCATAGAGTATCGTAAGGTATATTCATCGAATTCATTGAGTATACCCTAAACCCTACACATAGATACTCGTCGAATTCGTAGTGTATAACTACTGGCACTCGTCAAATTTGTCGTATTTACGTAGGGTAAAATCTTCGAGACTTGGAAAATCAGTCAAGTAAAAATCGTCGAGTATCATCAAGTATACTTGTCGAATTCGTCGAGTGTATCTTCTGATACCCGTCGAATTCGTCGAATATACATATCGATACACGCCGAATACGTCGAGATTCATTGGGTATACCTTTGAGTTTCTGAATTTACTTATCTAGAATTTTCTAAGTCATATTCGTCGAATATAGCTTAGCTCATGCGTCGAATGCGTCGAGTGTATCAGACGATACTCGTCGAATTCGTTGAGTATGTCAGCTGATACTCATCGAATTCGTCGAGTTTGTCTCCTGCAAAGCATCGAGTGATAAGATCGATCATGCTAATTTTCTCCAAGTGTTTTTCTTCGAGATTCATATACAGTTCGACGAGTATACTTGGTTATACTCGACGATAATCGACAAATTATACTTATGGTTATTTTCATCCTGATTTCAAATTTCCGGTTCGTTCTTCCCAATTGTCATGTACATTAACCCGCGACCTTCCCGGTATGGAATAACATTTCTAGTCGTTGAAGAGGAGGATTCCTATATATATTTAGGGTGGATTTTTCATCAACCCTAATCGTGCTCAAATCAAGAAATCTTCCAATCAAAAAGTTCTCGTCGGCTCCCACACGCTATTTTGTGATTTCCTATAGGCCGACGACTGTGCTGCACGATTCGATTGTCTTCAAGCTAATCGACTGGATGGTTTTTCTCTAAAGATTCTGATTCTCTCAGATCTAGTCGATCTGTGATCAAAGTATTCAAAGCATTCAGATTTTTCGTGTTCTCCAAGACATTCAGGATCAACTTATTCGAAGAACGATGGATTGAAGACTATAGATCTGAATAGGATTATTTGTCATCTTTATTGTGTAAATCTTTCTATACATTTGTAGGAGGTTTTTACTCTGAGATGTAGATCCATGTTTGGATCGAGTTGTAGGAGAATTTGTTCTTCGAGTGGTAGGAGCGTTGTATTCAAGTTATAGGAGTTGAGGCTCTGAGGTGTAAGATTTGTTTTTATCTGAGAGAGCTGAAGTAGCCGAATCTTGTCCTTCATGGCAGATAGGCGAGGCGGGATAGTGGACGTACCCAACTCGGGGAATCACTATAAATCTCTGTGTTTTGTGTGCTTTGTTTTTTATGTTATTTTTATTCTGCAAAAAGACACAGACTTCACATATTCACCTGTCCTCTAGGTGATTTAAGTTGACTCTAGATACTTTCACCTGGTCATTATCGTCGGTAACTTTGAGGGGTACCTTTTAGGTCGCATTAGCCATCGTAAGTCTCCTTCCTACCTCCCATTCCAAAGGGGTTACACGAGATGTTGTTTGAGGCCCTCCGAACCCGACGGTTCGATGTCATCCAGTAGCGTATGAACGTGAATGCGCTTGATAAAGTTTTCCCCGATGAAGGTACATACATGGGTGATATCCTGCTATATTTGTTGACTTTGTAACTGATTCGATCCTGCCTACTGCCACGGCTAACTCCATTTTGATCTTTTGCAGCTACTTGTACTCTTCCTCGAGAACCGTTTCCCCTGGGGAAGGAAGTTAAGCCGCCGCGCCAGAGCTTGGTGAACCCGCCAACTGACGTCGAAGAGATATCGCCTCCCGTAGGTACCAAAGGTCAGTCGTGTTCCATCGACAAGGAAGGCTCCTCATAGAGGAAGACGGATAGGGGGAAGGAGAAATCCAAGTCCCCAAAGAACGTGAAGAAATACGTGAAGATCTCCCTCAAGATCTTCGATGAGAGGGAGTTGCCAGTGGATGTCGGTGCACCGTACTTCCATCCAAATTTCAATCGTGGGCAATGTGACAAGGATACCTTCGGATGCTCGCTAGTGTCCTGGGCAGTGAGTGTGCATAAGATGACTTTGATTACCAACCTGACCTCCTGGTCAAAAGACTGGGAGGATAAAGGGGAAGCTTATGATGTCTCCTTCACCCTCTACGGGTGAGCTGATGCTGAGTCACTGCAGGATCTCAGTGTAGAGGTTCTCTCCGACAAAACTGCTCGCATGCTCCTGCGAGTTATCGAGCTCGGCCATTACATGGTGATGAGGCTGCTCGAGTCGCAGGAGCAACTGAAGATCGTGACGAAGAAGGCAATCGGCCTGGGGTTCAAAGTTGCCAAGTGCAAGGACTAAGAGGTAGATTTAGTTTCTATGCATGACTTCTCCATAGTCGCCACTTCCCTTGCTTGATATTTTTACAGTTTGTTGTTGATACTCGTGGGAATCCGAGATAGAAATAGTGAAGATGATCTTCGAACTCGAACAAGAACTCGCTGACACCAAGACCGAGATGGAGATTGCCCAGGTCTGGATTGTCAAGCTAGAGACTCGCCCGACGACGATGGTAGCTCGGCCTTCTTCGGTAGATACTCGCCCAGCTGGGCATCAACTGACGACGAGTACTTACGGGATTGGGAAGAAGATCTGCTTCCACGGGAATGAGATGCCCGTGAATCATTGTGGCTTCGTACGAGTAACAGGAGACGTCATTCTCACCAAGCAGAAGATGGATAACTTCCTTGGCGTCGAGGCCGCTCACCTAGTGTTGATGGACCTCATCCCCGACATGCTCATCAAGGATTCTAGCTCGCTGAGTCATATCCTATCCTCTGCCACTAATTTTGACGATGATGAAGATAATGACAGATAGAAGGTCAGCGATGATAGTGATGATGATGGCGATGAGGAAGATGAGGACGACGAGGAAGATGTTGGAGATGAGGAGGATGTTGACGACGAGGAAGACGTCGTGATCAAGGATGAAGAAGAGGACAAGCCCGATACTGACGGTGATGAGTCCTAGTCGGATGACAACTTCTTGCATGCAATCATGCTCATATGTGTAAGGTAGATAGGAATTCTTTTTGGATGGATCTTACTTCATGGCATCGCAGATTTTTGTAATGCTCGCCAATTGTATTGATAAGATTATTTTGCCGACTTTGTTTTATATTTGCTTTCTTATTCACATGTTTGCTCGGCTTTGATACTCATAAGGCTCATAGGTATGAGGAGATTAAGTGCTCGTTATGCGCGATCCCCACTCGCATACTCGTTATTACTTTGTTTTATATTTGCTTTCTTATTCACATGTTTGCTCGGCTTTGATACTCATAAGGCTCATAGGCATGAGGAGATTAAGTGCTCGTTATGCGCGATCCCCACTCGCATACTCGTTCATACTTACTCGCACGATGTTGCTCGCGTATCGTTACGCGCACTTGCATGCTCGCACGTAGGTACTCTCATCTGCATGCTTGCACGTCGCTACTCGCATCTGCATACTCGCACGCCGCTACTCACACCTGCATGCTCGCACAAAGAACATCATAATATCGGTTCGATTTTCGCAAGCTTTGGTGAAAATGCCCAAGGAAAGGTATTTGATGAAAAGAAAATAAAAAATGTTCTTTTCTTGCTGACTACGATCCTTCGGATAAGGGAGTTTCACTCAGGAGATCTCGCAAGACGAACACTCTCGAGGCCAACACTCAACTTCAACCGACAAAGAATTGAAGGGATCTAGAGATAGGGAACGATAGTCGGGGGGGTCCAACACACTCGGGGCCTCCATCCTACCATTGATTCAAACCTCCCGGAACTTCTTTTCTTAGCTGCTTCCAAAAGCATGGTGGGTATTCCTACCTTGGCACTAACAAAGACGTGTCCTGCTTCGCAGAATAAAAGGTCTCTAAGAGCGAGACTTTTAGTCTTCTTAAAGACCAATGACACCTTTACACAAGATATCACTTTGTAAGGTCGACCCTTCGTCGAGTTTGAGTGGTCAGTGTCCAGACCTGTTCCTGATAGTTACTCCAGTAGGATGAGATGTGTGATCAGGTAGGTAGCTAGGCCAACATACATGAGGGAGCTTAACTCGACCGTCAATGTTGGGGCTTGGTCTTACAAGAATGCTTTTAAGATTAGACATACTGCCCTATCATCAGTCTTGGGCTTTTTAGGAGAATCAAGTGGGAGGCAAGTTTCTCAATCCCATCGTGGAGATTGACTTCACTGCTTCTAGCTAACTTGAGACGATTTGAACAAATAAGACAACTCGTACGAACCCATGCTTCAGGGGGCAAGAACCTTTTATTAAAATGCAGAAGCAACTTTACATACATGTAGTCATTGCACATTACCGTTAGAGATAAAACCTTTTCAAGTCATTCCCACTATAGGTGCTTCCTAGTAGCTCTCCTTGATTTTGCAAGTGGTAGCCTCCAGTGGCTAAAGACTCTTGGATGATAAAGGGTCCCTCCTAATTAGGGTTCAACTTGCTAACGACAACTGCCCTTCCTGCTGCAACCACCTTCTTCATAACGAGATCTCCTACAAGTAATTATTTGAGGCGAACATTTTTATCGAAGTACTTCATCATTCGCCTCTTAACCTCTTCTTATCGGACAGAGGCTATGTCTCGAAGCTCCTCGATGTAGTATAGAGAATGCGTTTGAGCATCTTCATTCTCCAAGCGTCATTCTTCAATGCCTTCTCCTACTGTGATGACTTTCGGGCTCCATACTTTTAGGGATGAGAGCTTTAGACTCGTTTGACAAATTGAAAGTCATTTCCCCCGTGGCTGTGTTAGGAGTTGTTCTCTGAGCCCATAGGATCAAAGGGAGTTGCTCCACCCAGTTTCCCTTCAGGTTGGTGATCTTTTTCTTCATGAGGTTGATGATCTATTTGTTGGTAACCTCCACTTGTCCGTTGCTCCGAGGATGGTGGATAGAGACAAATCGGAGATCCACCCCTAGATGTTTGCAGAAGTCTTCCAGCTCTAAGCTAGCAAATTGCTGGTTGTTGTCAGTGATGGTGAGAGAGATCCCAAACCTACAGGCAATCTCTCTCCAGATGAAGTTCTTCATGATCTGAGACATGGTTTTAACGAGAGCTTTCACCTCGATCCACTTGGAGAAATAGTCGATCATGACAAACAAACTTCCTCTGACCACTAGACTGTGGGAAAGGTCATATCAAATCAATTTCCGAGATGATGAAGGGCTAAGGGGCGGTGATTGAGCGAAATTGTCGAGCCGGCCGCAATTAGAGTGGTGTGAAGAGTTGACAATCCGGATACTTCTTCGAGAAGTCTTCTGTATCCTTTCGATTGGTTGGCCAGAAGTAGTCGTGCCTTATAATCCTCTGCTCCAAAATGCGAGTCTCAGAGTGGTTGTCACACTCTCCTGAATAAATTTCTCCGAGCCAGCACATTGATGCTCTTCCTCTACTTCTGACGAACGGGGGAACCTTGGGATCTAGGTTGAGGCGATGACACACAACCTCTGCATCAATCCCTGACATCTTTGCGATGCTCCAAGCGAAGATGTCTATATTTTCTTGTAGACATGCCGCCATCGCCACATTCCCCTCCAACATCAGGGATCTTCCAATCTTCAGCAACCCGCTCTCTCCTCCCTTGGAGATTACCTCTAGCTCCTTCGCAGCTCTCAGCCTATCCCACTTCTCCAGCCTCTCCTCTTTCTCCATCCAGCTGACAGTACTAACGACATTAAGCTTGCCCTCTTGTAGTGTCGGCCCGATACCCGACCCGGGCCGGGCAGGGAAAAGCCCGAAATTCGGGCCTGCCCGGGCCTGGTCCCGGACCTAGGCGAAGCCCGAACCAGGCCCACAGGCCGACCCAGCCCTGCTGGCCAACGACTATAAGAGTCGTTTCCTAGGCCATAGGCCACACTCTCTCTCTCTCTCCCCTTCACTCTCTCTCTCTCTCTCCCTTCTCTCTCTCTCACTTACTCTCTCTCTCTTACACTCACTTTCTCTCTCTCTCACTTACTCTCTCCCTCTCTTACTCTCGTACTCTCTCTCTCGCTGCATGGCATCATGCTCCTCAACGCCGGCGTCATCGACTCAAAGTACGACCGAAGTGGTGGAGCATAATCGGAGGGCGCCCATCTGGGAGCATTTCGACAAGGTTAAAGTTGGCGATGAATTCAAGGCGCATTGAAAGTTATGCTCAAAGTTGCTAACTCTTACCGGCAAATCAACACTAGCGAGACACGTTAAGTCGTGTATTGCGAAGCAAGCTCCCGAGTCCAGTCAGGGACAAATATCAGCATCAGGACAAATTTGGACATACGATCAAGCAAGACAGCGAGACCTACAGGTGAAAAACGTCATCAGACGTGGGTTGCAATTCAGTCACCATGACAACGATGAGACGATGGAGCACATACAAGAAGGGCTTCGGCCCAAATATTAACAGGTAAGTAGATCCAGTATTAGACGCAACACACTTAAATTATATTTTGACACAAAATAAGATTTAATAAAAAATTTTGAAACTTTCGAGGGACTTGTGAGTTTAACGATGAACGTTTGGAGTAGTAGCGTAAAGGTAGGATCATCTTATATTTGTATCACGACTCATTGGATCGATCTCGTTTTATGAGAGTTAAATAAGTGCGTAATATGTTTTGAAGGTTTTGAATTTCCGCACATAGGTAAGGCTATATATTCAGTAATTATTAAATGTTTGCGTGAATTTAAAATAAAACAAAAAATAATGAGTCTTTCTTTTGATAACACTAGTAATAACAACACCGTAGTAGAGTGGTTAAAACGTGAATTAAAAACAATGCTCAATGGTACGTTTTTTCACACTCGATGTGTGTGCCATGTTTTAAATTTAGTAGTTGTGCGAACAGAAAAATATAAACCGGAAAGTGGAGTAATGTAAATGAAAGATAATAGTTGTTAACCTAAATCACCTAGAGGGGGGTGAATAGGTGAGTTGTGCGCCTTTTGCGGAATAAAAAATCTTAGAACACAACACAGATCTATCTACTCAAATATCACAGACGAGATAAGATTTATAGTGGCTCCCCGATCTTGGGTACATCCACTTTCCCTCACCGATCTAGCAATAAACTAGACTCGGCTACTTCACTATCTTGGATTGAAAATCAATCCTACCCTCGGAACAAAGTGTTGGGTACATTGGTCAAATGTACCTGATTTGAAGAAGCCTCACCTAACTCAATGATATACATCATAGTGTATTTGATGTGTGTTTGAGTTACTTGTGTAGGTTAGGTATTCACTAGACTGAAGCTAAAAGTTTCTAAGTCCATGTGTCGACACCCAGAGGGAAAGTATCGACACTTGAGAAAGCTTGTGTCGACACCCAGACAAGCAGTGTCGACACTTGGAGTAATTGTGTCGACACCTGGGAAGAAGAGTCGACACCAGTCAGAAAGTGTCGACACTTGGAGCTGTGTCGACACTCAGTGAAGAAGTATGCAGAAAAGCTGTGTCGACACTTAGCAGAAGTGTCGACACCTAGAAGAGCTGTGTCTACACCAGAAAGTGTCGACACTTGGAGCTGTGTCGACACTCAGCAAAAGTCTGCAGAGTCTAAGTAAAAGTGTCGACACTCAACACAATGTGTCGACACTATGCTGAAGAGTCAGTATTTGAAGTAAGTGTCGACACTCAACACAATGTGTCGACACTATGCTGAAGAGTCAGTATTTGAAGTAAGTGTCGACACTCAACACAATGTGTCGACACTATGCTGAAGAGTCAGTATTTGAAGAAAGTGTCTACACTCAGCACAATGTGTCGACACACAACCAGAAGAGTCAACACTTGAAGAAAGTGTCGACACCCAGCACAATGTGTCGACACTTAGTTGAAGACTCTACACTTGAAGAAAGTGTCGACACAAGGAGCTGTGTCGACACTTAGCAAAGAACAGAAAAGTTACAAAATATTCTAAGTACAAGTGTCGACACTAAAGGAATGTGTCGACACTCAGCTGAAGAAACAAAAGTGAAGACTTGTGTCGACACCAAGAAGCAGTGTCGACACTTGACAGTTTCAACACATGAAGATGTGTCGACACAAAGAACATGTGTCGACACTTAGAAGAATACAGTTAAAGAATGAAGTACAAGTATTTGTGTCGACACTCAATTTCAGTGTCGACACATGCAGAAGAATCTGTGTCGAGACATACAAGGAATTGTGTCGACACCTTGTAGATTTGTGTCGACACTTACACAACATGTGTCGACACTTAGTCTATAAGTGTCGACACTTAAGAACAGAAAGTCTCGACACTATCTGACAGTTAGGAAATTTCAAGAAGTGACTGGTTGACATGACAGCTGCCGATCCAGCCGGTCTACATCAACTGTCAGAGATATCAGAAGTCTGTTATAAACCGGACCAGCCGGTTACCATGAAGGAAGCCTATAAATAGGCACCCATAGTTTACAGAATCTGATTTGATAGAAAGATTGATGAAGTGATATAGAAGTGGTTGAAAAAGTTTTTGATAGAGAGAGTTCAGATCTTTGTAAAAGTGGTATATTGAGTATCAACACAAGAAGATCTTGCTGTGCATCGGCAGATCTAAGAAGTTGGAGAGAGAGAGCTCCAACCAAGTATTCAGTCTTTGGAACTAAGGCTGTGAAGAAGAATTCAGAGTCATCTGGATTTCAAGAAGCAGAGGTCAAGGAACAACTGCAGAAGATTCAGACTAATTCAGTTCTAATCAAGAAGCTTTGAAGGAAGCTAAGTCAGTTTGGATCTAACTGAGTTCTTCCAAGAACTCTTCAAGAATCTCTCAACTCCTTTCTTATTTTCTGAGTTGTAGAGTTAGCTATTGTACTTTCTATTTTAACTTGTAGGATCCATTGGATCTGAGAGAATTGTAAGCCTATATTATAAAGGCTGAGGGTAGGGCTTGCTTGCCTGAGTGTAGGAGTTGAAAAACTCTGAGTGTAGGCCTTAATTGGCTGAGTGTAGGCCTGGGTGGCTGAGTGTAGGCCTTTTGGCTGAGTGTAAGGCTTTGGGCCTGAGGTAGGAACCTAGTTGGGTTCTGAGTTAGTGGAGAAGTTTGGCCGAATCTAGTACACTGCTAGATAGGCGAAGGGGGAAAGTGGATGTACCCAAAGATTGGGGAACCACTATAAATTAGTGTGTCTTCTGTGCTGTGCTGTGCTGTGGAATTACTGTTTATTTCTGTAATTGCTGTTAGTTGTAATAATCTGTGAAATAACTGTTGAGCTGCCAACAAAATTGCAAAAAGGTTTAGGTCACCTATTCACCCCCCCTCTAGGTGTTTAGGTACCATATCTTTCAAGTGGTATCAGAGGCAGGTTCCTCAAAAAGGACTAACTGTCTGAGGAGATCCAGTTTGGCAGATTCAGCATAAGTCAGGAAACAGTTTCAGGAAAATCAAGAAACATGGGGTCTTCAGAGAATCACAAGGAATTGGGTTCAATGAAACTGCCCATATGCAGAAAAGAGATTTTTGGAATCTGGAAAGAAAGGGTAAGGCTGTTCATGGAAGCCTGTGACCCTAGGATCTACATCACAGTCAAAGAGGGGCCCTATGTGCCCATGAAGATTTCAGTCTTGGATGCTACACAGAGAACTTCAAAGGATTTTTCTGAGATGACCAAGGATGAGATTGTCCTAGCTACAATGGACAAAAGGGCACAGAACATCATAGTTAGTGCAATTGATGATGCCACCTTCCAGAACCTTATTCACTGTAAAACAGCAAAAGAAATGTGGGATACCCTCATTGTCTACATGGAAGGTTCTGAAGAAGTAAGACCAGATAGGAAGTCCTTGCTTAATCAAGAATATGAGAGCTTTAGGCAAGGAAGAGGAGATAGCATCACTGAATGCTACAAGAAGTTTTATAGAATTGTTAATGAACTCATGTCCTATGGAAGAGAGTTCACTAACTATGAATTAAATGATAAGTTCTTAAGGTCCCTAACCAAAGATTGGGACACTAAGATCTGTGCCATCAGAGAAATGGCAAAGTTGGGAGAAATTCCTCCTCCCACACTGTTTGGCAAGTTGTTATCTTATGAGATGCAATTGTCAGTAAGAAAAGAGGAGGAAAAGTCAACAAGGACTGAACACAGGGAAAGGACTGTTGCCTTTAAGTCAGAAGTATCTAGAAAGAACAGGACTAAGTCATCAACTCCTCCTCCAGAGGTACTTGAATCAGAATCTGATGAGTCTGTTAGCACTAAATCCACAAGCAGTGAAAGTGATGAAGATTTTGCTGCATTCACCAGACATTTTCAGAAATTCCTTAAGAAGAAACAGTGGAGGTCCAGACCTTCATATTCCAAAGGGAAAGAAGTCCAGTATCAGGAGAAGAAGCCTTCAAAGAAGGATAAGAAAAAGACAAAGACTAGTAAGGCAACTGGGTCTAAGATTGTGTGTTACTGCTGCAATAGACAGGGTCATGTTATTGCTGATTGTCCTGAAAGAAGGAAAGAATCCAGTGATAAAAAGAAGACTCACTTCAAAGGAAAGAAGGAGAAGTCCTTTGTTGCAAAGAATGAGAAGACTCTTTCAGACATTTCTTCTTCAGACACTGAGACAGATGCTGAAGCCTATATAGGGCTATTTGCTGAAGAAGAAGAAGAGTTTATGCAGATCATGGAATCAATCTATGAACAAGAAGAGGTTCAGTGCCAAGGACTGATGGCATTGACTGAAAGTACCAAAATCCTAGAGCAGCCAGGACCTAGTCAGGTACAAAGTCCAACTCAAAGTTCAGATTCCAGTTCTAGTTCAGAGTCAGAATCATCTTCATCAAGTGATGGAAGTGTTTCTGAATCTGAGGGAGATATTCATCAGCTCTTAGATGAATACCAAGTACTGTTGCAAGCCTATAAGAAAAGCAAGATCCTAGCCAAAAGTCAGGCAAAGGAGATTGCTGATCTCAAGGCAGCTGCAACAGATTTTGAGAAGCAGTATGATCAAAAACTGAATGAAGTAGCCAGGCTGAAACACATTACTGTGATTCAGATGGGTACTATTACATTTAAGAATGATCAAATTAAGAGACTGGAGACAAATCTCCAAAAGGAAAGAGAGCTAGTTGCTAGGTTTTCAAAACCTAAATCAGTGCTACCCTTGATTGATGAATTTGTTCATCATAAAGGAAAGGCTGGATTGGGTTTTATTAAACCAGCTAGGACTGTTCAGGATCAGTCCAAGTCCAAGGGCAAAGCCCCAACATTCAACAAGCCTGCTGTAGTCAAGACAGCAAAGGTTGTACCTAAGCAAAGGTACAATAAGTTTGAATGCTGGTGTTGTGGCAAGGTTGGCCACTTTGCCTTGGATTGTTGGCACAATGCCAGTGCCAAGTTGGGTAGTAAGTTACCTGTTGGAAAGCCAGCAGGTAGCTATGTCAAATTGCAAACAAACAATCACCAAGGACCCAAGTTTACTTTGGGTTCTAAGGTTCATTAATTTGTTTTGCAGGTGAATCCAAGTGGCCATACCCCTACATGGTACTTGGATAGTGGATGTTCCAGACACATGACTGGAACTAGGGGACTACTGAAGGACTTCATTCCAATCAAAAATGGTCCAAAGGTGACCTTTGGTGGTTCTGAAAAAGGAATCATCAAAGGGTTTGGTAACATTTTCTCAAACTTAGTTACCATTACTCATGTGGCTTATGTTAAAGGGTTGAAACACAACCTCATTAGTATAAGTCAATTAAGTGATGTAGGGTATGACATCTCATTTTTTAAAAATGGTTGTCATATCAAGAGGTCAAGTGATCAAGAGATCATTTTGACAGGATATAGAAAGAGAAATGTCTATTGTTTAGACATTATGATTGAGAACAATAGTTCTCCAGTTTGTCTTGTAGCTGATGAGACAGTCTCTCAATGTGTCAAATGGCACAAGAGGCTTGCTCATCTTAATTACAAGACTATTGGCAAACTCTTTAGTAAAGAGTTAGTGAGGAATGGTCCTCAAGTTAAGTGTGTCAAAGATGGCATTTGCTCAGCTTGTCAAAAGGGCAAGCAGACTAAATCCACCTTTAGAAGCTTAGACAACAAAGATGCTGTGAGGTGTTTATACCTCTTGCATATGGATCTATTTGGTCCAATGCCAGTTCACAGCTTAGGTAGGAAGGTCTATACCTTTGTAGTTGTTGATGACTACTCAAGGTTTTCCTAGGTGTTCTTCTTAAAGCAGAAATCTGAAACACCTAGTGTCTTCTATAGTTTTGTTAAGCAAATTCAGAATGAATTGAACTGTACAGTGGTCAAAATTAGAAGTGACCATGGTACTGAGTTTCAGTCTGAAAGCATGACAAAGCTGTGTGAAGACTATGGGATATTTCAAGAATTCTCTTCACCTAGAACACCTCAGCAAAATGGCATTGCTGAAAGGAAAAATAGGACCTTGATAGAGGCTGGTAGAACCCTATTAAGTGATTCATCACTGCCAGAATATTTCTGGGCTGAAGCAGTTAACACTGCATGCCATGTGATAAATAGGGCTACCATCACTAAAAGGTTAAACAAGACCCCCTATGAAGTTGTGAAAGGCAGGAAACCAAATCTATCCTATTTCAGGATTTTTGGTTGCAAATGCTTCATACTTAACAATGGAAAGTCTTACCTAATTAAGTTTGCTGCCAAGTCCCAAGAGGGAGTGTTTGTTGGGTACAGCAATAATAGTAAGGCTTATAGAGTCTACAACTTGACTACACAAGTTGTAGAGGAGTCTGTGCATGTAGTTTTTTATGAGACACAACTAATTAACAATGAGTTGTCTAGCAATGTATGCAGCCCCACAGGTCTTACTAAGAAGATGGACAAGCTAGCCATAGAAGATGTACCTGCTGCAAGACAGCAAGTAGAAGAAGATGGCTTATGTCCAGGGGGAGAACTACATGTACCAGGAGCTGGAGAAGTACAAGGAACTCAGCATGATGAAGATGCTGTAGAAGTTCAACCAGAAGTAAGGATGCCTCCAGCCAACAGGCATCTAAGAGATCATCCAGTAGAGCTAATTATTGGAGATCCAAGACAAGGTGTTCAGACAAGGAGCAGAAATCAGAATGCTGTAGTATATTCAAGTTTTCTGTCTCAAATAGAACCAAAGAAATTTGAAGAAGCTATACAAGATCCATAGTGGACTGAAGCAATGCAGGAAGAGCTTAACCAGTTCAAAAGGTGCAAGGTTTGGGACCTGGTTCCTAAACCTAAAGATCACAATATGATAGGAACAAAGTGGATCTACAGGAACAAGTTAGATGAACAAGGTGTCATCATTAAGAATAAGGCAAGACTGGTTGCAAAAGGATATAGGCAAGAAGAAGGTATTGATTTTGATCAAACCTTTGCTCCAGTAGCCAGACTGGAAGCCATAAGGATGTTCTTGGCCTATGCAACCTATCAAGGATTCAAGGTATACCAAATGGATGTGAAGTCAGCATTCCTAAATGGTAACTTGAAAGAAGAAGTCTATGTGGAGCAGCCTGCAGGTTTTGTTGATCCAACTCTACCTCATTATGTCTATAGACTTAGGAAAGCATTATATGGGTTAAAACAAGCACCTAGAGCTTGGTATGAAACCCTATCTAGTTTCCTCATTGAGAACAAGTTCTCAAGGGGGAAAATAGATAAGACTCTATTCCTTAGGGAATCTAGAGGCAAAGTAATACTTGTCCAAATATATGTAGATGACATTATATTTGGGTCTACTGAAAGTAGCCTTTGCAAAAAGTTTGCAAAGCTTATGCAAAGTCAATTTGAGATGAGTAGTATGGGAGAGCTGAAGTTTTTCTTGGGTCTCCAAGTTAAACAGACTGGAAGTGGTCTATCCATATGTCAGTCCAAGTTCACCCTAGAACTCATAAGGAAGTATGGTATGGATTCATCCAGTACCATGAAGACTCCTATGGGGTCAAGTATGTCTCTAAGCAAGGATGATGCAGGGAAACCTGTAGATGAAACCTTGTATAGAGGGATAGTTGGCTCCCTACTATACTTGACTGCAAGTAGGCCTGACATTATGTATGCTACATGTGTTTGTGCCAGGTATCAAGCCTGCCCTAAAGAGTCTCACTTGACTGCAGTCAAGAGAATCTTGAGATATCTAAAGGGCACACCTTATCTAGGCCTCTGGTACCCTAGGAATGGAGATTTTGATCTAACAGGCTATTCAGATGCAGACTTTGCAGGATGCAAAGAAGATAGAAAGAGCACTACTGGATCCTGTCAATTCCTAGGTGGAAGACTCATTTCATGGAGCAGTAAAAAGCAAACCAGTGTGGCTATTTCCACAGCTGAGTCAGAATATGTAGCTGCAGGAAGTTGCTGTGCTCAACTTCTGTGGATTCAACATCAGTTAGAAGACTATGGATTTCAGGTAAGTAGAACTCCACTTTACTGTGATTCTACTAGTGCTATTTCAATAGCTAACAATCCTGTATCACATAGTAGAACTAAACATATTGAGATTAAATATCACTTTCTTAGGGAGCATGTAGAAAGAAATGATATTGCACTTGAATATGTTAAAACTGATAATCAGATAGCTGATATGTTCACTAAGCCCTTAGAAGAAGCTAAGTTCAATAGGTTCAAAATTGAACTAGGTATGATAAACTTAGACTAAGTTTACAGAACTAAAATTGGCTAAGTAAAAAGGTGTCGACACATAGACAAGTCTATGTCGACACAGAATAGTAAGTGTCGACACTTCAGGAAAATGGTGTCGACACATCTAGGAAGTTGGTGTCGACACTTCAGAATGTTAGTGTCGACACATGTCGAGTAGGTGTCGACACATCCAATAAGGTGTCGACACTTAAGTTTTACTCAGAATTTTCTAAGTAAAGTCTCGACTACATGTCGAGTAGTGTGGTGTCGACACTTAACCAAGTGTCGACACATAAAATCTGTTGACTAAACTTGTGTCGACACATGTGTGTCGAGACATTATAAGTCAGTGTCGACACTTATTGACAGTGTCGACACATCTTTAGAAATTCATCCCGCCTGTTCGTCTTCAAACAAGAAAGGTATAAATAGGGTTCTGTCTTTGTTTGTCGACACGCTTTCAAAGTTTCGAGACCAAAACTCTTGTGTCGACATTTCTCTTCTCTAAAGACTAATTCTCCAAACCCTAATGGCTCCCAAGCTGGAAGAGAACGTTAACGAAGGCTATGAGCTCGTGCGAGGCGCATTCGACGATGGCGATCAAGAAATCAAATCAGTGGTAACCCTAGTCAGCGATTCAGGATTGGAATACTTGGTTTCAGAACCAACCAAGATATGGAAGAAAGAAGTGCTTGAATTTCTTACTGGAGCAACTGTAGATGACTCTGGATACAGAATCAAATCCAGAGTGCATGGCACCAAGGTCAAAGTTTCACCCAAAAGTCTGAGAAAGGTACTTCAGCTACCTAAGATTCAAGAAGAAGAAGAAGTGACTACATCTAAGACCAGGGAAGCTTTCTGGTGTGGTCTTGATTCTAAGATGAAAATAGGTTCTGTCTTTAACAGAAAAGGCATGAACATTCAAGGCAAATTTCTGTCAGAGATAGTAGGCAAGGTCATTCTCAGTAAAACTGGAGGGCATGACAGGGTGTCAGCCTCTATGTTCAGTATTATGACCAGAATCATCTTCAACCTCAAAACAGATTGGTCTATGATTGTATTTGAGAAAGTAAAGGAAAGTCTGAAGAAGCCCAATCTGGGCAGGATACTAAGTCTCTACCTGGCTGGATCAATTCCAGAGGTAATGAGCACTGCTGCTGGAACTAAAATCAATCACATGAGGAGAATGGACTCAAGGATATTCTCTAGATGGGAAAGGGTGCTGTCAAAGGAAGTTCCAACCCCTGAGAAAACAAGTTTCAAAGAAAGACTCTCCTCCCAGGAAGAAGAGGAAGACTGCTGCTGTGACTCAGAGTCCTCCAGCAGCTCAGGTAGTGAAGAACATGTGGTTTTCACTCCTGATAGTCCAATGGATGAGGCTGCAGAAAAGTCACCTGCTCCTCAGGAGCCAGCTGAAATCCAGGGGGAGCCTCCAGCTGTAGAACAACCCTCTACACTGGAGAGTGAGCAAGCTACTCTCATTATCCAAGAGGTACTTTCTGACCTCAATACTTTAGATTTTTCTATAATAGATTCTGATTTGTCTGATGTTCATCAGCAAACTCAGCAAGCAAACCAAGAACCAGATGTTGTTCTTCAAGACACATCTGTTGTTGTGATAGTTCCTGATACAGTAGTTGATGAAACCAGTACATCTCCTGCACAGTCACCGCCAGAATATACAATGGAAGATCTATTTCTGAATTTAGATCAAGATGATTTTGACATGGAAAAGAATGCTGCTGATGAAGAGAAGGATGCTGCTGCTGAGGGGGAGAATTGGAAGTTCAGGAAGAGCCTATAAGGCTAGATACTGAGAAGGCACAAGATGTGCAAACTGAAAAACCATCAAGCCCTAAGGATAGGGTGGATATAGCCAGTACTTCAGAGTCTGAGGATGATGAAGCTGAGCAAGCTAAGAAGAAGAAGTTCTTTGTATTCAAAAGAAGGAGTCAGAGCTATAAGAAAGCTCTACAAACTGTTGCTCAACACTCCTTAGTCCAACAAGCTCCATCAACTGATTACAGTGCTCTATGCTTGCAATGCAAATCAAGATGGATGAACAAAGGAAGGCTATAGAAACTTATGTTGATGAAGGGCACAAAGGCACTACAATTTGATCTGGCACAGGAAATCAAGTCAATAAGGTTTGAAATGAACCTTAATAAAAGGAGATGACTGATGTTTTACAAAGGGTGCTAATGCAGTGGTCTATCTGGCAAACATCAAGAGACAATAAAGACTCAAGTAGATGATATAGCACTAAAGCAAGGCTATGTGCTGGAGAATCAACTGAGAATGAATGATAATTTGACTGCATCTCCCACAATGCAATAGTCACTGAACTGAAGAATAAGTCTGATGAACCATCAACCTCCTCTGCTGCTGCAAGGCTGAATTTGATAAAGTATTTCAAGAAGAAATTGCTGCTGTCAAGAATGCAATCAAAGATTCACAGAAGGTCATTTCTGAACAGCTTACAAAGCTTAGACCTTTTTTAAGGATGGCATCAGGTATTTGGACAGCCAAATCAGATTCCAAAAGATGATGTAAGAGATCATGTAGCACAAGAAGTCATAAAGGGGGAGAGAGTGTTAGTCAAGGCAGTTCTGAGCATGCAAAATGGATATCCAATTCCATCAGGGCTACACTGGGCTATCCTCCCCTGTGTGATGATGATAATGTAGCTGAATCTGGTATTCAAAGTGCATATCTTGGAGGTGAGCAACAGGAAGTAGCTCAGGTGATCTATCCACCTCCAGATTTTGAAATGGTTCATGCTGATGTAAGCACAATGTATAGTCCAACTGCTGGCAAGCCTAATGTTATTCTGGAAAAGGTTGTTCAACCTATTACAGCAGCTATGCAAGAGGCTTTGGACAAAGAAGAAGAGACTAGGCTGTCAAAGAAGAAGTTCAGGGAACTTGCTGAGCAAAAACCAGATTTTGAACAGTGGAGCCCTACTTCTAGGAACATCATTCTCACAGCCTGGAAAGCAGCCAAGGACAATGCACATGAGAGGAACAAGTGGTTCTCAGAGGCAGAATGGAGGAAGCATGAGAGTAGGCAGGAAGCCATTGTCCAACATAGAAGGAAGGCTAAGTTAGGAAAGCTACCTCCTACAGCTGTGGAGCCTAGCAAGTACTTTCCTAAGCCCTATCATTATTTTGAGAGGCAAAAAATCAAGGCTGAAGAACAGAAGAAGAAGGACTCAAAGGGAAGAAGACTGCTGAAGCTGAGCCTGCTGCTGCTGCTGCTGTAAAGCCAAAGTGCAAGCTGGAAAAGGCATAGTCATAAAAGAACCAGAGCAGAATTAGACTAAGATTAAACTGAAGAATGTTGTAATCTGTTACATCAAACATTTTGTGTAAATCATTGAAAATGTATTAACAACAATGTTGAACAATTTTTGATAAATAAATTTCATGATTGTTCGAGATGAATGTGTCTAATTCTTGTTTGTTCTGTAATGCTGAATGAGTATACATGTGTGCTTTATTACATGTTTAAGTTTAACTCTGTTGACATATACCTGTTTTACATCATTTTATAATTTTTAATTATGAGTGGTGTATATCATTGACTAAGGGTTATGACTTCTCCAAATAGGGGGAGATTGTTGGGTACATTGGTCAAATGTACCTGATTTGAAGAAGCCTCACCTAACTCAATGATATACATCATAATGTATTTGATGTTTGTTTGAGTTACTTGTGCAGGTTAGGTATTCACTGGACTGAAGCTAAAAGTTTCTAAGTCCATGTGTCGACACCCAGAGGGAAAGTGTCGACACTTGAGAAAGCTTGTGTCGACACCCAGACAAGCAGTGTCGACACTTGGAGTCATTGTGTCGACACCTGGGAAGAAGAGTCGACACCAGTCAGAAAGTGTCGACACTTGGAGCTGTGTCGACACTCAGTGAAGAAGAATGCAGAAAAGCTGTGTCGACACTTAGCAGAAGTGTCGACACCTAGAAGAGCTGAGTCTACACCAGAAAGTGTCGACACTTGGAGTTGTGTCGACACTCAGCAAAAGTCTGCAGAGTCTAAGTACAAGTGTCGACACTCAACACAATGTGTCGACACTATGCAGAAGAGTCAACATTTGAAGTAAGTGTCGACACTCAACACAATGTGTCGACACTAGCTAAAGAGTCAGTATTTGAAGAAGTGTCGACACTCAGCACAATGTGTCGACACACAACCAAAGAGTCAACACTTGAAGAAAGTGTCGACACCAGCACAATGTGTCGACACTTAGTTGAAGACTCTACACTTGAAGAAAGTGTCGACACAAGGAGCTGTGTCGACACTTAGCAAAGAACAGAAAAGTTACAAAATATTCTAAGTACAAGTGTCGACACTAAAGGAATGTGTCGACACTCAGCTGAAGAAACAAAAGTGAAGACTTGTGTCGACACCAAGAAGCAGTGTCGACACTTGACAGTTTCAACACATGAAGATGTGTCGACACAAAGGAGATGTGTCGACACTTAGAAGAATACAGTTAAAGAATGAAGTACAAGTACTTGTGTCGACACTCAATTTCAGTGTCGACACATGCAGAAGAATCTGTGTCGAGACATACAAGGAATTGTGTCGACACCTTGTAGACTTGTGTCGACACTTACACAACATGTGTCGACACTTGGTCTATAAGTGTCGACACTTAAGAACAGAAAGTCTCGACACTATCTGACAGTTAGAGAAATTTCAAGAAGTGACTGGTTGACATGACAGCTGCCGATCCAGCCGGTCTACATCAACTGTCAGAGATATCAGAAGTCTGTTATAAACCGGACCAGCCGGTTACCATGAAGGAAGCCTATAAATAGGCACCCATAGTTTACAGAAATTGATTGATAGAAGATTGATGAAGTGATATAGAAGTGGTTGAAAAAGTTTTGATAGAGAGAGTTCAGATCTTTGTAAAAGTGGTATATTGAGTATCAACACAAGAAGATCTTGCTGTCCAACTGCAGATCTAAGAAGTTGGAGAGAGAGAGCTCCAACCAAGAATTCAGTCTTTGGAACTAAGGCTGAGAAGAAGAATTCAGAGTCATCTGGATTTCAAGAAGCAGAGGTCAAGGAACAACTGCAGAAGATTCAGACTAATTCAGTTCTAATCAAGAAGCTTTGAAGGAAGCTAAGTCAGTTTGGATCTAACTGAGTTCTTCCAAGAACTCTTCAAGAAACTCTCAACTCCTCTCTTATTTTCTGAGTTGTAGAGTTAGCTATTGTACTTTCTATTTTAACTTGTAGGATCCATTGGATCTGAGAGAATTGTAAGCCTATATTATAAAGGCTGAGGGTAGGGCTTGTTGCCTGAGTGTAGGAGTTGAAGAACTCTGAGTGTAGGCCTTAATTGGCTGAGTGTAGGCCTGGGTGGCTGAGTGTAGGCCTTTTGGCTGAGTGTAAGGCTTTGGGCCTGAGGTAGGAACCTAGTTGGGTTCTGAGTTAGTGGAGAAGTTTGGCCGAATCTAGTACACTGCTAGATAGGCGAAGGGGGAAAGTGGATGTACCCAAAGATTGGGGAACCACTATAAATTAGTGTGTCTTCTGTGCTGTGCTGTGCTGTGGAATTACTGTTTATTCTGTAATTGCTGTTAGCTGTAATAATCTGTGAAATAACTGTTGTGCTGCCAACAAAATTGCAAAAAGGTTTAGGTCACCTATTCACCCCCCCCCCCCTCTAGGTGTTTAGGTACCATATCTTTCACAAAGTTCCTACAATCTCAATCCCAATTTAATGGATCTACAACTCGGGAAGAAACACCTTCCTACAAACTCGGAGTGGAAAACTCCTACACTCGGAGACAAATTTACTCCTACAGAAATAAGATTACAAGTATTGAACAAATACAAACAGTAAAGTCTCTGTGGTTCAGATCTGAAAAATAAACACAAAGAAACTGGAATATTCTTCTTGGCGTTTCGGCTTTGTTATAAAAGTTGAGAAGGATTCTCGGCAATCAGTAGATCTGAACTTCTTACTTCCACGATCGGACGGAAGATGAGTATGTGAAAAGTCGATCTCGATTGGAAAGCTTTTTCTGTCTTATTCCTCTAAAGATCGACACCCTGCCGAGATGCGAGAGAAGAACAGCGGCGGGGCGGCGGCTTTCGTAGTCGTGAAGAGAGAGGGAGGGAGGAATAGCGAGTATTTTTGGAAAGCGTGACGGCTGCAAAAACTCAGAGGAATTTTTTTTTCTTCTTGAAAGATATGTTTTCTGATTAGGGTTTGTCGATTAGACAAGAACTTTTATAGGAGTACTAATAACGGTCATAATCGGTTTTAACGCCGTACGCGTGGACCAATCATGTCACGGTATTTGAAATTCTGTCAAATCTGGACTTAGAAGAAATTTCAGGGAAAATGAAGTCATATACACGAGTATGTATAAAACTACTCGAGTAGGTCAAGCACTACTCGAGTAGGTCAAGGACTACTCGACTAAGCAGAGAGAAATTGCTCGGGTATATAAATCAAGACTACTCGAGTATGTATAGTCAACTACTCGAGTACTTTAGAAGATCTACTCGAGTATAAAGAAAATTCTCACTGGAAGGAGTTAAGCTACTCGAGTACAAGATATACTACTCGAGTAGGCAGAGTTGAAATACTCGAGTGATTAGAGGAACTACTCGAGATAAATACTTAGAAATATTCTGCACACTGGAAAAAACAGCTACTCTAGTAGTTTGGTTTAACTACTCGAGACAAAAGAAATCTACTCGAGTATATGAAAGACTTACTCAAGTATATCTTAACTACTCGACACAGGGAAGATTGTTACTCGACACAGTGTCGAGACTTACTCGAGTATGTAGATTACCTACTCGAGTAAATGACTTAGAAAAAAATTTGGAACCTGAATTCTAGGCAACTCGAGTAGGGAAGAGTGATCTACTCGAGTAATTAAGTAAGCTACTCGAGTTAGTCACTGAACTACTCGAGTGTTTTACTTAACTTCACGAGAGGAAAAATTTTCTTACTCGAGTATGCAGACTTTTTACTCGAGTATTTCTTAAGCAATTTACTCGAGTAGTAAGGACCTACTCGAGAGAAATACTTAGAGAAATTTTCTGTCAGCAAGTTTCTTCTACTAGAGGGGAAACAGCACCAAGTCTTTACACAGTCCTATAGGTTGAATATGAAGTGTATCCCAATAGAGAGACTACACATGAGTCAACACTTTGCAACACACAATGAGGGATTACACTGCGAGGTCCTGTGTTTGGTGACCCATTGTAGAATGACATTGGTCTACACTTCCCATTGGAATCCTGCAAGCACATAACTCAAGCAAAGCATCAAATACAACCTAATTCATCTTAGTTCCAGGGTGACTTCATAAATCTAGGTTAATGTGGACATAGTTCCCAACAATCTCCCCATATTTGTTGAAGTCAGAACTCTTTACACTAAGGTGAATTATAGACATAAAAAGAAGCTAAGTAGAAAATGTGCAAGCAAGCAATAAACTATGATAAAGGATAATCAGAGCAAAAACTTAGAATTATATAAATAAGAATATCCAAAGTTTTCATTTCTACAGTCAGTCATTCCACCCTCTCAAAAATCCTTGAAGATCAGCCTTGATTCTATCTGTCCAGTTTCTCTTATTGTCTTCTCTGGTAGCAGTAGGGTTTTGGATAGTACTTGGGAGGCCTAGGAGGGGCTGCAGGGTTGTTCCTCCCATATTCTCTATCATAGATTCTTCTTTTTGTCATGGACTTCTCATAAAGTTCCCATTCAGAGGATCTGTAATGAATGTTCCTGCTCTCATGGAATTCCATAACTAATCTGAGAGTTTATAAAATCAGGGACTTGGAGGTTGGAGACCAAACTTCAGCATGTTCAGTGGCTTTAGTAGGAGCAGTCCTGCTAGCAGAGGGGCCTTCACCATACTTCCTTTTCTTCTTGTAGGTTCTGATCTCTGGAGGAGCTTTGAGGAATATATATGCAGGATCTTCTTCCCAGTCTTGAGCATAGGTGTCTGGAGGGGCAACTGTGTCTCCAGGCCTGGGAGAGAAGGTAGGTTGCAGGGGAACAGCTGGGGCAGATACATCTGTAGCTAGATTGTTTAAATGATGAGGAATGATGTTGGGGTCAATAGCAAGGTCTGGAAGAATCGGATTGTGCATCCAGACAGCAGTGCCATAGGTATGAACTTTGACACTCTGTATTTGGGCTAGCACATCATCATGAATTGTCTTTACATGAGCTTCCCAAACATTTGATGTTTGAGCAGCTGACTTTTCTAATGTTTTGATCTTTGAACAATCCCTCCCCCTTTCTGATTTTAACAGATAGATTCTCTTATAGTGTCTTATTTGAAAAATAACA